>CM055122.1:1246546813-1246956813 GCA_029206835.1 Rana muscosa
CCAGTTTGCCATTGGTATTGGGCAAGGATCTCAAGCTTATGGCTAGAATCTCGGACATACAATGAAAGTTGTACAACCAACTTCTGAAGAAAGTAAACTATGTAAGCTCTAACGAGCAGGGCCCTCTGATCCCTCCTGTATTGAATTGTATTGTAACTATACTGTCTTCCCTGATGTTGTAAAGCGCTGTGCAAACTGTTGGCGCTATATAAATCCTGTATAATAATAATAATAATAATAATAATAATATTAATATGTAACTGCCCAAGGGACTAGTAAGGCTGTCTATCCCAGAGATAATAGACCTGTCTGGGGGGTTGTTCTCATCCTTATGGATTTTGAGAATGTTGGTAGAAGTGTGGTGTTAGTGGATAAGATGGAAATAGAAACTGACATTCAGATTTAGTAAGAACTCCGTCTTCAAGAGCTTCATCCAATAATGATTTAAGGACTTTCTTAACCACTTAACGACTGCTCACTGTATATATACGTCGGCAGAATGGCACGGACAGTCACAATCACGTACCTGCCTTCGTATGGGTGGGGGGTCCGTTCGGTTCTGGCCACCCCCTCGCGATCGCTCCCGGCAAATGAAAAGCTTCCTCTGCCTGTGTAGTGTTTACACAGGCAGGAGGAAGTGATGTCATCTCTCATGCGGCGCTCACATATACCGAGCGCCGCATGAGAGAAGACATCAGGTTAGTGCACTAAACAGCACACTGACACCACATAGGCACACGATCACCCCCCCAGGCCCCCCCAGCCCCCAGTCACAGTGTCACTGCAGTGACCATTTATTTACTGATCACTGCAATCAGTGACATTTGTGACTGTAAAAGTGTCAGGTTTAGGTCCAGTGTAGCCCCCTAGCCCCCCTAATAAAGGTTTAACCCCTTGATCGCCCCCCCAGGTAACCCTTTCACCGCTGTCACTAAGCGATCGTTTTTCTGATCGCTGTCTTAGTGTCGGTGATGCCGATAGGTAGCCAGTTATTTTTTTTAGGTTCGCCGCAGGTTTTTATAGCGTCAGGTACCCCCATATATTACCTAATAAAGGTTTAACCCCTTGATCGTCCCCCCAGCTAACCCCTTCACCCCCTTTTGCCAGCGTCACTAAGCGATCGTTTTTCTGATCGCTGTCTAAAGCCCTGTACACACGATCGGATTTCCTATGGATTCTAGTCTGATGGATTTGTCCATCGGATATCCAATGAAACTGTTTTCCATCAGTCTTGCCCACACACCATCAGTCAAAAAACCGACCGTTCCAAATGCGGTGACGTAAAACATTCCGATGAGCCGAGAAAAATGAAGTTTAATGCTTCTGAGCATGCGTCGACTTGATTCTAAACATGCGTGGGTTTTTTATCCGATGGACTTGCCCATAGACGATCGGAATTTGCTATCGGTTTTGGATCCATCGGAAAAATTTAAAACATGTTCTATTTTTTAAAACCGATGGAAAAAAGACCGATGGGTCCCATACACGATCGGTTTGTCCGATGAAAAAAATACATCGGACGGCTTTCATCTGTAAAACCGATCGTGTGTACAGGGCTTTAGTGTCGGTGATGCCGATAGGTAGCCAGTTATTTTTTTTAGGTTCGCCGCAGGTTTTTATAGCGTCAGGTACCCCCATATATTACCTAATAAAGGTTTAACCCCTTGATCGCCCCCCCAGCTAACCCTTTCACCCCCTTTTGCCAGTGTCAGCAAGCGATCGTTTTTCTGATCGCTGTCTTAGTGTCGGTGATGCCGATAGGTAGCCAGTTATTTTTTTTAGGTTCGCCGCAGGTTTTTATAGCGTCAGGTACCCCCATATATTACCTAATAAAGGTTTAACCCCTTGATCGCCCCCCCAGCTAACCCTTTCACCCCCTTTTGCCAGTGTCACCAAGCGATCGTTTTTCTGATCGCTGTCTTAGTGTCGGTGATGCCGATAGGTAGCCAGTTATTTTTTTTAGGTTCGCCGCAGGTTTTTATAGCGTCAGGTACCCCCATATATTATCTAATAAAGGTTTTAACCCCCTAATTGCCCCTAGTTAACCCTTTCACCAGTGATCAGCGTATAAGTGTTACTGGTGACACTGGTTAGCCAGTTAGTTATTTTGTTATTTAGGTTCCCCGTCAGGTTTTTATATAGCGTCAGGTACCCCCATATATTACCTAATAAAGGTTTAACCCCCTGATTGACCCTAGTTAACCCTTCACCAGTGATCACCGTATAAGTGTTATGGGTGACGCTGGTTAGTTAGTTTGCTTTTTATAGTGTCAGGGCACCCGCCGTATATAACCCTATATAACCCGGCGGGTGATATCAATTAGGTTTTAGTGTCAGAGAGGGTCTGCGTCACCCCAGGCAGCGTCAGGTTAGTGCCAGGAACGCTAACACCCACGCGTGAAGCATACACCTCCCTTAGTGGTATAGTATCTGAACAGATCAATATCTGATCTGATCAGATCTATACTAGCGTCCCCAGCAGTTTAGGGTTCCCAAAAACGCAGTGTTAGCGGGATCAGCCCAGATACCTGCTAGCACCTGCGTTTTGCCCCTCCGTCCAGCCCAGGCCACCCAAGTGCAGTATCGATCGATCACTGTCACTTACAAAACACAACACACATAACTGCAGCGTTCGCAGAGACAGGCCTGATCCCTGCGTCTCCAGTGCTGTAGGAGGTGATTTCACCACCACAGTTAAAAAAAAAAGAGCATATATGCCGAAGCAGGGCGGCAGCAGGGGCGGAGGAGCGATTTTGCTCCTAATGCCGCGTACATGCGGTCAAAATTCCGACGGAGGCATGCCCATGGAAAAGTCAGACCATGTGTGTGCGGCATAACTTTTGCGGGAGGATGCCCCCATGCTTCGGCATATATAAATGGTGCATGTATGCCCATCATTAGAAGTGGCTGAATGAAGGGAGGTATTCTAATGGTGGGCATACCCACCGATCAATCTCTTTTTTTCGTTCAGCCAACAGGCTGCATGAAAAAAAATATTACAATACATGTCCAACAAGGACCAGCAACGTACTGGTATGTTGCTGGACTTTGGTTATACCAGATTGATGCCTGCGGGTTTAGGTATCATCTTGGTATCATTCTTTTCAGCCTGCGGGCGACTTTCATGTAAAAGCAATCCTAGCAGCTAATTAGCCTCTGGACTGCTTTTACAAGCAGTGGGAGGGAATGTCCCCCCCCCGGATATAAAAAGCGCCATTGGGAAATTGGGAAAGCATTTTATCACACCGATCTTGGTGTGGTCAGATGCTTTGAGGGCAGAGTAAAGATCTAGGGTCCTATAGACCCAAGTTTTTTCAAAAAAAGAGTACCTGTCACTACCTATTGCTATCATATGGGGATATTTACATTCCCTGAGATAACAATAAAAATGATAAAAAAATAAATATGGAAAGAACAGTTTAAAAATAAAATAAAAAAGCAAAATTAATAATAATAAAAAAAAAAAAAAAAAAAGCACCCCTGTCCCGCCTTGCTCTTGCGCAATGGCGAACGCAAGCGTCGGTCTGGCGTCATATGTAAACAGCAATTGCATCATGCATGTGAGGTATCACCGCGAAGGTCAGATCGAGGGCAGTAGACCTCCTCTGTAAATCTAACGTGGTACCCTGTAAAGGCTTTTAAAGATGTATGTAGTTTGTCGCCACTGCGCGTTTGTGCGAAATTTTAAAACATGTCGTGTTTGGTTTCTTTGTACTCGGCCTAAGATCATCTTTTTTATTTCATCAAACATTTGGGCAATATAGTGTTTTAGTGCATTAAAATTAAAAAAAGTGTATTTTTTCCCCCAAAAAATGCGTTTGAAAAATCGCTGCGCAAATACTGTGTGGAAAAAAAATGCAACACCCACCATTTTAATCTGTAGGGCCTTTGCTTTAAAAAAATATATAATGTTTGGGGGTTCAACATAATTTTCTTGCAAAAAAATAAATATTTTTTCATGTAAACAAAAAGTGTCAGAAAGGGCTTTGTCTTCAAGTGGTTAGAAGAGTGGATGTAAGCTTCCTAATGTTGTGTATAAAATGCCAGGACAGTTCAAAACCCCCCAAATGACCACATTTTGGAAAGCAGACACCCCAAGCTATATACTGAGAAGCATGTCGAGTCCATGGAATATTTTATATGTTGACACAAGTTGCGGAAAAAAGAATTTTTTTTTTTTTTTCACAAAGTTGTCACTAAATGATATATTGCTCAAACATGCCATGGGCATATGTGGAATTACACCCCAAAATACATTCTGTTGCTTCTCCTGAGACTTTTTGGGAGCCTAGCTGCGTACGGGACCCCAAAAACCAAGCACCGTCTTCAGGCTTTCTAAGGGTATACATTTTTGATTTCACTCCTCACTGCCTATCACAGTTTTGGAGGCCATGGAATGCCCAGTTTGCACAAAACCCCCCCAAATGACCCCATTTTGGAAAGTAGACACCCCAAACTATTTTCTGAGAGGTATGGTGAGTATTTTGCAGATCTCGCTTTTTGTCACAAAGTTTTGAAAATTGAAAAAAAAATAAGAAAATAAAAAATTATTTTATTTCTTAATTTTCAAAAACAAATGAGAGCTGTAAAATACTCACCATGCCTCTCAGCAAATAGCTTGGGGTGTCTACTTTCCAAAATGGGGTCATTTGGGGGGGTTTTGTGCTATTTTGGCATTTTATGGCCTTCGAAACTGTAATAGGTAGTGAGGAGTGAAATCAAAAATTTGCGCCCTTAGAAATCCTGAAGGCGGTGCTTGGTTTTCGGGGGCCCGTACGCGGCTAGGCTCCCAAAAAGTCCCACACATGTGGTATCCCCGTACTCAGGAGAAGCAGCAAAATGTATTTTGGGGTGCAATTACACATATAACCATGGCATGTGTGAGCAATATTTATTGATATATTTAGTGACAACTTTTTGTAATTTTTTTTTTTTTTTTAGTCATTATTCAATCACTTGGGACAAAAAAAATAATATTCAATGGGCTCAACATGCCTCTCAGCAATTTTTTGGGGTGTCTACTTTCCAAAATGGGGTCATTTGGGGTTTTTTGTACTGCCCTGCCATTTTAGAACCTCAAGAAATGAGATAGGCAGTCATAAATTAAAAGCTGTGTAAATTCTAGAAAATGTACCCTAGTTTGTAGACGCTATAACTTTTGCGCAAACCAATAAATATACGCTTGACATTTTTTTTACTAAAGACATGTGGCTGAATTCATTTTGGCCTAAATGTATGACTAAAATTTAGTTTATTCGTTTTGTCTTATAACAAAAAGTAGAAAATATCTTTTTTTTTCAAAATTTTCGGTCTTTTTCCATTTATATCGTAAAAAAAAAAAAATCGCAGAGGCAATCAAATACCATTAAAAGAAAGCTCTATTTGTGTGAAGAAAAGGATGCAAATTTCGTTTGGGTACAACATTGCATGTCCGCACAATTTCCAGTTAAAGCAGCGCAGTGCTAAATTGTGAAATCACCTCTGGTCATTAAGCTGCGTAATGGTCCGGGGCTTAAGTGGTTAAACTGACTGATGGGGTCTCCTGCAAGTTTTTTCATATTTGACCCAAGGAGTCTTCTTACCTCAGCAATGTAATCATCTCTGTTATGGATTACCAAACTACCACCCTTGTCCGCTTGCCTAATGACAACCGTTTCATTAGGGATAAGTGAGTATGCATGATTGGAGCCATGCTGACAAAGCTGCATAGATAATCAGACATGGATAAATCCATATGTGGTGCGCCCTCAGACCACAACTCCTCCAAGACCTTCAGAATGTCTGGATCCACATCTTGGTCAAATGATTCCTATGGCATGTTGGGAGTGGGTGCATCCTCCACCTCCTTTTTCATTTGAAAATGACGCTTGAGGGTGAGATTTCAGGTGAATTTGTTACGGTCTTCAAACAATTCGAACAGGTCTGGGGGACTGGGTGGGGCAAAGTTGAGTCCCTTTTGTAGCAAGGCAAATTCAGCATCACTGAGCATCACTGATGACAAGTTGAAGATTTTGATGATGTCACACCCAGCTAAAGTATTTTGCCTTTTTTTTAGCTTCTTTTGAGCTTCTTTCCTTCTCATATTCCTCTACCCTTTTTCTCTAATTGACTCCCTCTGCGGGTGGGGGTTTCTCTAAAAAAAGAGAGGGGTAGAGGTGGTGGGATGGACTTGGTGGAAGTACCTATCTGAGTGAAGGTATATGTCCCGCTATGTGGGATCTCCCCGGGGGAAAGGGGAAACATGGCAGCTGGGTGCCAAGTGTCACATCGGTTATCATGCTGTTAGGGAGACATGCTGGACTAGATAAAAGACTTGATCCCTTGGACCTCTCTCATTGTCAGTGTGACGGGGGCTCTTGGGGGCTTCTGCTACCACTTGGTGAGGTTCTGGAGGATTCCTCCTTCATAGTGCTTGGTGATTATTGTGAACAGATTTTTCCCCTTTTTGCCCATGGGACCAATAGGTGTCACTGGATGGTGTGGTGCCCAGACTCTTTGTGGGTGATGCATGTTGCAAGGTGTTGGCCCTCTCCGATGATGGGGACAACCCCTGCCTTGGCAGCACCGGCTAGGATGACCCCCAGCCAACGCCGATGCATGGGTAGAACCCTTATGCACTAGTTGGTCCCGGGGGGCCCCCTGTCCACCACCGCCCGGATGTCTATACTTTCTCCACCAATGTTCTCAGCCCTGTAGGTAATCTTCCCTTTGAAACTTGCCTGATTTCTTTGTGATAAGATTGGCCTCAAACTCAATGATCTAGTCATTGATATGGTTGTCCCATGTAGAAAAAGGCAGAAAGATGGGTAATGGAGTTGAGCTCCTCTTTGACAGAGTTGATCCGTGATCGAATGAGGGTGACATTCCTCTCATGCTACTGACACATGCCAGACACACATGCATGATCATTTATGTACAGATGTGTTTGTACATGTACATTTACTGTAATTACATACATACATAATTTTTAATTGTATTTTTTTATTCCATTTTTATCCATTCATTCTTTATCTACTGTGAAGGACTAGCATCAAGTGTAGAGCTTGAAGGACACCGCCACTCGCTGGTTCTTCTTTTTAAGGGTTGTTTGCCCATTTTTATTAAAAGAAGTCAAAACAAAATCAAAAGGTTTTCCCTCGCAGGAGTTTCAGTACTCCTTTTCAACAACAAAATGTCATTTAGCCTCCTGGCTTATACATACAGCAGTGCTGCTCAGGCCTTCCACTTCAGGCTCTTGTCTGTCTCCTATAGACTATTCCATCTGCAACACCGTCCATTTGGATAGCAGCCCCTTGCTGCTCTGACCCTCAGACCTGGGTCTCTGGCTTCCACTGTGCACACAAGCACTCTCTGACTTCTCCAGTGCACACTTGCACTCTATGGCTTCCCCAGTGCACACCTGCACTCGTCGGGAGGGTGGGGCCCAGAATGCTGGTCCTGATTCTACTATCAGGCCCACACACACCTGAACAATCAGTGTGCAGTTGAGTCTCAAAACCCGGATCCAGGACTGGGGATTTCATCCCACCCGGATCTCTAAGAAATCCCCAAGCTCCGGGTCCCAAAGTGGACTTTAGTAAATCATGAGGAAACTGAAAAGCCAGTTTCCTCCCAAACAAGCAAATACCCTGGAGCCCCTCAACCTGCCTGGTTGAGAATCCTGCATCCATACACTGGTGGGGTACCACACTACCACATACCCTCCCCCTTTGTTTCGATCCGGAGGGAGGAACACCAGCACCCATCATTATGGTTGGGACACCTCTGTGCTGGCTGTCAGCCACGTAGGCCCAACCTTTTTTCCGGGTGCGCTTCCAGGTACGTCCAACCCTGGATCTTAACAAGGTCCTATATTTCCCTATACTCAACCTTCTCCCTCTTCTTTTGGGGTTCCATAAGCACTGCCTCTCCTGAAATTGTAACAGGGCACCCCTGGTCTTTCCAATACCTTTGGACACCACACTGTCATGTACCTTTAACAAACTATTTGGTTCATCATTGACAGACATATTCAAACCAACATTACATCTCTCAACGTTGCACAGATCACCAATGCCTTTTTTTTCAGCATTTGCTAGGGCAGCGTCTGCAGAGGGCACACATAATGGAGAGCCCCCATTACCCACGGGAACCTCACAAGACATCACCTCCCCTGGGTTCACCCACTCTGCAGGCAGCTGTCCTACCACTTGACCTGTTCTGATGCCATCTGTATTTTTATCCACCTGCACAGACAAGCTCTTGTCTGATCCACATACAATTTTTACCGCATTTTTTATTAGTTTCCCTGTCTCGGGGACCTTATTAGGTTTGTCACGTAAACCAAACCTTGGACTGAGGACCCCAGTCTTTTTAACCACCTGTGAGGGGGTTAGCTCGGCAGCGGGTGTGTGTGACCCCCGAGATGGGCTCCCCACACAAAAACAGGCCCAGCAAACGGAGGTTGTGGTTTTCAAAATCAAAAAGGTGCGGTTTATTTTCTATTTACAGTGACAAAACACAGCAAAGCAAAAGAAACATAAACAAAATAAATCCTGGTCAACTTGACCTCTGACTAAACATACAGGTTTCCTAACTAACAACTGGGATCAGCCTAGTGCTGTCCTAGTCCCTAAGTCCCTGGTTTTAAATGTCCAAGCAAATAGCCACACAGGCTTTGTCTCACCGCACAGGGGTTCACTCTCCCTAGACAGTCCACACAGGTCTGGTTCCAGGCATGAGCTAACATCTAATGAAGCTGGGAGTTCTTATAGAGGCCTAAATGAGCTGACAAGCTTCAGCTGGTCTCATCAACTCCCTGTCTGCACGACGCCCCACACTCTCCCTAGAGGTATGAGTCATCCATGAGCCCATTAGCCTCAGCTGGGCTTATACAACTCTCCACCTAGTTGTATAAGTCGGCGTAAAGCCTGAATCTGGGCGAAATATATCTACCCCCCTGGATGCAACCAGGTGACTTTACCTTCCTGCTGTCACATACCCCCCCCCTCTTGTTTTAACCTCGGGGTTGGAACACCAGCAATCAGGCATTCATGTACTCGAGACAAAGCATCCACATTCCCCATTTGAACGCCAGGGCGATGCTTTACTGTGAAGTTGAATTCCTGGAGGGCCAGGAACCACCTATTCACTCTTCTATTTGTTTCCTTGTTTTGAGCCATCCACTTTAACGGAGCGTGATCCGTAACCATGTCAAAGTGCCTACCTAGCAGGTAGTACCGAAGGGAATCTAGAGCCCACTTCACCGCTAAACACTCCTTTTCAACGGTGGCGTAATTTACCTCATGGGACTTCAACTTCCTGCTGAGGTAAATGACTGGGTGCTCTTCCCCGTTCCAGACCTGGGACAATACTGCTCCTAACCCCACATCTGACGCATCACTTTGTACGACAAAGTCTTTAGAGAAGTCGGGTGAGTACAACACTGGCTGGCTACATAAGGCTTGTTTCAAGAATTGGAATGCTGCCTCAGCCTCGGGGGTCCATTTAATCATGACCGACCCTTTCCCCTTCGTCAGGTTGGTTAGGGGCACAGCCTTAGAAGCAAAGTGGGGAATGAATCGCCGATAATACCCAGCGATTCCCAGAAAGGCTCGTACCTGCTTCTTGCTGTTGGGACGTGGCCAACTCTGGATGGCCTCGACTTTGTTGAGTTGGGGTTTTATTACTCCCCTCCCAATGGTGTACCCAAGATATTTGGCCTCCTCCTGCCCAATGGTACACTTCTTGGGGTTAGCCGTAAACCCCGCTTCCCGAACAGAGTCCAGGACTGCTTGCACTTTTGGCAGATGTGAGGCCCAATCTGTGCTATGGACAATTACGTCATCCAGGTAAGCCGCAGCATACTTCCGATGGGGCCTCAGCATCTGGTCCATTTTCCGCTGGAATGTGGCCGGCGCATTCTGTAACCCGAACGGCATTCTTTTATATTGGAACGCCCCGTCTGGGGTTACAAATGCGGTTTTCTCTTTGGCCAATTTGGCCAGGGGGATTTGCCAATACCCTTTTGTGAGGTCAAGAGTCGTCATGTATCGGGCTGTTCCCAGCCGGTCGATCAACTCATCTATACGTGGCATGGGGTAGGTGTCAAATTTTGTAACTTTGTTCAACTGACGAAAATCGTTACAAAATCGCCAGCTCCCATCCGGTTTAGGCACCAACACAATGGGACTAGACCAATCACTTTGGGACTCCTCTATCACCCCTAAGTTCAGCATTTTCTGTACTTCCTCCCGTATTGCCTCCCGTCGGGCCTCTGGGATCCGATAGGGTTTTAACTTCACCCTTTCACCGGGCGGGGTAATGATGTCATGCTCTACCCCAGATGTTTGTCCCGGCAGCTCAGAGAATACCTCCTTGTTGCGAAGCACAAACTCCTTAACCTCCTGTTGTTGGGGTTGTGACAAGGTGGCTGCTATTCCAACCTCAGGAATCACGCAACCAGTTTGAGCTGGTGACCAAGTGTCTGCGACTAGGGACTCTCTATCCCTCCAGGCTTTCAACAGATTAACGTGATAGATCTGTTCGGGCTTTCGCCTTCCTGGTTGTCTGACCTTGTAATTCACTTCGCTCACTTTTTCTATTATCTCGTAGGGGCCTTGCCATTTGGCAAGGAATTTACTTTCAACCGTAGGGACAAGTACCAGTATCCTATCCCCCGGGGAAAAGGTACGGGTCTTGGCTCCATGGTTGTACACTCTCTGCTGTGCTAACTGCGCTTGGGCCAAATGTTCCTTCACGATGGGCATTACCTGTGCAATTCGGTCTTGCATCAGGGCGACATGCTCAATCACACTCCTGTGGGGAGAACTCTCACTTTCCCAAGTTTCCTTGGCAATATCCAACAGCCCTCTTGGGTGTCTCCCATACAGTAACTCAAAGGGGGAGAATCCCGTAGAGGATTGGGGCACCTCCCTAATAGCAAACATCAGATAAGGAAGTAGACAGTCCCAATCCTTTCCATCTCTATCCACCACTTTCTTCAACATTTGTTTTAGGGTTTTGTTGAATCTTTCAACCAGCCCATCGGTTTGGGGGTGATACACAGATGTACGTAATTGCGTCACTTTGAACAATTTACACAGCTCCTTCATAACCCGGGACATAAAGGGTGTACCTTGGTCCGTAAGCAGTTCTTTACAAATACCCACCCGGCTAAACACAAGAGATAGCTCTTTGGCTATGGTTTTGGCCGAGGTATTTCGGAGAGGGATCGCTTCTGGATAACGGGTGGCATAGTTCATTATAACTAATATGTACTGGTGCCCCCTAGCGGACTTGATTATAGGACCTACCAAATCCATGGCGATCCTCTCAAACGGGACCTCAATGATGGGTAGAGGGACCAGCGGGCTACGGAAATGTGGCATCGGGGCCGACCTCTGACACACAGGGCAGGAGGAACAATAATTTTCTATGTCCTTCATCACCCCCGGCCAATAGAATCTCTGTAATACCCTCTCTCGGGTTTTCTCTGTCCCCAGATGACCTCCAAGAATGTGCCCATGGGCCAACTCCAACACCAACTTCCTGTAAGGTTTGGGCACCACAAGCTGCTCAACGGTTTCTTCTGCCCTTTTTGCCACCCGATACAGTAGGTCCTTCTCTACGCTGAAGTATGGGTAAGTGCAGGTATTATCTGGGTTCACTAACTCGCCATCTATTTTCACTACATTTTCCCGTGCCTTTATTAGGGCGGGGTCTTTCAACTGTTCTGTGGCAAAGTTTTCCCTGTGAACCTCAAGATCAGAAAACTCCACAGACGGTAGGTTTTCGTCTGAGGAGGTGGGCTCCTCTCCAGTTTCTTGAGTCTCCCCTGCCAATACTGATAAGGGAAATTCCGGAGAGTCCTCACCACTCTCAGGGGAGTTCTGGCTATCACATTCCTGGTACATAGGGGCACCAGTGGGGGGCTCAGGATCATCCCACAGTTCCCAGAACTTCGGAAAATCCCTTCCCACAATGGCGTCATGCGGTAACTGAGATACTAAGCCCACTGGATGAGAGAGGGTACCTTTGGGGGTCTCGAAACACACTGTAGTCACTGGATACTCTCGGGTGTCCCCATGCACACAAATAACAGCTACCTTGCTATTCCCAGAGACCTCTGTTTTAACTAACTCCGCCTTTATCAGGGTCACAAGGCTACCTGAATCCAGCAATACCACAACATTTCTACCATTAACACACATTTTGCATAAATGTTTCTCAGTTCCTCGAATGGCAGTGCATGCGACTGTCGCACACAGCGACTGACGTCTGCCCGTCAGAAAGTCACACTGCATGGGTTCCTCCACAACCGGGCAATTGGCTGCAATATGTCCCGCTTGCCGGCAGCGGTAGCAAACGATCCTTCTTGCCGCCTCTTGAGCCGCTGATTTCCCAGGCTGTTCTCGCCAAACTTGGGGTAGAGCTCCCACCCTCTTACTCTCTCCACCCTCACCCCTTGGAATCCTCTTATCCGCCCCTGGGGATGGTCTGGTCTTAGGGTGGAAAGTCCGAGTGTCTCTGGAAGAGGCCGTCAGGTTCTCTGTAGCCAAGTATTTCTCCACACGATCCACAAGACCATCGGCCGTCTCTGGGTCTCCATGGCTTACCCACTTTTGGATGGCAGTAGGAAGAGCTCTCAAAAACCGATCCATTACAACACGTTCCACAATCTTTGGTGCGGACAAAGTCTCTGGCTGTAGCCACTTTCTGCTCAGGTGAATGAGATCATACATTTGAGACCTGGGGGGTTTTCCAAGCTGGAAAGTCCAGTTATGCACACGCTGAGCCCGGACAGCCTGGGTGACACCCAGCCTTGACAATATTTCAGCTTTTAGCATCACATAGTCTTTTGCTTGGTCAGGCTCTAGGTCATAGTAAGCCTTCTGTGATTCACCAGTTAACAGAGGAGCCACCAGTCCAGCCCACTGCTCCTCAGGCCACTTTTCTCTTTCAGCAGTCCTTTCAAATGTGGTCAAAAATACCTCTGGATCATCCTCTCCAGTCATTTTTGTCAATAAATGACTCACCCCAAAGGACGCGGTATTAGTGGGACGGCTTTCCTCACTGGTCTGCGGACGTTGCTGCATTACTGCTTCCATTTGTTGTAGTCTCTGCTCTTGCTTCTGTAACAGGTCTATGAAGCGGGCCTCAGATTGCTGCTGGGCTTGTTGCTGAGCTTCCAGACTCTGTTGGTGAGCTTGCTGCTGGGCTGCAAGGCTCTGTTGATGAGCTTGCTGCTGGGCTGCGAAGTTCTGTTGTTGAGCTGCAAGGCTCTGTTGATGAGCTGCAAGGCTCTTTTGCAAACCTGCATTTGTCTGCTGTTGATTGGCATTTGCTAGAGCCAGCTGCTTCAGTATCTCCTCCATGCTGGCTTAAAAAAAAACTGCCACTGGTTCTCCACCAACTGTGAGGGGGTTAGCTCGGCAGCGGGTGTGTGTGACCCCCGAGATGAGCTCCCCACACAAAAACAGGCCCAGCAAACGGAGGTTGTGGTTTTCAAAATCAAAAAGGTGCGGTTTATTTTCTATTTACAGTGACAAAACACAGCAAAGCAAAAGAAACATAAACAAAATAAATCCTGGTCAACTTGACCTCTGACTAAACATACAGGTTTCCTAACTAACAACTGGGATCAGCCTAGTGCTGTCCTAGTCCCTAAGTCCCTGGTTTTAAATGTCCAAGCAAATAGCCACACAGGCTTTGTCTCACCGCACAGGGGTTCACTCTCCCTAGACAGTCCACACAGGTCTGGTTCCAGGCATGAGCTAACATCTAATGAAGCTGGGAGTTCTTATAGAGGCCTAAATGAGCTGACAAGCTTCAGCTGGTCTCATCAACTCCCTGTCTGCACGACGCCCCACACTCTCCCTAGAGGTATGAGTCATCCATGAGCCCATTAGCCTCAGCTGGGCTTATACAACTCTCCACCTAGTTGTATAAGTCGGCGTAAAGCCTGAATCTGGGCGAAATATATCTACCCCCCTGGATGCAACCAGGTGACTTTACCTTCCTGCTGTCACACACCTTTGGTTGAGCCCCGGTCAGGATTTCTGCTGCTTTCTGGTCCACACTTGGCCCTTCCATCTCATGTGATTCTTCAATTGCTACGGCATACACACCCTTCAGCGACAACTGACCAGTACTACCTTGGACCATAGCAGCAGAAATGCCTTCCACCTGGCTGTTAGGTGGTGAAACCTCAGACACTTTCTTTTCGCCAAAGCCTCTCCCATATACCTCTTGTACAGGAAGTAACCCATCAGCATACCTAGAGGCGATTTTTAACACTAGTAATACAGTCATAAATAAACCATTTCTGTCTTGTCTTCCTTTGTGCTGTACCACCTGCCACTCAGGGGTCCACCTAATGGTACTCCGCAGTACCAGACTGTCTGACTGTGGTGGAGACACGCCAGTATAGACTGGCTGTACATCCCAAAGTTTAAGCATCTCCTTGAATACTTTTGTTAGAAACCATACCCTTGGCTCCAGACCCAAGTCCTTCCTGGGGACTTTCCTGACACTGGGGATGCAGACAGACTCACTTGCTGAGACGTGAGAGGTTGCAAGGTTTAATGGAACTTTCTCCCAGCTGGAGACAACCACAGCCTGGTGCTCTACCAGAGCGCTGCCAGGTGCTTGACTCATACCCAACTTCTCAGGTTCAGCACCAATGAACTGCTTCACATTACCAGTGACAACGTCACTTTGACACGCCATGTCAGCATCATTTTTGTAGGTTACGGACAAAGTGTCTGCTGTGTGCTCGCCCTTATATGGTCCATATTTCTCACGAGGATTAACCCCTGCAGCAGCCACCACGCCGTCAGGTATAAGCTGTTCTGCCGTCCCTCCTGCTGGCACAGCAGACACTTTGTCCACCTTATTTTTGTGCATGAAAGCCTCATCTATCAGGGACATTAGATTTTTACCCCAACTATCCCAATCTGTTGTAGCTGGGCTCCATTCACCGGCGCTCCTCAGCCCTGATCCATCCGCCCAAGGAGACACATTAGAACAGACAGGTTTAGTTGCAGATTCATCACCCAAATTACTAATCATGACAGACTTCAGTAACACATGTTTTAGCACCACAGGTTGCAATACACCACAACCACCACCTTGCTCGGGCGGCGCTTCATAAGCCTCACACACCTTTGCATTTTTCACAGGTTGTGTTAATCCATTATTTACCGGCACATTTTTAGTACTAGCAGCTTGCACTAACACATTACCATTACACGGTGTAGTTCCACTCTGTCCCAGCAGAGTGACATCGCAGTTGTCCATGGCAACCTCCGACTCCAATACATGAAGTTCCCTGGAGATTTCTGGGGACAACTGTGCTGTCTTACCACCAATTGCTACAGGCAATGACCCATTTGTGACAACAGCTTTTGCTCTGGAAGAACCTGGGGTTTTCCCAACAGCAGCAAACTTTTCATTAACAGTAATACTTATAGCATTTTTAGTTTTTGCAGGCTGTCCTAGCCCACTGCCAACTTGAGGCTGGCAGACATTAGACACAACACTTTTAGTCATCAACACAGGTTCTGTTTGGACTTTAACCCCTGCATTCCCACTGGGTATGAAAAAGTCATTCTCAAGCGCACATTCTGTGGCCCCACTAACTGGGGTCACTCTCACATCATCATGGACAGTCTCGTAGCCAGTTCTTTTATACCTGAAATCAGCAGTTCCAGGCATCATTTCATTAAAGATAGTCTTACCCACCACAGTAGTTGGGGTCTCCATCTTCATTTGAGTACGTTGTCTTAAGAACCAGTCCTCAGCCGCACATTTACTGGCCAACTCCCCCTGGTGGCCATGGGATGAAATCTCAGCAGGCATCTCCCACTGTTTAGCACCCCCTGCAGACACCACAGAAAACTCCTCCTTGTTGCCAGGGGTGACTGCAAACATATTTGCAAAGGGATCTTGGTCCACAGATAAAGAGTTCTGTTTAGCAACATTACCTCTAGGTGCACCCCAGAATATAGGGCAAGACAATATTTCGTGCCCCAGCTGGCCACATTCCAGGCATGGTACTGGATGACTTTTCCCCAGTGCATTTCTCTCCTGATAATTCCTTCCAGGCATAACTTCCACTCTCGTTGCCATGGGAGATCGCAGTCTCCCAGCAGAGCTTTGCTGGCTCTCTCCAACATGCTGTATTGGCTCCTCCAGAAGCCACTTGTCACGACCCATGGGAGGCACACCCCATGGTCCACAGACAGCCCGACTGGCCTCCTCTGTGTTGCTATGGGCAACCACTCTCTGTCCTGGCCTTTGATCAGCCTCTCTTCTGGCATATAACACAGGCTTCTCAGACCTTTGTTTTGCTAGGTAGCTTTGCACTGGAGCCAGGGACAAAAGGCACTTGGAGACTGCATGCCCCCACTCACTGCACCGCAAACAGCGCACTTGGTTCCATGTCTTGTCAGGGTTTCCCTCCCTGCATCTGCTGGACCTTGTCTCAAGCTGTGTCACTTTCACACTTTTCGCAACAGCTGCTGGTTTAACTGCAGCAGCGTTGCCAGGGGCAACAGCACCCCTCTCCGAGGCATGGACATACGGCAGCTCTCTTTTTGTATGGAAGGTTGGCTTGCCTTCCACTTTAGCTTGGTCCAATACTGCCAGGTGTCGCTTGCACCAATCCACTGCAGATTCAAACGCTGGTGGACTCTCCACACTAGCAGTCATCTGTGCATTCATTGCACCAGGGTTGCTAGGGACGACAGCAGCCCTCTTTTCCCTTGGAAAACTCTGTTTAGGCATGTATGGGGTTCGATCAGGCGGTAACAACCCCTCCAGCCACAGAGCTCTATCTATCATCTCAGCCATCCTTGCTTCTTTTAGGCGTTTTGATCGCCCCATCCTTGCAGTCTTGCACACAGCAACTTGTAACAGTTCTTGGCGGAGAAAAGGAAAAAAAAAATCTGTTTGTTTCTCCTTTCACAGGTACACAACCTGCATGCAACAGTCCATCAAATAAACTTCTGCGCAATGCAGTTTGCCTGGCTGCCACACACAGCTAGCAGCAGTTCACTGCAGAGAAAAAAAAATTGACTTTTTGTTCACAGGTACACCACCTGCAACAAATTGGAGCACTGTCTCTTCAAGGCTAGTTACCTTTCGCTTGCAGGGTCTCCTCACCTGCACACACACAGATTATGCAGTCTCATGCACCAAAAACACAGTTCATATAACAGATGAACTTACTTGATTGTAGGGATCTCAGATTGTGCCAAAATTCTCCACCACTTGTGAAGGACTAGCATCAAGTGTAGAGCTTGAAGGACACCGCCACTCGCTGGTTCTTCTTTTTTTTTTTTTTTAAATCTTTTATTTATCTGTTTTATCCAACATACAGGGGAAATAATCAAATAACACATTTTACTGTTTCAGTTTAAACCAATAAATGCCCCACGGGCCCAAACCATATATCACATTCTTCTGACCTTAAATAGAACATAAATCTAATTCTATTGGAATATTCCTTTGATTCTTCCCCTCCTAAGATCCCCAACCCCTCCTATTACCCTCCACCTTCTAAGAAGCTTCGGTTACCTCACCTTAACCAAAAGAAAAAGAAAAAAAAAATCCCTATATAAATTCTCTCGGTTCGGACAGGGAGGTAGAGGAGCCCCAGCTCCCCCCCCCCTTCTTCTTGGGTTACAAAAAAGAGTCTTCCCTTCTTCTGAATATTTAAATATGTTCCATTGTGCCCAGGTTTTAGAATAAGTCTCATGGCGGTTTTGACGTGAGAGTGTTAAGTCCTCCATCTTATTTACTTCTTCAATTCTATTAAACCATAGCAAGATTGTTGGGGGATTCGTATCTCTCCACTGCCGGGCAATACATGCTCTAGCTCCATTAATAAGATGACGTACAATTGATTTACTGTATATTTCCCCTGGTATTTCAGAGACGTGCAACAAGAATAAGGCCAGGTCTTCTGGTATATTATAATCAGTACATTTTTGTGCTATCTGGCGTACCTCCCTCCAGAAATATACTAATCTCGAACATGACCAAAACACATGGAGCAATGTCCCTCTTTCCTCTTGGCATCTCCAACATTTATCTGGGATCTCCGGCAAATATTTATTAAGCAGTGATGGTGTTTGGTACCATCTCATCATAATTTTAAAGTTAGTTTCTTGGGCCCTCGTACATATGGATGATTTTAGCGCCCACTTTATAATCTGCTTATGTTGTATCTGCGTAAATGTCCTGTCCAATGTTGTTTCCCACTTCCTTATATATGGGGGGACATAGTCTTCTGGGGGGGCGATCAATAATCCATATATTTTCGAAAGTGTATGGTAACAAGGGCCTGTTTCTTCACACAATTTTTCGAAGGGAGTCAATGGTCTTAAGAAACCCTCCAAGGGTGGTAGGGTATTAAAAAAATGTCTCAGCTGGACTCCGCTCCAATAATCGAGGCCAAAGCGGTCATTGGATGAAGTTAATTCTATTAATGAGGGCCAATTACTCGTCGTTCCTTGCGCGAAATGCGAAGCCTGAAATATCTGTAAGTCTAAAAGTCTTCTCCATGGTCCCTCCTGTAGTCCCATAGGGAAACGTGGGTTCCCCACAATGGGGTACAGGGGGGAGTTGACTGATGATAGTCCGATGGTGGTGCATATTTGAGAGCCAATCCGCAGGGTAGGGCCCAAGGTTGGGTGCTTTTTGAGATCAGAACTGAGGTCTCCAAAGCACCAAACCGCTCGACGCAATGGGACTCTGCACTGTGATTGCTCAATCTTTGACCATATTTTAAGACTTGTATGCCTGCACCAGTCTATTACTCTCACCATATGGGCCGCTTGATAGTATTTCTGAGTGTCAGGAACTGCTACCCCCCCAAATTGTTTAGGCATGGTCAATATTCGACGTTGTAATCTTGGCCTCTTATGCCCCCAGACAAAGTCTACTATCAGAGCATTCGTCCGTTTAAAAAATTCTACAGGTACATGGATTGGCAGTGTTTGAAATAAGTATATTAGTTTGGGCATGATTGACATTTTAATTATGTTACATCTGCCAAACCACGAGAAGATACCCTTGTCCCATTTAGCCAGTAGGGTTTTGATTCTACTTAATAGGGGTAACAAATTCAGTTCAAAAGTTTGATCTAGTTTGGGTGGCATATAGGTGCCCAGGTATTTAATGGCCGTCGAGGACCATCTATATTTAAAGTTTGTTTTCAAGGTACTGGTTTGTAATACCGACATAGATACCCCCATTGCTTCTGATTTTATCATATTAATTTTGAAATTAGATATGGTACCATATCGATACAGTTCTCCCACCAAATTCGGCATTGATATTGTTGGTTTCGTCAAAGAAAACAAAAGGTCATCCGCATAAGCGGAGACCTTATAGTCCGTATCTCCAGTTCTTACCCCCGATATATCGGGATTTTGCCTTACTCTACAAAGTAGGGGTTCAAGCGATAGCGCAAAAAGGAGGGATGATAAGGGGCATCCCTGTCGAGTGCCATTAGAAATAGAAAAGGGATCAGATATGAATCCATTTACTTTAATTTGTGCCTCTAATCTTGTATATAAACTCGATATCCATCCAACCATCCTCTCCCCCATCCCCACATATCGTAGCACTGAGAACACAAAAGGCCAACTAACCCGATCAAATGCCTTTTCGGCATCTGTTCCTAAGAACACAGTGGGCATGTTCGAGAGGTTGGCTACATGAATAAGGTTCAGGGTTTTAATAGTATTATCTCGAGCCTCTCGGCTTGGTATGAAACCTACCTGGTCTGGATGTATTAAATTTATTAGATGTGGTTGGATACGCATGGCCAGTACCCTAGTGAAAATTTTTAAGTCTACATTAAGTAGAGAGATAGGGCGATAGCTACCACATACTGATGGGTCCTTATCCTCCTTCGGTATAAGAGTAATATGTGATTTCAACGTTTCTGGTGTAAACCTTGTCCCTTGTCCTATTGCATTGAATATTTGTACCATCTGTTTGCCTAGGAGGGGGAAAAATTTCTGATAGTATTTGTATGTAAATCCATCTGGACCCGGGGCTTTACCTGGTTTAGCTGACTTAATGGCCTCTTGTAGTTCCTCTAGTGTGATAGGCACTTCCATGTCCTTTCTGGTCTGTTCTAATAATTGGGGGATACCTGACGATGCTATATATTCCTCTATCTTATTTTTATCATTTTGGTGTTGCATTGTGGTAGGTAAATTATATAGAGTCTGGTAAAACTTACGAAAAGTCATGGCTATCTGAGTAGGGAGATATATCTTTTTCCCCTTCGCATCCACCACGTAAGGGATATATGATTGGGTTTTCTGTTCTTGTATAGCTCTAGCCAATGTTCGGCCACATTTGTCTCCTGATTCATAATAATATCTCCGACATCTCTGTACTGCTGCCTTAGCTCTATAATGCAATAAATCAGTCACTTGTCTACGTAGAGCTAGAAGTTCCCTCTCTCCTGTTCCTCTCGGGTCTTGTTTATGTTTGGTCTCCAATACTTGTATATCTGTAAGTAATTTATTCAGTTGCTTTTCCCTGTCCTTCTTTATCCTGGAGCCATGCTTAATAAGAATCCCTCTTATTACGGTTTTATGCGCCTCCCATATTATCCCTGCATCTATCTCTGGTGTAGAATTATATTGAAAATAATATTCAATTTCTCTCATTACCTCTTGAATCGTTACCTCATCCTCAAGCAGGTTCTCATTCAGTCGCCACTGTCTCATCTTTCCCCCCGGCTGTTTATTCATAATCAGTGTCATGGTAATCGGGGCATGGTCAGACCATGTGATACTCCCTATCTCTATTTCTTTGATCTCCATTACCATATTGTGTGGGACAATAAATAGATCAATCCGAGAGTAACCCTTATGTGGGGTTGAATAGAAGGTGTAATCCTTTTCATCTGGATGGTACGCTCTCCAGGCATCGGTAAGTTGAAAATTATGGAGGGTCTGTAAGACCCTCTTACGAAGGCCTTTGGCTACCGAGGATCTTCCTGCTGAGGTATCCATTTTAGGATCTAGGGGGAGATTAAAGTCTCCTCCCAGAAGTAGTTTACCTTCTGTAAATTTCATAAGTTTATTAAGGGTGGCGCTAATGAATTGGTCTTGGTTAGTATTCGGTGCATATATTGTAGCCAAGGTCACTTTATTACCCTCAATCATGCCTTTCAGGAACAAGAATCTGCCCTCTGTGTCTATTCTTTGATCTAATTATTTCCAATGTACTTGTCTTGCTATTAATATAGATACCCCTCGAGATTTACTTGCCCTATTAAAGGCGTGGTATACCAATGGGAAAAGATTATTTTTCAAAGTTGGTGCTCTGCCCTCTCTAAAGTGTGTTTCTTGAATGAAAGCCACATCCGATTTAAATCGTTTCAAGTCTTGAAGGAGCATCCTCCTTTTTTCTGGGGTATTAAGCCCCTTAGAGTTTAGAGAGATATCTCTCAGCTCCTCCATCTCCCCTACCGAGCCAGAAGAAAAAAAAAAAAAAAAGGAGCAAAAGGGTTCTAACAACCCTAATGTGTTACGATGGGTAAGAGCACTCCCGTATCCCCCTTTAAGAAATAGGGGGATTTAAATTGAAAGTTTCTTTTTTTGTACTCACTTTGGGTTTGCCACTTAAGTGAGTACTTACCTATGTGGGGGTTCAGTCAAAAATATGCGGGTGAGGTCCCTCCCCCCTCCCTTCCCCTTCCCTCCCCGCCGATCACATCAACATTATTCTTATTATCTGCCCTATTACAAACAGCTTATATTCCGGTATATATATACATCAGTGCTATTAGACTTTTTTCAATTTCCCCTCTGCATCCAATACTAACCCTATATTGACCATATTATAACCATATTATGTCCCCTAAGATAAGGGGAAATATATATTTTGAATCATAAATATAAACATAAGTTTCCCTACCTCCTTTCCCCCCTCCCTCCCCCCCCTCCTCTCCATCCTCACCCCCTCCCTTCCTTCAACATAAAATATATTATACCAAAAAAAAAAAACATTTCATTCCATTCAATTCCCACGACCCTTGCCATGGTTAAAAACCCAAACCCTAACACTAAGATAGCTTATCTAATTGATAATTTAAACCCTGAATTCGAGAATTCTTAAAGGGGAACAGGGAGGGAACGGGGGCTACGCTTCTGTATGTCTACCTAGTTAGGTTACTGGAAGTTCGGGGGGACCCTTTATGTGATTCCTCCTCCCCACACACAAAGAAAAAACGACAGAATAAAGAAACCTAAAACAACACCATCCCCCCTCTTCCCTTCCCCCCCACCCCCCCTCCCCTTTAGTAGTGAATTCCAAGTGACCCCCCTTGTTTTCTCTTACTATCCTCCCCTCATCCTACCCCCCCCCAAAAAAAAAAACCCCCTCCGTGATTACGAGTACTGTACCCATTTACCGTACATTTAATTAGGTGTCTCTATAGTGCTTACCTCTCTCTTGTACCTTCTATTAAAGATACTATCCCCTCTTTTATATACACTATCGCAAAAATGTGTTTTACATGTGT
This sequence comes from Rana muscosa, assembly GCA_029206835.1. Lineage (NCBI taxonomy): Eukaryota > Metazoa > Chordata > Amphibia > Anura > Ranidae > Rana > Rana muscosa. Next base: position 1,246,569,351 of record CM055122.1, read on the forward strand.
TTTACAACCCCCCCTCCTTACCCAATACCCCGTACCCCCCCAAAATCTCATATACCCCCCCCCTCCCTCTGTTTTCGCCCCCCCTTTCCCCCCCTTTTACCCTAGAGATCCCCCCTCACTCCCCCCAAAGCATCACCAAATCTAACCACCATCGCCCCCATATTATATTAAGCATTAACCATCTCATTGTCAGCCTCCCTCCCCCTTATTTCAGTCTATTATATTTGTCTATTCCAGGGTATCATTCACATTGAGAAAAAGAAAAATATGTTTTATGTATGCCTTTAAAACATAACACCCATGGCACACAACCCCAAAAAAAATAAAAAAAATAAAAAAGTCTTCCCCGCACAAGGGGGGGGGGGAGGAAAAAAAAATGACATGAGGGATCTTCTCTTCCTCTTATCTCTTCTTTATATATCCCATATATACCCTCATACCCTTATACAGAGTTCTCCGGTTCTTCCTCCACAAAAATGAGGGGGAGGAGGAGAAAAAAAAAAGGAAGAAAGGTGGTGAGAGTACCTGGGGTTAGTCCATGTCCCTTTTCAGGTTCTTTCTTCTTTCCATAGGTGCCACAGGGGTGCCTCAGAGGTACCTCAGGGATGCAGAGGAGGAGCAGCAAAATACCAAAAGAAAAAAGAAAAAAAGAAAAGTACTGTAAGAGGTAATGTAAGTAATAAGTAGTACGGTAAGCTGTGTAGTTCTATCCCTGCTTAGCCTCCTGATCTATATTTTCCTGTGCCCTTCGCCTCCATCTATTAGTCCCGGGATGCTCCCCTGTCTGTTGGGACTGGTTCCCCCTTTGTCCGGGAGATTGTAATGATCTCAGCCAGTTTGGTAGTGGAAAGGTTGGGATCCCCAGGAATGCAAAAAGGTCGGTGGAGTCCGTCATCCTACTCAAAGTAAAAGAAGTCTCCTCTTTCCGTATGGTCAATGCGAACGGGAATCTCCACCTATATGTTAAACCTTTCTCTCGCAGCTGGTCTAGTAGAGGTCTTAGTATCGCTCGACGCTGTAAAGTCGCATAAGAAAGATCTGGTAATATCTTCACATTAGCTCCGTTAACATCTAAGACCCCGACACTCCATGCCTTCCGTACAATTTCCTCTTTATATACATATCTATGTATTCGGCAGATAATATCGCGGGGCCTGTCCTCTTCCCTCCGTTTGGGACCCAGAGCTCTGTGCACCCGGTCTATTTCCAATATTTCTGGCGGGTTAGGTTCCAATATCTTTTTAAATATAGCGACCACCGTTTCTCTGAGATTTTCCTGGCCCACGGATTCAGCGACACCTCGTAGCCGCACATTCCCTCGTCTGCCTCGGTCCTCCATCTCCTCAGTGTATAGTTGCAAATTCAATGCATGTTCCTTATGCCTAGCCAGCTCCTGTTCCATCTTTACCAGCCTCCTCTCTACACAGTCAGCTGAAGCTTCCCTCTCTGTAACCCGCACGTTCAGCTGTTGCACGTCAGACCTCACCTCCTGTATTTCCCGCTGATGGATCTCAGACACCCGGGAGATCATTACCTCTATGTCCTCCCTAGTAGGTAACGCTTCTATGTCAGCCCTGGTCGGCATCGCCCGCAGCAGGTCCCTAATCTCGCTGAGCTCAATTGTACCTGTATCTTCCCGACCAGCTGCAGCACGTCCCGCCTGGGTCTCCACTACTGCCCCGCTCGGCATCAAAGGTAAGGGAGGTGCGGTATTCACAAGCTCACTCCCCTGGAGCTCAGTCTGTCCCCCCGTGCTCATCCTCTCCGCTTGCCGTGAGGTCTCCCTGCCTCTTGAATTGACGAGGTCTATTCGGGCACTGCGGGTCTGGACGCCAGTAAAGTAGTCTCTAATCTCCGTCCGTCCTGTCTTCTCTATCTTCTCCAGGTTAAGAGCAGAGGTCTGGGCTTTCCTTAGCTTAGCAGTGCTCATGCTCATACCTAGCTATAGGGCAGTCGTAACGCTACATACAGCGGGGAGGTCTGGGCGTTCAGGGAGAGCAGCTCCTCACACCGCCATTCTCAGACCACGCCCCCACGTCAAGTGTAGAGCTTGAAGGACACCGCCACTCGCTGGTTCTTCTTTTTAAGGGTTGTTTGCCCATTTTTATTAAAAGAAGTCAAAACAAAATCAAAAGGTTTTCCCTCGCAGGGGTTTCAGTACTCCTTTTCAACAACAAAATGTCATTTAGCCTCCTGGCTTATACATACAGCAGTGCTGCTCAGGCCTTCCACTTCAGGCTCTTGTCTGTCTCCTATAGACTATTCCATCTGCAACACCGTCCATTTGGATAGCAGCCCCTTGCTGCTCTGACCCTCAGACCTGGGTCTCTGGCTTCCACTGTGCACACAAGCACTCTCTGACTTCTCCAGTGCACACTTGCACTCTATGGCTTCCCCAGTGCACACCTGCACTCGTCGGGAGGGTGGGGCCCAGAATGCTGGTCCTGATTCTACTATCAGGCCCACACACACCTGAACAATCAGTGTGCAGTTGAGTCTCAAAACCCGGATCCAGGACTGGGGATTTCATCCCACCCGGATCTCTAAGAAATCCCCAAGCTCCGGGTCCCAAAGTGGACTTTAGTAAATCATGAGGAAACTGAAAAGCCAGTTTCCTCCCAAACAAGCAAATACCCTGGAGCCCCTCAACCTGCCTGGTTGAGAATCCTGCATCCATACACTGGTGGGGTACCACACTACCACACTACTTATATCAAAATTATAATCTCAATTTATATTATTATTATTTTTTTCTTTTATAATTTTTACAAACCCTTTTTCCTTATTTTATTTTTTCTTGCCTGTGACACACTGCTGTGGGGACACTCATGTGTTTACTGCGTGAGACCGGAAGTTACGTGCAGTGACACTTCTGGTTTCCGGACAGTATACTGGAGCTCCTAAGTGCCGATGCTTTTATAATTTTTGTTGTCCTTTGCATCCTGGCTTATCTTGCGGCTGTTCCCCTGTCTTGGGGTCCATGTACAGATGACGGCTTGCCAGTCTTTACACTGGTAACAGGGAGCCGCTGCCCAATGTACCCACCGATGCCCGATTCGGACCGCTGCCTGATGTGCCCTTCAATACCAGATCCCCGCCACTGCCTGAGATGGGGTAAGTGCCAGTGGACAGGCAGACAGTGGGGGAGGGGTTTAAAGTTCTGCGGGGGGTGGTTGTTTGTTGCCCCCCCCCAAACAAAAAAAACACCAGCCGCCACTGCTACAAAATTATTCTTGCTAAAATCAAGATAGTTGGGAACCGTATCACTTTAAACTTTCAACACATTTTCTCTCAGGTTTGGTTTGTTTGCTTTATGGCACAACTTAATTTTTTCAAGTAGTAAAAATTCAATAATTTGGTAACATGTTCTGTATTTAATATTTTCATTTGAATGAGATGAATGTCCATGAATGCAAATGACATTCATAGCGCCATCAACACATTAAAAACTGACAGGCTTTTGATTATGTTAGCTTTGAACAAAACTTAATTGAGAAAATGCCAAGGTTTAGAGAGTGAAGAGACAAAAACAAGATGGAAAAATATTTTTAGTCAGAAGCTAGTATAGTAACAGATCTTTGGCGTAACAGTAAACAACACATACACTATACAGAATCGCAACAAAATCCTAGTGATAGATATACTCAAGGACAGAAAGAACAATGAGAAAGAAGCATGAGACACAGAGTGAAAAGATTTATAATGGTAGCATTATAATGCACAAACATTGCAGTATTCGTACATAAAATATGTACCCCTGAAGAAACCGTTTGGTAATTTGGGCTCTCTGTTCTGCACCTCGACTCCAACAACAACCTCAGCCCCTCTGACACACCTGGTTGAATGAAAGTTACTGCAAGCACTAATATAGATACATTAAAGTAGTTGTAAAGGTTCAATTTTTTTTTTTTAAATAACAAACATATCATACTTACCTCCACTGTGCAGTTCCTTTTGCACAGAGTGGCCCCGATCCCCCTGTTCTGGGGTCCCTCTGCGGCTCTCTCGGCTCCTCCCTGCTTCAAATAACCCCCTCTGGGAAGCGCTCTCCCAAGGGGGCTACCTTGGGGGCGCGCTCCCAAGTCCTGCATTCGGCGTCCATAGCCGCCAAATGCAGGACTCGCCCCCCCCCCCCCCCGGCGCCCACGTCATTGGATTTGATTGACAGCAGCGCAAGCCAATGGCTGACCTGATGGGGAACTTCTCTCACTTTGTAATACATGTATAGACCCGCCCCTTCTCATGTTCCGCATCTGGTCTGCTGAGCGGACCTGATGGGGAACTTTAGAAGGGGCGGGTCTATACATTTAAAACACAGCGGAGGAAGTTCCCCATCAGGTCCGAACAGGCACAACCAATGACGGACAGCGCTGGACATCGGGATCGCCGTGGGACACTGGATTTCATTGCTGGAATGTTTTTTTTTTTTTATTGTTTTATTTATTATTTAATAAAGGACTTTTCCAAGGTGTGTGTGTTTTTATTTACATTTTTTGACACTTTCTTCGTGAAATGGTAGGGGTACAATGTACCCCTTACCAATTCACATAGAGGGGGGGCCGGGATCTGGGGGTCCCCTTTGTTAAAGGGGTCTTCCAGATTCTGATAAGCCCCCCGCCCGCAGACCCCCACAACCACCGGGCAAGGGTTGTGGGGATGAGGCCCTTGTCCCCATCAACATGGGGACATCCTCCCCATGTTGAGGGAATGTGGCCTGATACGGTTCAGGAGGGAGGGAGGGCCGCTCTCTCGTCCCCCCCTCTTCCCCTGCGGCCGGCCAGGTTGCGTGCTCGGATAAGGGTCTGGTATGGATTTTTGGGGGGACTCCACGCCATTTTTTTTAAAATTTGGGGTGGAGTTCCCCTTAAAATCCATGCCAGATCTCAAGGGCCTGGTATGGATATTTAGGGGGAACCCCACGCCATTTTTTTTTAAATTTGCGGCGGGGTTCCCCTTAATATCCATTCCAGACCTAAAGGGCCTGGTAATTGAATTTGGGGGAACCCCCACGCTTTTTTTTTTTTTTTATCAATGACTTTTCTATGTATTGATAAAAGCCGACAATTCATTATAGCCGCGAGTGAGTTTTAAATGACTTTTTTTCCTTCAAAAATGACACTTTATGCAGGGACAGTTCTAAGCACGGGAAACATGCGCCACTTTACATGCATATCATACACACCCCCCAGGTACGAAATTTAAAGGAATATTTCACTTTTATTTTTTAATTTTAAGCATTATTAAAATCACCGCTCCCGTAAAAACGTCTATTTTTTAAACCTTTTTTTGCATTGATACATGTCCCCTGGGGCAGGACCCGGGTCCCCAAACACTTTTTAGGACAATAAATTGCATATTAGCCTTTATAATTAGCACTTTAGATTTAGAACGTTCGAGTCCATTGTATTTAATAGGGTTCTAAAGTTCACACGAACATTCTGTCTGTTCGCAGGTTCTGGTGCGAACCGAACAGGGGGGTGTTCAGCTCATCCCTGCTGTTGATGCACATGAAAACAGTCCCAGTAAAGCCTGCAGGCAGCAAAGGGCTACTAGATGGCTGTATGGTCAGTTTCTAAAGGGTTCAGTCTCTCTAGCAACAGTTAGTAAATCCCCACAGCAGCAGTTCACCAGTCTCAGCAATATTGTAGCTCACCGTCCAGGCACAAACAGCAATCGGTCCACTCTCTGCTCTGCACCCAGATGACTCTGAATGTTGGCACTCCCGAAATCAGCATTCCAGATCCTGCTCAGGCCACAGATATGTAGCAGTGACGGTGCACACTGGACAGCAATGTGCACTCTCCGGTCTTTCTCACGGCAAAAAAGGAAGCTGTGTCCTGTACAGCCTGAGAAAATGCAGCTTTTTGCCCTCCTGGTAATCTCTCTTTGGGAAAAGCATTTGAAAAGCTCTTGGTTACAGTAGAGTCTCTCTACTCTGGACTAAAGTTCATGCATTGCAGTGCTGCCTGACTCTATTGAACTTATCCTGCTCAGCAGTTCCTTCCTCTTGCTGATATAGCTGTTAACCAGTTAAAAGTGTGGTCAATTCCTATGTAGGTAATGTAGCGCTACTCCCATAGGGGCTTCTGGTATTACTTGGCTCTTCCCTGGACAGGCTGCCTGTCCCAGCAAGCATGAGTTCATTCACACTGGCTTCAATAACATAGTCTAAGGGATGTCTTTTCAAGATGTGTCGCTTAAAGAGACTTTGACAGGAGAGGGGTTAGGGAATGAGATACTTCAAACAATTATTCTATGGCCTCACAGCTGAAGACTATGAGGCAAGTCTCTTTGGCATCTGGTTACTTTGTTCCAATGCACAACTGATGATACCCAGTGCAGTCTCCAGAACACTACACAGTCTCAAGGATTTTTACTCTCAAATCCCCAGGACAGCTGTCACCTTCCAGCTTCCTTCAGACATGGTCCAGTGAATAAGACAGTCCTAGAACCCTTGTGGTGAGGTCCTGCAAACATCTTCGAACAAGGTCTATCCAGGCCCTTAGCCCTGACATCGCTGAGGCTTCTAAACAGCTGCATAGTTCATGGTCTGCATGAAGACAGAAGCCCCCTCAGGCTGGGGAACCCTTCTGTGGAGAGAGAACTCAGCTCTCCAGTTCAGACTATTTATCACCTTTCCAGACTCCTACTGGACACTGCTCTCTAGTGTTTGGCTGGAGCATGACACATATTCAGGATGGCTATTTGCATCTCCTTCCCTAAGCTTTGGAAGCTTCTTTCAGTGACAGGGGGCCACAATCAAACTCACAGCCTGTGAAACACTTAACAGACCAGGACAAACAATCACAGCATCCTACTCTAGGAGGGTGCTACGTCACCATTATGATAGCTTTTACCTATTTAAATCTGGCAGTGTTTTTTTTTTCCAGCTCACTATCGGAAGTTAATCTCTGCTCCATTTGCAGATGGCAAGGGACATTTCAGCGGAGGCTGCGCATATTCTTTGTAGCCTAAAAAAAAGAAGGATATTTTCAGAAAGACTTTCCCTATTAAAGCTGATTGGGACTTGCATAATCATTGGCTCAACTCAGAGAGGTGATTCCCCTCTTCTGATGATGTTTATGGCTTGTATCCTATAGAAGGAGAGTTTAAGAAGAAATGAATGGTTCCCACTGTGGACCCAGTCATTGTTGCACTAAATAATCAATCTGCTGTTTCCATTGAGGGCATTCCCTTCTTCAGGATTCAGGATTCAGTTGATAGCAGTTTGTCCTCCTTTGATTTGGCAGGTCCAGCCCGATAGCTGGCTATTGCCACCTTGTCAGTTGTGGCCACAGACTGGAGAAATCAATAGTGAGCTGTCCTTAATCATGAAGGATCCTAATAATGCTGCTAGATTACAAATCTTTCCCTTTGCCCTCCTCTTCTGTGTAGACACCTTATCTTTTGCACTCCCTTCTGCTACAAGTTGCTCTTCTTTGCCCATTTGGGGCCTTCATCAGGTAGTCTTGCCCACCCATTGCAGTGTTTCACTTGCCACTGTTGTCTGCCAACATATTCAGTGTGTCACTTGCCACCCGTAGCCTGTCACCAGATGCAGCAAGTCACTTGCAACCTGTAGCCTGCCACCAGATGCAGCAAGTCACTTGCCACCTATAGCCTGCCACTAGGGATGAGCCAAACACTACCCGGTTCGGTTCGCACCAGAACTTGCGAACAGGCAAAAAATTTGTGCAAACATGCGAACACCGTTAAAGTCTATGGGACACGAAGAATCGAAAGTGCTAATTTTAAAGGCTTATATGCATGTTATTGCCATAAAAAGTGTTTGGGGATACATGTCAAAGATTAAACCCACCGGGGAGAGTAAGAAGAAATGATACTTCCTCGGATAAAGAAACCACGGGCGGACCACGCCACATGAAAAAATAGAATTTATTGATAAATTTGCAAAAATCATAATATAAGTAACAGGCACTCAAAACACCAACACCAATATATTAAAATTAATCAGACAACGTTGTCTATATTAAAATTGACTGGTCACAAAGTGCATGCATGCAATACTCTAAGCAGGGTAGCCAGCTGGAAAACATGGATCCAGTCAGCTACGCTGCAATCAAATAGATCAGCTATATGGGCTGGCCTATTCCCCTCTGGGGGATAACATAGAGTAAAAATGTTGGAGCTGTGGTCAGGGGCACTACTGGCCAGCTAACTTGGACAATCCAGGTCATGGAAAGTATGGCTGTATTGGCTCAAAGTCAATATAGTAGGTCTGGTACACTTGAAGCCGGTATTAAGCAGCAAAGGCAGGAAAAGCAGGGTGGCAGCAGGGAATGTGAAGCAGGGTCAAGATAGCAAGCAGCTGGGTATATATAGCAAGTCCACACATCAATGACAGCTATTGAATAAAACACCAGCACTGTAATTATATATGTATTGGACCAAAGGCCCGCTCACCAGACCAGGATAGGGAGAGATCGTCCTGATGTCAGAGGTTCCTTCTCTCTTATTAGTACAGAGTAGGTCACAGCCGACCGCTGTATCCTCAGAACAGCTGGGGAGGTCAGCAGAGTATAGTCACCTCCACGCTGGGGACAAAAGTTATCTTACTGGGCCACAGACACAGAGGAGTGTGGATTCCCAGATCAGCGCCCTGGCTGGTTGTAATCCGGTTGTGATCCGGGCTAGTAACCCGCTTCCTGTAGCTGCCTTCTCCCACTCGTAGCGTGGCTCAAAAGAGCTTATCAGCATCCAGCTTCTAAAGTGCATAGGTCATTCAGAGCCCATCTGACACAGTGTGCATGCGTCCGTGCGACATAGTCGATGACGATAGGATAGGATACATGTCCCCTGGGTCCTGCCCTAGGGGACATGTATCCTATCCCTTGATGAAAACCATGGTCATTGGTTGAAACATGTCAGACTTTATACCATCATCGTGACGTCCAATGCAAAAAAAAGTTTTAAAAACTGTTGTTTTTTTGGAGCAATGATTTTAATAATGCTTAAACTGAAGCAATAAAAATTAAATATTCCTATTCTTTCCTGTGTTTGTACAACCGCAAAATGACATTTCTAAAGAAAAAAAATGTCATTTAAAACTGTGTGCGGCTTCAATGAATTGTCGGATCCTGGCAATATAGATAAAAATAAAGATAAAAATCATTGAAAAAAACCCAGCATGGATCCCCCCCCCCCAGTCCATTACTAGACCCTTTGGGTCTGGTATAAATATTATGGGGAACCCCGAACCAAAATGGAAAAATAAAATTGCGTTGGGGTCCCCCCAAAATCCATAATATGCCCTTCAGGTCTGGTATGGATATTAAGGGGAACCCTGCGCCAGCATTAAAAGAAAAATGGTGTGGGGGTCCTCCCAAGATCCATACCAGACCCTTCAGGTCTGGTATAGATTTTAAGGGAAACCCTGCGACAAAATAAAATAAAAATGGCTTGGGGTCCCCCCCCAAAATCCATACCATACCCTTATCCGATCATGCAACCTGGCTGTCTGTAGGAAAATGCGGGACGAGAGAGTGCCCCCCCTCCTGAACCGTACCAAACCACATGCCCTCAACATGGGGACAAGGGCCTCTTCCCCACAACCCTTGCTTATTGGTTGTGGGGGTCTAAGGGCAGGGGGCTTATCGGAATCTGGAAGCCCCCTTTAACAAGGAGACCCCGTGATCCTGCCCCCCCTATGTGAAGGGGTATCAGGTGCATTGTACCCCTACACATTTACCCAAAAAAGTGTCAAAATGGTTAAAATGACATTAGACAGTCTGCGATGTCTATTCATCTTCGATCCAAGTGTCCACGACCTGGTGACGTAAACGGGTGACACTGCCCATTGTGACATCATGTGATGTTCCAAAGGGCCTGGTAATGGACTGGGGGGGGGGGGAACATGACTTTTTTTCAATGATTTTTATGTATATTGCCGGCAAAACATTACAGCTGAGGGCAGTTTTAAATGACCTTTTTTCTTTTACAAATGTCATTTTGCTGCTCTCATTCATAAAACTATGTACGGCCGCTATCTAAGCAGCCTAACATAGTGTGGCGTGGACTCAGCCCCCTGAGCCATGATTGGCCAAAGGTATCCTACCTTTGGCCAATCATGGCTCTCACAGCAGAGCGCGCTGTGATTGGCCAAAGCATGCAGGTCAGGTGCATGCTTTGGCCAATCAGCAGCCGTCAATGCACTGCGATCTCGCAGTGCATTGATGGTTTCGCCATTCATTATGGGGAGTTCCGCGGGCGATCAAATTGCCCGCGAACGCCCCATAATGTTTGGTATTCGGCGAACGGAGGAACACTCGATGTTCGAGTCGAACTTACAGTCGACTCAAACATCAGGCTCATCTCTACCTGCCACCAGATGCAGCGCGTCACTTGCTACCTATAGCCTGCCACCAGATGCAGCGTGTCACTTGCCACCCGTAGCCTACCACCAGATGCAGGGTGTTACTTGCCATCTGTAGCCTGCCATCAGATGCAGCGTGTCACTTGCCACCTGTAGCCTGCCACCAGATGCAGCAAGTTATTTGCCACCCGTAGCCTGCCACCAGATACAGCATGTCACTTGCCATCTGTAGCCTACCACCAGCTGCAGCGTGTCACCTGCTACCCATAGCCTGCCACCAGATACAGCAAGTCACTTGCCACCCATAGCCTGCTACTAGATGCAGTTTTCTCTTTGCAGTAAAACCTCTCAATGTATGGCTATGCAGCCTCTCCCCAGCACTGCCGATCCAGATCAGCAGACAGCTGACATTAGATTCTTAAGGAGGGAACCCTACAATCGGCACATGCGCAGTTGAGAATATGTAAACAAGCATCCTCTCTCCTCCTAGTGGCAGAGCGTCCCAGTGTCTGACAGGCCACGGACTGGTACCGGTCCGGGGTCCGGGGGTTGGGGACCCCTGACATAGATGCTCAAAGGGAGTCAATGGTCTGGTATACAGCTTAGAGAGGAAGTAAACCTTCCTGTATATTTGGTAAGCCTAAAATAAGGCTTACCTACAGGTACTGTAAATATGTCCTAAACGTGCGCTGTTTAGGTGAGATTTACTGTATGCTGCGCCGATGATGTCACCGGCGCATGCGCTCTGAATGAATGACAGCCTGTGCCATTTCTTCAGGAGCGTGTGCCATGATGGGAGTGACATTACGCGGCTCAGGCCAGTCACATAGATGGAGTCTGCGGCCCTGGAAGGAAGACGGGTGAAGATGGATGTGACCTCCAGCGGTGACAACGTGGGCTTTGTTTGCAGGTAAGTGTCACATATGCAATGCATACTCGCACATTATGCTTTTACTTTGCAGGGAAGAAAAAAAAAATAGAGTTTACTTCCTCTTTAAGCAAAAATTGATAAGAACCATATCAGAAGAAGCTCCATAAAGCAACAGGCTGCGGCATTTTTAAATTGCTTTTATTTGGAGAAAAAAACTAATGAAAATTAATACCACATCAAACATCTTCACTGCATGTCAATAAAAACAAGTATGATAACGTTGTCTAATACTGAAAAACATAGCCAGGGCTTACAGACACATTCAATATCCAACCCAGTCTGGTATATAGGCCTAGATTGGGTATCGACTGCAGAAAATGGCACAATTGATATGCTGACCAGGAGTTCAGAGGAGGCTGAACCAGGGCACAAATATCCTGTGATGTCATCAAACTATATTGGGTTGTATAGTGTATGCATCTAGATCTACCAAACTCTACGAAGCACAATAGCTGTCTATTATCAGTACCTAGTGGGAAGCTGGATTAAATAACATTGGTGTTAACGGAGAGGGATGAGGGCATAACCCCTTGAGAGAAAGTTTTTGCATTACCTCTATTGTTGCGTCAATGGTAGGGTGCGCCTTGAGTGATCTGTAATGTTTGACAGGGACCCAGGGAAGGTCCAAAATTTCCTTTTAAACATTTTAGCATACTGTGCAACACGCTTCTCTGTTCCCGCATCTATCACACCTTACATGCTTCTTTGATGATTCATTTTCTGCTAACCATCTTTACCACCTTCTTTTTTGTTTTATCTTTTCTGATTTATCAATTTCTCTTCTGTTTTTATTCCCTTCTTGTTTTTAAATGTTTGGATTTTTCTATAATTTGGTGACAAATTTAATTAATAACATGGTGTTTTATTAACCACTTCAGCCCCAGAAGAATTGACCCCCTTCCTGACCAGGCCATTTTTTGCGATACGGCACTGCGCCACTTTAACTGAAAATTGTGCGGTCGTGCAACGTTGTACCCAAACAAAATGTATGCACTTTTTTCCCACAAATAGAGCTAAAAAAAAATCAAAAGGCGTTTTTTGATTGGTTTGCGCAAAAAGTTATAGCGTCTACAAATTAGGGGATAGATTTATGACATTTTTATTATTTTTTAAAATTTTTACTAATAATGGCGGCGATCAGCGATTTTTATCGGGACTGCAACATTGCGGCAAACAGATCGGACACTTTTGACACTTTTTTGGGGCCATTGACATTAATACAGTGATCAGAGCTAAAAATAGCCATTGATTACTGCATATATGTCACTGGCAGGGAAGCGGTTAACACTAAGGGCGATCAAGGGGTTAAGTGTGTTCCCTAGGTGTGTTTCTAACTGTGAGGGGATGTGATTGATTAGAAGAGGAGCCAGAGAGTTGTTCCTTCTTAGTAGGAACAGACGATCTGTTTCTCCTCCCCTGTCAGAACAGGGATTTGTGTGTTTACACACTCAAATCCTCGTTCTGGCTCTCGTGCCCATGATCGTGGGTGACCCGCGGAGATCGCGCCCACCGGCCATGTGCATCGGGTCCCCCGCCGTGCAGCAGGCGCGTGCGCGCCTGTTATGGCTCTTAAAGGAGCCACGGTACTTATACAGTACGTTGATTCGCGCAGGAGTGCCACCCTGCCATGTACAGGAGCCGGTCGGGAACCGGTTAATGAAACATTTTTTGTTAAATGCATTATTAACAGATTACCGTTATTCATTCAATCCCATCTCTCTTTTTGCTCTTGCCATTTCTTAGTAACACGGTTGCACCTTTGCAGATCACCTAGTTTTTCTCTTGTTTTTTTACAATTTCTCTTCTCTGACCTACCCACAATAACCCCTGATGACTTTCCAGCCCCACTGACAACACATCAGTACACTTTCTGTTGAATAGCAAATTATAGCAAGTTAATTTTACTAACTATGAACCTTCTCCACATAACCCACTTCTTCTGAATGTTCCAACTGTCCTCTATAAGTCCCAAAACCTCCAGGCACCTTTTCTTTTTTTTTTTTATGTTCTTCTGTCTCCTAAATTGTAACCTTGTAATTATCTGGAAGTTTATTATTTAGACTTTTTATTATTTAATGTATAATTCTGTTTTATATTTGGTGGTTTATATAAATAAAAAAAGTATTACCGTAATTAAAAGAGGTAGTAAACCATAAAAGAAACAAAAAGAAAATCTTTCCCCTGCAAGTTAGTAGCATAATGTGCTAGTATGTATCACACATTTAGGAGACATTTACTATACCTACAGGTAAGCCTTATTATAGGTTTACCTGTAGGTATAAATAAAACAGCTTTAAGTGGAGAGCTTAATTATCATATTCTAAGCTTTTAAATGCTTTTATGACACTTAAAGTTACAGTATGTGCATTACTGAATAATGCAGTTTATTCAGAGTATGACATTTTTCATATTTCAATATAAGTATTACAATTATTCAGTACTGTGATGGAACAATTTCATATGAAAATAAATGTATTATTATATTTTTTTTTTAAACTTTATTATTAATAGTGACAATATTGCACAGTTTTATTTTTTGCAAAATAGTAATTTCAGTACAACAAATGAACATGTTGAATTTATCTACGCATATAATTACATTGCTGATATAAAAGGTCTAAAATAGCTCTAATTTTATTACAGAAATGACCTATGCCCTTGTAAGAGATAAGTAAACCAACTGGGATTACTGTAATATTATCCTCTATTAATTATACTGTATATATACATTTCACCAAGAGTAACCGTGGAGGAAATCTTGATAAACCTTTTTCTTTTTTCATATATTAATAAGTAATTTGAGAGCATTCATTTTTTCTTATATTTGAATTCTCTTTATTATAAATCTGGTACACGGGGCCTGGAAACAACTTTTCTCTTATTTTATAATTTTATCATGCATGAGCTAAAATGTTTCTTGCTGTTGATCATTTCATAAAGGAAAGGAAAAATATTCATGCTCAAAAAGATGTTCCTATGCTTGTGTCTCTACTGATGTTCTTTCCACATTCATATTACAGCTGATCATTTATAAACAAGAGAACCCTCGCGCTAGCTAAATGGTGGGACTTGTGTGAGGTGGTAAAGAAGATGAAAAAGGGATGGATAGGTCTGGTCCAAATCAACAGTGAAACAATAAAAATCGTGATGGTGGCTGCGCTGTAGTGAATAAAATTAAGTAAATAAAGGGGGGGGGGAAAGGGGGCGGGGGAATGGGAATGTGAGGGGAGGGAAGAAAAGGGGGGGTGATAAATAATCACTGGCTGGAAACCGGCTAGGTAGTAATAATGTGCAATGTGCACAGTGACACAAATATGCGTAAAATGAAATAAATAAACAGCTACTGGTTACAAAATGGATCCTACAGCAGTCATCAGAGGGCGAGCCTCTGATGAAGTCATGTGATATGACGACACGTGTCAGGACGTAGCACAGACACACCACCAGCTGAACTGAGAGGAGACGAGCTCGCCGCTCATAGGATATTGTACCCAACTTTACATTTCTCAAATGTGAGTGTTTTACCTGCTTTTAATAAACGCCACTCAGTGGTTACCGATCTACACTATATATTTTTTCTTTTATCCTGTCTAAACTCTGTGACTGCCACCACCGCCATCTGAGAATCGCACTGAGTGCATTACACATACCAATCCATCTCCCTATTGGCATGAGCGCGGTGCTCGTTTGGATTGAGGTCCACGCTCACTATACATCCAGTGAGTGTGTGAATACACCTATTTGCGATTCAGCCTGCTGCATTCACAGAGTTGCGCTATTGATGTCCCTTTTTTCTGTGTTTTTTCACATGCATCCCAATAAGCGATATGGAAATTGAGTCCTAAAGACTGTATCATAAGGACGATATATAATTCTCCACCACAGAGATCTGCTTCATACTGCCCCCTCCCAGCAGGGAGGTAAGTTGTGTTTGATCACTGGGTGGACGCCATATCAAGACTTTCAAGCACATCCTTGGTGATGGGACTCTTTGTATATATGACTGTATTCACATATAATATTCATTTATAATACAAACTTTTTCTGCAACATCTGGAAGCTTAATTAGGAGCCTCTATCAGGATCAGGAATCCTCCTTCCTTACTTGTTTTGCTCACTGATGCTTTTAGCACGTTTATGTTATTCATAGACATTGTTTTTTCTGACTATTGCATTTACCTTAGTGATTCACGTTTGCTTTTATGTTTGTATATTAATAGTCACGTTTGCGCATCACGGGATTGCCCAGACACTTGTTTCCATTAGCTTTTATGATTTTGTAATCAGTAGCCATTTCCACATTATTATTTTATACATATCTGTGTCACTGGGCATATTGTACACCATTACCACCTAGTTGGTCTCCAGTTTGTGATTATCAATCACCACCTCCCCTTTTTTCCACTTCCCCCGCCCCCTCCCCCCCTTTTCCTTTCACTCTATCATATTTGATTCACCACAGTCTAGCCACCACTATGTCAGTATTGTTTACTGTAGATTTGGACCAGACCCTCTGATGACTGCTGTAGGATCCATTTTGTAACCAGTAGCTGTTTATTTATTTCATTTTACGCATATTTGTGTCACTGTGCACATTGCACATTATTACTACCTAGCTGGTTTCCAGCCAGTGATTATTTATCTCCCCCCCCTTTTCTTCCCTCCCCTCACATTCCCATTCCCCCGCCCCTTTCCCCCCCCTTTATTTACTTAATTTTATTCACTACAGCGCAGCCACCATCACGATTTTTATTATTTTTACAGCTGATCATTATCGCATTTATTAACCCACATAAGTTACCACACTGTAATAGAAAAAGTTGTAGATGAGATAACTACATCAATGCCATGTGATAAAACAATATAAATAACTCCATATTGGCACAGAATATTTAAAAAGAAAATTGCTATTGTGGATCTGAAAAATATAGTCTTTTAATGTGGATCTCATGTTCTAGAAATGCTATTTGCCTTTCTGTAGTACTGTTGAAAAAAACGTTTTTTTTTAATAAAAGAAGAACATAAATATGATGAGACCACTATTATTTAGAGATGTAAAATAATGTTTTTGATGAAGAGTGATGTAAAAGTACATTTTTAGCCAGAACAGTTTAATTTCATTTTGGATAGAGTGGTGAGTTGGTAGAACCTCTGCCATACCTGCATACCTGCAGTTTGGCTGCAGTGAGTGTGCAGTGCAGTGTATCCATGGTTTTTCTATTAGATGCTGTGTTTTCTGAAAGTGCACCAAAAATGCAGCATGCCATTTGGGTGCGCTTTCAGAAAACGCAGCAAAATTAGCAATCTGATAGAAATCTGTGGGAAACTGTGGGTAACCCGCACAAAAACCAGTGTGCACCCACATTGGGGCCAAGGCTTAGAAGGCTGGAGATTGAGGTTGTATAATAGTGGATTCTGCTGTGCAGTTTTCGTGGCAAAGTTTTAAATGTAAGTGGAAGGTTCTGATAGAATCCATCAATCTGATATCTTCCATGTTCTATGGGTTGAGTATTTTATTCTTTACAAGCAAAGACATTGGGTAATGCTGTCACTATACACAAACTCTATAATAAAACTACTGATCCCTACCTTATATACACTATGAAAGTGTAATAGTAGCAGTAGAAGAACATGCAGCTTTGTGGGACTTTATTTACCAAAGCTGGAGAGTGCAAAATCAGGCACACTTCTGCATAGAAAACCAATCAGCTTTCAGGTTTTATTGGCAAAGCTTAACCACTTGAGGCCCAGAGGCCGCCATATGACGTCCTGGGCTTTGTGGGGCTATATCTGAATGATGCCTGCAGCTACAGGCATCATTCAGATATCGGCATTTTCATCCGGCGATTCTCTACACCATAAGAATGATCATAGCGGCGGTTCCCCCGCTTCATTGTTCTTACGGGTGGCGAAAGGGGACGTCCCCCCCTCCCGCCACCCTCCGGTGCTTCTACCGAATCACCCATGCGATCGGTGAGTCGGAGAACGGAACCCACAGCCCCGGATGCTGATAATAGAGATTTCCGGTGGACCAGATGGTCGCCGGAGTCTCTATGATTGTCGGAGGCCAGGCGCGATGTTATGACGTCACGCCCGGCCTCTGCATTCAGAAAAACAGCGCCGCCTCGGCTAGGGAGCAGTGATCGTTTTTTTTGTTTGTTTGTTTTTTTAGGCTTCCCAGCCTAGTGGTGAGATGTGGGGTCTTATTGACCCCATATCTCACTGTAAAGAGGTCCTATCATGTCATATTCCTATTACAAGGGATGTTTACATTTCTTGTAATAGGAGTAAAAGTGATCAAAATGTTTTTATTTTTTTTAAAAAGTGTCAAAATATTATTATTTTTAAGTAAAATTAACAATAAAACAAAATATATATTTATTTAAAGTGCCCCTGTCCCCGTGTGCTTGCACGCAGAAGCGAACGCATATGTAAGTCCCGTCCACATATGAAAACAGGGTTCAAACCACACATGTGAGAAGTCGCCACGAACGTTCGAGCGAGAGAAATAATTGTAGCCCTAGACCTCCTCTGTAACTCAAAACATGTAACCAGTAAAAGATTTAAAGCATCGCCTATGGGAATTTTGAAGTACCGAAGTTTGGCGCCATTCCACGAGCGTGTGCAATTTTGAAGCGTGACATGTTAGGTATATATTTACTCAGCGTAACTTCATCTTTCATATTATGCAAAAAAATTGGGCTAATTTTACTGTTTTTTTTTTAAAGCATGAAACTGTTTTTTTCCCCCCAAAAAAATGTGTTTGAAAAATTGCTGCGCAAATACCGTGCGAGATAAAAAGTTGCAATGACTGCCATTGTATTCTCTAGAGTCTTTGCTAAAAAAACACATATATATATATATATATATATATATATAGTGTTTGGGGTTTTTATGTAATTTTCTAGCAAAAAATTTTGATTTTTACATGATTTTACATGAAATTTACAAGTGTCAGAATTGGCCTGGGCCTGAAGTGGTTAATTGAACAAACTGAGGTTAGAAGCTTACTGGTTCCTATGCAGAAGTGAGCCTGATTTTGCACTCTCCAGCTTTAGTAAATAAACCCCAAGGTGTAGTATGGTCAAAATGCATAATATTTTTTTAGGGCACCAGTAGCATTTTATAAATAATTTGAGTTAACATAAAATTTAAACACAGGCACGTCAATCAAGCAGGTATGACAGTACCTAGGTAGTGATACCTTAGAATGGTAAGGGTCCAGGACCTCCAGGCGGATATAAAAGACAAAAATTAATGTAATTATTATTTTTTTTTCAATTGGCGAATGTCCCCTACAAGAGTGCCTGGCTTCCCAATGCTATTTGTTTGACAATTGCTTGCCTAGCAGCTCCACAAGTGTCCAACAGTCTATCAAAGCTCATCCCCCATTGACTTTAATGTTCTTCACCTCTAAATTTACCTTCTGTGTCGAAAATCTCTAGCAAATTAAATTTTGCGCAACTTTATTATCACTGATCCTTACTCTAACCGTGACCCTTATCTTGAAACTTAAAGGAGTTGTAAAGGCAGAAGTTTTTTTATCTTAATGCATTCTATGCATTAATTAAAAAAAACTTCTGTGTGTTGCAGCTGCCCCAACACCCCCTAATTACTCTCCAGCGATGTCCATGAGTGTCTTAGCCATCCGGGACTCTCCTCCTGATTGGCTGAGACACAGCAGCGACATCATTGGCTCCCACAGCTGTCAATCAAAGTCAGTTAGCCAATCTGGGGGAGAGAGGGGACGGGGCCTGGTCAGGGCATCGTGTCTAAATTGACACAGGGAGCTGTGACTCGGCTCAAGTGGCCCTATAGCAAGCTGCTTGTTGTGGGGGCACTCGACAGGAGGGAGGGGCCAGGACTAGGGAAGAGGGACATGAGAAGAGGAGGATACAGGCTGCTCTGTAAAAAAACACTGCACAGAGGAGGTAGTATAACATGTTTGTTTTTTTTTGTTTTGTTTTTTAACCACTTAACGACCGCTCACTGTATATATACGTCGGCAGAATGGCACCGACAGGCACAATCACGTAGAGTGTACGTGATTGCCTTTGTATAGTTGGGGGGTCCAATCGGACCCCCCCCTCCTATACAGTGAGCGGTGGCTAAGTGTCCGGGAGCATTCCGGGATGAGGGGGCAGCCATTCGTTTCCGGCCACCCCCTCGCGATCGCTCCCGGCGAATGGAAATGCCCCCTCTGTCTGTGTCAGGCAGAGGAAGCAGGAGGAAGTGATGTCATCTCTGGTGCGGCGCTCACATATACCGAGCGCTGTACAAGAGAAGACATCAGGTCAGTGCACACAACACTACACTGACACCAGGACACATAGGGACATAAATTGCCCCCCCAGGCCCCCCCAGACACCCCCAGATCACCCCCCAGATCACCCCCCCAGCCCCCAGTCACAGTGTCACTGATTGCAGTGACCATTTATTTAGTGATCACTGCAATCAGTGACATTTGTGACTGTAAAAGTGTCAGTACATTCAGTTTTAGGTCCAGTGTAGCCCCCTAACCCCCCTAATAAAGGTTTAACCCCCTGATCACCCCCTAGATAACCCTTTCACCCCCTATCACCACTGTCGCTAAGCGATCATTTTTCTGATCGCTGTCTTAGCGTCAGTGATGCCGATCGGCAGCCAGTAATTTTTTTTAGGTTCGCCGCATGTTTTTATAGCGTCAGGTACCCCAATATATTATCTAATAAAGGTTTAACCCCCTTGATCGCCCCCCAGGTAACCCTTTCACCCCCTATCACCACTGTCGCTAAGCGATCGTTTTTCTAAACGCTGTCTTAGTGTCGGTGATGCAGATCGGTAGCCGGTAATTTTTTTTAGGTTCGCCGCAGGTTTTTATAGCGTCAGGTACCCCAATATATTATCTAATAAAGGTTTAACCCCCTTGATCGCCCCCCAGGTAACCCTTTCACCCCCTATCACCACTGTCGCTAAGCGATCGTTTTTCTAAACGCTGTCTTAGTGTCGGTGATGCAGATCGGTAGCTGGTAATTTTTTTTAGGTTCGCCGCAGGTTTTTATAGCGTCAGGTACCCCAATATATTATCTAATAAAGGTTTAACCCCCTTGATCGCCCCCCAGGTAACCCTTTCACCCCCTATCACCACTGTCGCTAAGCGATCGTTTTTCTAAACGCTGTCTTAGTGTCGGTGATGCAGATCGGTAGCCAGTAATTTTTTTTAGGTTCGCCGCAGGTTTTTATAGCGTCAGGTACCCCAATATATTATCTAGTAAAGGTTTAACCCCCTTGATCGCCCCCCAGGTAACCCTTTCACCCCCTATCACCACTTTCGCTAAGCGATTGTTTTTCTGATCGCTGTCTTAGTGTCGGTTATGCAGATCGGTAGCCAGTAATTTTTTTTAGGTTCGCCGCAGGTTTTTATAGCGTCAGGTACCCCCATATATTATCTAATAAAGGTTTTAACCCCCTGATTGCCCCTAGTTAACCCTTTCACCAGTGATCACCATATAAGTGTTACGGGTGACGCTGGTTAGTTAGTTTGCTTTTTATAGTGTCAGGGCACCCGCCGTATATAACCCAATAAAGGTTTAACCCCCTGATCGCCCGGCGGGTGATATCAATTAGGTTTTAGCGTCAGAGAGGGTCTGCGTCACACCCCAGGCAGCGTCAGGTTAGTGCCAGTAACGCTAACACCCACGCGTGAAGCATACACCCCCCTTAGTGGTATAGTATCTGAACAGATCAATATCTGATCTGATCAGATCTATACTAGCGTCCCCAGCAGTTTAGGGTTCCCAAAAACGCAGTGTTAGCGGGATCAGCCCAGATACCTGCTGGCACCTGCGTTTTGCCCCTCCGTCCAGCCCAGGCCACCCAAGTGCAGTATCGATCGATCACTGTCACTTACAAAACAAAAACACACATAACTGCAGCGTTCACAGAGACAGGCCTGATCCCTGTGACTCCAGTGCTGTAGGAGGTGATTTCACCACCACAGTTAAATAAAAAAAGCATATATGCCGAAGCATTGGGGCAGCAGGAGCGGAGGAGCGATTTTGCTCCTAATGCCGCGTACATACGGTCGAAATTCCGACGGAGGCTTGCCCGTGGAAAAGTCCGACCATGTGTGTGCGGCATAACTTTTTTGCGGGAGGATGCCCCCATGCTTCGGCATATATAAATGGTGCGTGTATGCCCATCATTGGAAGTGGGTGGATGAAGGGCGGTATTCTAATGGTGGGCATACCCACCGATCAATCTCTTTTTTCGTTCAGCCAACTGGCTGCATGAAAAAAAAAGATTACAATACATGTCCAACAAGGACCAGCAACGTACTGGTATGTTGCTGGACTTTGAATGTTTATACCAGAATGATGCCTGCGGGTTTAGGTATCATCTTGGTATCATTCTTTTCAGCCTGCGGCCGGCTTTCATGTAAAAGCAATCCTAGCGGCTAATTAGCCTCTGGACTGCTTTTACAAGCAGTGGGAGGGAATGCCCCCCCCCCGGATATAAAAAGCGCCATTGGGAAATTGGGACAGCATTTTATCACACCGATCTTGGTGTGGTCAGATGCTTTGAGGGCAGAGGAAAAATCTAGGGTCTAGAAGACCCCAGTTTTTTCAAAAAAAGAGTACCTGTCACTACCTATTGCTATCATAGGGGATATTTACATTCCCTGAGATAACAATAAAAATGATTAAAAAAAAAAATACTTGGAAGGAACAATTTAAAAAATAAATAAAAAAGCAAAATTAATCATAAAAAAAAGCACCCCTGTCCTGCCCTGCTCTTGCCCAATGGCGAACGCAAGCGTCGGTCTAGCGTCATATGTAAACAGCAATTGCACCATGCATGTGAGGTATCACCGCGAAGGTCAGATCGAGGGCAGTCATTTTAGCAGTAGACCTCCTCTGTAAATCTACTGGGGTAACCTGTAAAGGTTTTTAAAGGCTTTTAAAAATGTATGTAGTTTGTCGCCAATGCGCGTTTGTGCGAAATTTTAAAGCATGTCGTGTTTGGTATCTATGTACTCGGTCTAAGATCATCTTTTTTATTTCATCAAACATTTGGCCAATATAGTGTGTTTTAGTGCATTAAAATTAAAAAAAGTGTATTTTTTAACCCAAAAAATGCGTTTGAAAAATCGCTGCGCAAATACTGTGTAGGAAAAAAAAATGCAACACCCACCATTTTAATCTGTAGGGCCTTTGCTTTAAATATATATATAATGTTTGGGGGTTCAACATAATTTTCTTGCAAAAAAAAAAATGTTTTCATGTAAACAAAAAGTGTCAAAAAGGGCTTTGTCTTCAAGTGGTTAGAAGAGTGGATGTAAGCTTCCTAATGTTGTGTATAAAATGCCAGAACAGTTCAAAACCCCCCCAAATGACCCCATTTTGGAAAGTAGACACCCCAAGCTATATACTGAGAGGCATGTCGAGTCCATGGAATATTTTATATGTTGACACAAGTTGCGGAAAAACAACAATTTTTTTTTTTTTTTGCACAAAGTTGTCACTAAATGATATATTGCTCAAACATGCCATGGGCATATGTGGAATTACACCCCAAAATACATTCTGTTGCTTCTCCTGAGTATGGGGATACCACATGTGTGAGACTTTTTGGGAGCCTAGCCGCGTACGGGACCCCAAAAACCAAGCACCGCCTTCAGGCTTTCTAAGGGTGTAAATTTTTGATTTCACTTCTCACTGCCTATCACAGTTTCTGAGGCCATGGAATGCCCAGATGGCACAAAACCCTCCCAAATGACCCCATTTTGGAAAGTAGACACCCCAAGCTATTTGCTGAGAGGTATTGTGAGTATTTTGCAGATCTCGCTTTTTGTCACAAAGTTTTGAAAATTGAAAAAAAAAAAAAAATATATATATATATATATTTTCTTTCTTCATTTTCAAAAACAAATGAGAGCTGTAAAATACTCGCCATGCCTCTCAGCAAATAGCTTGGGGTGTCTATATTCCAAAATGGGGTCATTTGGGGGGGGTTTTGTGCTATTTTGGCATTTTATGGCCTTCGAAACTGTGATAGGTAGTGAGGAGTGAAATCAAAAATTTGTGCCTAGAAATCCTGAAGGCGGTGCTTGGTTTTCGGGGTCCCGTACGCGGCTAGGCTCCTAAAAAGTCCCACACATGTGGTATCCCCATACTCAGGAGAAGCAGAAAAATTTATTTTGGGGTGTAATTCCACATATAACCATGGCATGTGTGAGCAATATATCATTTAGTGACAACTTTTTGTAATTTTTTTTTTTTTTTTTTTGTCATTATTCAATCACTTGGGACAAAAAAAATATATTCAATGGGCTCAACAGGCACCTCAGCAAATTCCTTGGGGTGTCTACTTTCTAAAATGGGGTCATTTGAGGGGGGGTTTGTGCTATTTTGGCATTTTATGGCCTTCGAAACTGTGATAGGTAGTGAGGAGTGAAATCAAAAATTTGCGCCCTTAGAAATCCTGAAGGCGGTGCTTGGTTTCCGGGGTCCCGTACGCGGCTAGGCTCCCAAAAAGTCCCACACATGTGGTATCCCCCTACTCAGGAGAAGCAGGAAAATGTATTTTGGGGTGAAATTCCACATATAACCATGGCATGTGTGAGCAATATATCATTTAGTGACAACTTTTTGTAATTTTTTTTTTTTTTAGTCATTATTCAATCACTTAAGACAAAAAAAAAAAATTCAATGGGCTCAACATGCCTCTCAGCAATTTACTTGGGGTGTCTACTTTCCAAAATGGGGTCATTTGGGGGGGGTTTTGTACTGCCCTGTCATTTTAGCACCTCAAGAAATGAGATAGGCAGTCATAAATTTAAAGCTGTGTAAATTTCAGAAAATGTACCCTAGTTTGTAAACTCTATAACTTTTGCGCAAACCAATAAATATACGCTTATTGACATTTTTTTTACTAAAAACATGTGGCTGAATACATTTTGGCCTAAATGTATGACTAAAATTGAGTTTATTCGATTTTTCTTATAACAAAAAGTAGAAAATATCATTTTTTTTCAAAATTTTCGGTCTTTTTCCGTTTATATCGCAAAAAATAAAATCGCAGAGGCAATCAAATACCATTAAAAGAAAGCTCTATTTGTGGGAAGAAAAGGACGCAAATTTCATTTGGGTACAACATTGCATGTCCGCACAATTTACAGTTAAAGCAGCGCAGTGCAAAATTCTGAATTCACCTCTGGTCCTTTAGCTACCAAATGGTCCGGGGCTTAAGTGGTTAAACAAGACTTTACAATCTTTTCCCTTAACCCTAAAGGGGTTGTAAAGGTACGTTTTTTATTTTCTAAATAGGTTCCTTTAGGCTAGTGCATTGTTGGTTCACTTACCTTTTCCTTTGATTTACCTTCTAAATGTTTTTTTCTTTGTCTGAATTTCTCACTTCCTGTTTCTCCTCGCTAAACTTCACACCATCATCCGAGTGGTGTGGAGTCAGCCAGAACAGCTTACTGAACAGCTTACTGAGGAGGAACAGGAAGTGAGAAATTCAGACAAAGAAAACAAAGAAAAAAAATATTTAGAAGGGAAATCAAAGGAAAAGGTAAGTGAACCAACAATGCACTAGCTTAAAGGAACCTATTTAGAAAATAAAAAAAAATCTTTACAACCCCTTTAACCCATAACTAGGATGAGGTTTGGGTCTGAGTCTACCATGAGTTCCAGTAAAACCTAAATTTAAGTACTAGGCTTTGAAGACCAACACATTTTATAAAAAAGAGGTGGTAAGTAAACAAAGAATATTAGCAATAGAGGCCTAATAACATTGACCAAAAATATGTTACTTATTACTATTAATGTAATATGTTTATTTTCCTGAGTTTACGTTTTTTACAGTCTTTATACTGTTACTTTTAGCTTACATATTGTAACCATCCATATATTGCAAAAAATGAATTGCATATAAGGAATGTATTTTCTCAGTATTAGCAATTATAATAAAACGTGACCTTTTTCTTCATTTTTTTTTTTTCATTTTTCTTGGTTTCTATTTTTATAACATTTTCCATTAAAGTATTTTCATTTCCTAGCGCAGGAAATTAATCTGAACACTGTGCCATTGCTTGTCTGCTAAATTGGACTTATACTCATTTACCTGCTTAATGCTCAATTTATGACCTATCTTTCATTTATTTCAAGATAATCGGGAAGTTAATGAAAACACCCTTCCATCAGACTTGATCATTGTATTACTGAAAAAAAAAGTTGAGTTAAAGATTTGATGAGTTGAAGAAACTTAAAACTATATTCTGCTTTGAAATATTCTACTTTTTCTCACTTCTAATCTTTTCTTCATATACTATTCATATAAAGATTTATATGTTCAATTAATCAAGTCAAGTCAAGTTCACTTCTTTGAAAGAATGTTGACAGTGGGTATGAATCTAGAACAATTGCCAGCCACTCTAAAAACAACTGTACTATATTTTTGCATGGGAACCTAGCCCACTCAAATGGTGGGGAAGAATGTGAGGTGGAACCCTACAGAGGATATCACTTCTAAAGTGAACTGCAATCTTTAAAGCAAAACTAAAGTCTCATTTTAAAAAACATTAATTAGGCAGGCTCTTTATTGCAGAAGACACGCGCAATATCTCTTATGCCATAAAATAAACAAACCTGCCTGTACATTCCAGCGTCGATCCTACATGTGCATGAGAGACATCATCCCACACCATTCAATGAAGAGGGTCGTAGCCAAGCACCTGGAAGAAGCCAGGTAGAAGATGCTGGTGTCTACGATGGATTCTGGACCATTGAAGGAGAAGTATTGCAATCTTTAGTTCTACTTTGATTAAAAATGTTCTATTGGAAATCTCAGATTACATATAATGTGAAGTTAGATCTGGGTAAAAAAGGGGCGACTACAGACCTTAACACTTGGTAATAACTAAAGTTGTAGAAACAGATGTACATGCCAGAGCTTGTGATTTTAACATGTAATTGTTTTATGTGATTTAAATAAAGTTGAACATTTTTATATGAGTTTCTAAATGAGAATCGAAATGTACCTGAAAAGTCACATTCAAGTGATAGTTTAATAATTGAGCAAGGGGGACAGTGGCGTAGCGTGGGGGGGGCAGGGGGTGCGGTGGCCCCGGGCGCAACATTGGGGGGGCGAAATTCCGCACCAGTTGGTGTCACTTTGCCTCAATTCTCCGCACTGTGTCCCCTGCGATCCGCCGCCATATTGCGGCAGCTGGCGCCCTGTGATTGGGCGAGCGTGGTCATGTGCTGCTGCGGGGCTGGCCAGTCCTTAAACGCGGTCGGCACATGCGTGAAGGCTGCTCCTGGAGTCCCGCCCGCTCTTCTGTAAGCCGCCACCATCTTCTCCTCCACCCTTCCTTCTGACCGCGCTGGATCTGGAAGTGGGACTTCATCTGGGAATCAATCATGTGGCAGACAGCAAACTGTATTCAATGGAGAACAAAAACAGGTGAGTGTGTGAGCCGTCTCAGATGGGAGCAGCCGCCAGTCAGTGAGCAGTTGGGGAGAGTCACATGCCACCGCACTGCCATTCCACATGTTAATCTAAGCCAGCAAGCACACATGCATCATGCCTGCGGGCCTAAACTAAGTTACATGCCAAAAGCCCCCCTCTTCCCCCCCCGAGGGACATGCATGCTGAGTTACATAGAAGTGTAGTGGTCAGTGTAGTATAGTGTAAAGTATAGGGGTCAGTGTAGTATAGTGTACAGTATAGGGGTCAGTTTAATATAGTGTACAGTATAGGGGTCAGTGTAGTGTAGTGTACAGTATAGGAGTCAGTGTAGTATAGTGGTCAGTGTAGTATAGTGTACAGTATAGGGGTCAGTGTAGTATAGAGTACAGTATAGGGGTCAGTGTAGTATAGTGGTCATTGTAGTGTACAGTATAGGGGTCAGTGTAGTGTACAGTATAGGGGTCAGTGTAGTATAGTGTACAGTATAGGGGTCAGTGTAGTGTACAGTATAGGGGTCAGTGTAGTATACAGTATAGGGGTCAGTGTAGTAGACAGTATAGGGGTCAGTGTAGTATAGTGTACAGTATAGTGGTCAGTGTAGTTCTCAGTGTAGTGCAGTGGTCAGTGTAGTTCTCAGTGTAGTATAGTGGTCATTGTAGTGTACAGTATAGGGGTCAGTGTAGTGTACAGTATAGGGGTCAGTGTAGTATAGTGTACAGTATAGGGGTCAGTGTAGTGTACAGTATAGGGGTCAGTGTAGTATACAGTATAGTGGTCAGTGTAGTATAGTGTTCAGTGTAGTTCTCAGTGTAGTGCAGTAGTCAGTGTAGTGGTCAGTGTAGTTCTCAGTGTAGTATAGTGGTCAGTGTAGTATAGTGGTCAGTGTAATTCTCAGTGTAGTGTAGTGGTCAGTGTAGTGTGTAATGGTCAGTAAAGGAATCAGGTTGGTCAGTGTTGAAATCAAGTAGGTTAGTATAGTGGTTAGTATAGGAATCGGGTAGGTCAGTGTTGGAATCAGATAGGTCAGTACTATTGTATTTGAAGGGACTCAGGGAGTGCTAAAAGTCTGCAGGTTAGGGGGCGCAAATTACTTGCCTTGCCCCGGGTGCTGACAACCCACGCTACGCCACTGAAGGGGGATAGTGATACAACTGCAATGCTGGATAGCATTATACCCATTATTATTAAAATTGCATAAAATTTGCAGAAAAAAAAATATATATATATAGCACATACAATTGCAACACAAGTCATATTGTAATTGAATGGTATGAAAAATTACCTTTCCTTTTCAATCTGCAGCCGCTGTAATTTTCTGCAAAAATATATCATATGCTTGTGTGATTGGCTTACTGATTTTCCCCGAAGTTAGCACTAAGATACAAATCAGATTTTGGGCATCCCCTGCACCAAAAATGTCATTTTTGGTGAGATACTCCCAAAGGGAAATCCCATCTAAAGGGATGAAGACCCTGTCACTTGCCTCATTAAAACCCTGCAGGTGCAGCAGCTGACTGATAATTATAAAACCATATTTTCCACATGTCACAAATTTCTAACCTTTAAAGTATCAATTTGTCATTTGAGGGTCGAGGGAATGTTTAATAAATGAGTGCAGAATGGAATATGGTTACCTTAGAAATATGCTAAAAATGCTCAAATAAATAATTCATAGAGAAAAAAATGACCATCTCTGCCATATCTGGATTTTTTTTTTTTGGGGGGGGGGAATCGGGTACCTACTTTTGTCGGGTACCCACTCTCACTGTCTCTTGGCGATCCAAGTGGAAGTTCAGCCCCCCTTTCTGCCCAAAAACCTCTGGGACACGTCCCATTCACAGGGCGCAACACAAGTCGTGCATTTTCAGTGGAAAGCCAGCTG
Source organism: Rana muscosa (assembly GCA_029206835.1). Lineage (NCBI taxonomy): Eukaryota > Metazoa > Chordata > Amphibia > Anura > Ranidae > Rana > Rana muscosa. The sequence goes on from CM055122.1 coordinate 1,246,597,950, forward strand.
TGAAGTTGCAAGGAGTTACAGCCAGCATCCCACAGTTAACATGCCAGTGCCAGGGACCTGTAGACTGGCGAAGAAGATAAGGACGGTGCTGGATCCCTGGAAAGGAGAGTGTCTCTTTATTAAAAGTTTTTGTAGCTACTAATGTTTGTTCTTGTAGCCACTAATTATACATTTTTGGAAACCTGGCTGAAGCTCCTCTTCGATGTGGTGAAATTTCATGTTTGTTGAAAATTTGTGACGGCTCCTACAGTTTTATAAACACCTGCCACACTGAAAGATTGCAGGGGTAGGGGCATCGATTGGGGAGGATTTCAGCTAACACAAGAGTAATGTCGCGTACACACGATCTTTTTTTCTGATGAAAAAAGATAGATGGACTTTTTTCATCGGACAAACCGATCGTGTGTGGGCCCCATCGGTCTTTTTTTCATCGGTCTCAAAAAATAGAACCTGTTTTAAATTTTACCGATGGAAAAATAAACGATAGCAAATTCCGATCGTCTGTGGGGAACTCCATCAGAGAAAAATCCACGCATGCTCAGACTAAATTACAAGACGGGAGCGCTCGTTCTGGTAAAACTAGCGTTCGTAATGGACATAGCACATTCGTCATGCTGCAAATTTTTGTATCGTTAAATGTAGCGCATTCTTTTCTTCTTTCTAAAAACGATTTTCCCCCAAAAAATTATCGTTGCGGATATTCACACAGAGTTTGGACATAATCATTTCTTTAAGATCTCATGAATTTTCGTATTTTATTTTAAAGGCAGGATTCAATTTTTTTTTTTTTGTTTTTTGTTTTTTGTTTTGAATCAAGATCTCCTAATTTTTTTCTGCCCTTTTAATATTTTATAGTGATGTCCAAATTTTTTTATGGTCAAGTTATCACAACAACATTATTATCTTGTTTTTTTTTTTTCTCAAGGAGGTTGGTGTTGGTGTCCCTTGTTAATTACACATTGTATTTATGAAATGTACCTTCCTACTCACAAGAAAAACACATATGCAACTATTTAAATTAAATCAAATATCCATTTGTTCTTGAGAAATTAGTGGAATATATGCCGACTTTGGACCCCAAAGGCAGACATGAAGGCAAATAAAATCAATAACATGAGGAGTCCCTCGAATTGGGATCACAATCTGGTCCCCGAATCACAGAAATCAGGAGCAGCAGCAGATGTCATACATGTCCCCAAGCTGTGGTACTCCAAAAAACTGCATCTTCTAGCAGAGCAGGTTGAAGCGAGGGAATCACTTTCTGGTCTTCCTTGTAGCCTTCCCTCCACGCTTCCCTGCAGTGTTCCCTCCACGCTTCCCTTTCCCTGCAGCGTTCCTTCCACGGTTCCCTCCACGCCCCCTTGCAGGCTGTGGCTCTGGTGGTGGGAATGTGGCAGGAGGAGGAGGAGAAGGAGGAGAAGGATGGGCCAGATCGCAAAGGTGTGTGGCCTCTGTCAGATGGCCCCTCCCCGCCCTGTGAAGGGCTGTAGATATCAGCTCCTCACAGAGGGCACGTTGGCCCTCCTCCACTTTGAGGAGTCTATCGGCCACATAGCACCCATAGGACTCGACTGGGTTGAGGGGGGCCCTCATGATCTCAGCTGCTTCCCTTATTATTTTCAGGGATTCCTCCTCCACCCGAGTCAACCTCCTGGGCCTTTTCCGTCTCACCTGGAGGGGAAGCACCTGTGACTGGGTGCTGCCACTTGGCCCGGCCTCCTCCTGTCTGCCACTCACCCCTGCCTCCTCTTGGGTGCCATTCACCCCTGCCTCCTCCTGGGTGCCACACTCCAGAGCCTCATCCTCCTGGCTGACCTCATCCTGTGTATAAAAAAGGGACATAGTTTGAGTTTTTGGTTGATCGATCACACACAATTTCCAGCTCATGGCTGTTGCAAATTAAATGTTACTAAATAGAAAAGACTATCATTCTGACCCCAGAATTTTTCATTCTTGTCCCAAACAATTCTGCCCACTATATATATTTTTAATTTTGTAATTTTTGAATAATAACATCTAGTTCCCAACAATTATTCTATGACAAAAAATATTTTGAAAAATACTATACCTGACTATAGATGTGAAGATCCGGCTCTTCGAGGTCAGCTAGCTCCTCGGTACCCTCTGCAGGGGTGGAGGGAAGGGTGGAGAGAAGGGTGGAGGGAAGGCAGGAGGGAAGGCTGGAAAGTGATTCCCTGGCTTCTATCTGGTCGTCGAGAAATCGCAGGTGTTTGTAATACCACAGCTTGGGGACATGTACTTGGTCTGCTGCTGCTCCTGATCTCCGGGATTCGCGGACCTCTTTGTATTGCTTTTTGTAGCTGTTCCTCATATTATTGATTTTATTGTTCATCATGTTATAGTCTGCCTCTGGGATCCATGTCTTCATATATTCCACTATTTTTTCAATTGTTGCCCTCCTAACCTCACGATTGTGGTATAATGGGTTTTTAAGCTCTCATAAATTGGTGAGCTCTCTATATTTATCTATGAAAGCTCTGAAGATTACCGGATCCTTGAAACTCTGCATTTTTGCTGCAAGATAAAACACAAGACAAAAACACTAGGTCAGCCTAAACTGTCCTAATATTATCCCAATCTAGCCCTTTAAAATCATGAATCAGTATAGGCCACTGATGCCCCAACTTAAATTTTTACCTTCGTCAGTGACGTTCGGAACTTCCGGTCCTCCTTACTTCACGCACACAATGTCGTTATCATTATATTCCCTGCGCATGCGTGAAACTCCGCCCACGTTGGCCGCCCCTGGCGTTCCCGCCCCTGACGTTCTTCCTCGGATATTCCCCACACCTTCTCGTTCGATGCCCAGTGGGAGACGACATGGCGGTGACACAGCAGGTGCGGGTTGTTTTAACTTCCGACGAGGAAAGCCCGGAGCCAAAAACGTCCCGATCCAGGACAAGATACAAGGCCAGTAATATGTCCTTTGCTGAGATGGCAGAGATGGTGGACATCTTGCGGAGGAGAGATTATGATAGGAAGCATGGGCCATACAACACCCCTAATCTCAGGAAGGCCAAAATAATGGGAAAAGTGGCGAGGAGTCTGTACCATAAATTTGGGGTCCGGAGATCCTAGGAGCAGCTCTGTAAAAGGTGGTCTGACCTGAAGCTGAGGGAGCCAGAGCAGTACAGGAAGATCAAAAGAATGCTACTAAAAAGTAAGTATTTCTCCTGTGTTATTAATAATTTGATTATTATACTTGCATGTTTTGCTCCATGTGCTTTGATTGACTGGTTGGATATTTGAAAATGGCCACTTTCAGGGTAGTGGCCAAAGTATAATCGTTCGTAGTAAACGTCAATCCTCCTCCAAAGTAGATATTTTGCGCAGATACAGGTAAACCACATTTGGTCATGCCTATTTCTATTAAAATAACATTTATAAACATTGTTGTCTAGATGATGTGTTTTGAACTAGAATGTGAAATGCAAACTTGATTCAGTGTAAAGGAGAGGACACTCAGCAGCTGGTTCCACAGCTGTACTCTGGAGCACCTGTGTGGGACCCCAGAACAAACTTTTTAGGGTGTCCCACACAGGTGCTAGAGTGGATACTTTGGGGGTGTCTCCATGTGTGTAACTTGGTCAAAAAAGGTCAGAATTCCAGTTTAGAAATACATTTTAAAACATGTCTTCAGCTTGTAACTCTGCCAAAAAAGACAATTGTACCTCACTTCCAAGCAATGTTTCATATTCTAATTTCTGACCTCAAATATCTGTGTGATAAGTATACGTTTTGTTTCATTCTCATAGGGGAGCGGAGACTTGGAGCACACAACTCTGAGGAGGACAGGAACCCCACACCTCAGGAAAGAACAAAGGGAACCCCAACCTCAGAAAGAAGGGGACCAGAGAGAACCCAAACCTCAGGATGTGAAGGAAGGAGAGGTGGAGGAAGGAGAGGTGGAGGAAGGAGAGGTGGAGGGAGAAGAGGTGGAGAAAGGAGATGTGGAGGAAGTGTGCGAGATTGTCACCACAACAGGTCAGTGTCATACACCACAGATTCAGGGAATAGATGCATGCATGCATATTTTTCAGACATGCGTTTTTTGTTTTTTTTTAGGTGATGTGCTGCTTGTGGAAGATCAATCTCCTACTTTCTCCAGTGGGAGCGCACAAATCATAATCCAGGATCTCATGGTTATGAGTCGAGAAATCGACGTTATAACGCACAAACTCTATCGTTTTGACCAACAAATTAAAAACATGATTGATGTTTTGGGGAGAGTATGAAGATGTTTTTCTTGCCACCATTTCAAGTTTTTATGGCCTAAAAGTTTCTAAATTTTTGTATGATTTAACAAGCCAAATTTGGTAGATGCACACAGTGTTTCAACATGTGCTATCTCCCATCAGGGAAAATCAATGGACGTGTTTGGAGGGTGCAACCCCTTCCTCGCAACTCAAGTAGGTGAGAGGAAGGGTTTGCACCCCCAAAACACGTCCATTGATCCCCCATGATGGGAGATAGCACATGTTGACATTTGGCATGGGATCAGGAGGAAAATCCCCATTCTGATGCACAATTTGTGTGCATCTTCCAAATTTGCCTTGTTCAGGGGTGACATCACCCCATCTCATGAAGGCAACAGCAACACATTTTTGAAATACTATATAATGCCTGATATTGCCTTCATTTTTTCTATAAGGTTGAACTTTGTAAGTTCCATTATTTTTATAATTATTATTTTTTTTTTACATGCGTGTTAATGCAAAACAAAAACCAAAACTTTTTGGGGGGGGGGAAACACTGTTTAGAATGTCCCCAAAAAATTTAGAACGCACAAGTTGTGCACAGAGTAAAAATCTTTTTCTACTCAAAAATGTGTGGCTTCTTCTTTCTATGCTCAATACCATTTTGAAAAATATGTTCTTGTTTACCGTGGCAATTGTGGTTATTTACTAAAGACAAATCCACTTGGCACTACAAGTGTACTAGGAGAACCTGGGAGACAGATTCAAGAAACACAAGCAATAATGAGAAATCAAGTTTTTTACAGATTTAACTTTTTTTATTTTTAAAAGTTATAAAATCAGAGATTGTCTGGCATAGCAATGGCCCCCCTACCCGTAAAGTAATCAACATATTTATCCCACACTTCACGGGCACTTTGGGGGGCCAAGCCAGTATCCAGGCCCGTCAGGGCATTGTCTGCAAGTCCGGCCTCTGGCCCAACAGAACTCAGATAAGTGGGTGCATTTCTGCGTAAATAGTTGTGCAGTATGCAGCAGGTAAAAACAATATGATTGATCTTGTATTCCGCCATATGGATAGAGGTAAGAAACAGGCGGAACCGGCTGGCCATTATCCCAAAGGCATTCTCAACAACCCTCCGGGCTCTGGCCAGCTGGTAATTAAAAACCCTCCTCTCCGGGGTGAGGGTTCTCTGGGGGAATGGCCTCATCAGGTGGGGTCCCAGCCCGAAAGCTTCATCCGCGATAAAAACAAACGGAAGGCCCTCAAGGTTCTTCTCATCATGTGGTAGTGCCAGGCCACCACTCTGGAGACGTCTGGCAAATTCCGTCTGTGCAAAGACTCCCCCATCCGACATCCGGCCATTCTTCCCCACGTCCACATACATGAACTCATAGTGTTCCAACACCATCGCCATTAACACAATACTATTAAACCCCTTGTAGTTGTAATAGTATGACCCCGAACGGGGTGGTGGCACTATGCGGATGTGTTTCCCATCGATTGCCCCTCCGCAGTTAGGAAAGTCCCACCGCTCGGCAAAATGGGATGCCACAGTCTGTCATTTCTGTGGCGAGGAAGGAAACTGTGGAGTCAAACAAAAAAAATTATTAGGACTTTTGCACATAATATTGCAAGCAGATTACACAAAAACATTCTTGCCCAACATCAGTATAACATTTCTTTTTTGGGGAGTAGTTATAGCCACAAATATAAGGCACAATTATCACATTCCTCACCCCCTCTGATGGCTCATTGCACACATTTTAGGGGGGGAGGGGTTCTAGCTGAGTTTGGGCATACAAAAAATAAAAATACACCCCTCTGCCTGATTGTAATGAGAAGCAAAATATTTGTACACATTTTAGGGGGGGAGGGGGGGTTCTAGCTGAGTTTGGGCCTACAAAAAAAACACTACACCACTCTGCCTGATTGTAATGATAAACCAAACATTTGGACACATTGGAGGGGGGGGGGGGGGTAAAGCAATACAATGGAGTTGTCAAAATATCTTGTTAAGTGACTAGGCTAGGGGTGTTTGGGCCCAGGATAGCATGCTGGAGAGGTTAGTGAAGGCAAATATGCATGTAGGCCCAAAAAAGGGTACAGCATGCATGAGGACAAAGGGGACATTCACAGCATATTACAATCAGGGTAATTAGGGAAGGATGACAGAAATACAATACATTAGTAAGCATTATATACATAGAATGTGATGTTAAAGGAGAAAAATGACCTTAATATAGTTGTCACGTACCTGGTAGACGAGCCCAATGTGCAGGGAGCGGCTTCTCGTAGCCTCTGATTCACGAGGCCCTGGTAGAGGGAACAGGAGCTCGCGAGGGCAGAGGGCACAAGTGCCTGACTGGTAAGCTGAGTAGGGGCCTTGAGCAGAAGCTGTAGTCCACGGCAAGGTGCAGTAGTAGAACACTCGTGGATGAGCAGCAGAGCAGGTGAGGGCAGACCGGGTCAAACACTGGCAGGCTGGTTCAGGTACAGAAGCGGGATCCAAAACGGGAGTCAGAGTCCAGGCCGGGTCAGTTCGTTGGGCAGGCAGAAATAAGGTTAGAGGGATAAGCAAAAGAGTCGTCAAGGCAAGCCGGGATCAGAAGGGCAGGCAGCAAACAGGATACACAGAGGGAAGCCGGATCAGGTAGGAAGTTCAGCAGCGGGGTATCAATCAGCAGGGGTCTCAGGAAACGCTGTAGACCAGACAGCACTGGGCAGCATAACAGGGGAGTTTAAATACCTGATTCTGGCGCCAAGCGCCGTCACCGTGCGTGCACCCGTTGCGCTATCGCGCACGCGCATGCGCCGAACAGTTCTTCCAAAGGCAGGCATTCTTCTGATGCTGCTGTTGCCGGGCAGATTACGTAAATGCCTTTCCTGACATTGCCCCCCTCCAACGGGCAGCCTCCGGATGCCCAACTGGGCCATCCTAACTGGGTGGGATCTTTTGAAGGCCAGAATTAGTCTCTCTGCGTGGATGTTAGTCTCTGGTTCCCAGGTATTTTCTTCTGGGCCATAGCCCTTCCATTTCACCAAGTACTGGGTTTGGTTGCGCCTCCTCCTGCAGTCTAGGATGGATTCGACCTCAAACTCCTCCTCCCCATTGATTAGTACTGGTTCTGGGGGGCCTATACCTCGATCGGAGAATGGATCTGGAACTGCAGGTTTGAGTAGGGCCACATGGAACACCGGGTGTATCCGGAAGGATTCCGGCAGTTTCAACTCATAAGCCACATCGTTAATCCGTCTTAAAACAGGGAAGGGGCCCACAAATTTGGGGCCCAATTTCTTGGAAGGGCATGCTAATTTCAAGTTCACCGTGGACAGCCAGACTTGGTCTCCGGGCACCAGGTTAAGCTCCCCCCTCCTCCTCCTGTCGAATATCTCTTTGTTATATTTCTGGGTCCTTGCCATTGTTTCTTGTAGTAGTTTGTTGTTATTGTTAAAGAAGTTCAGAGTCTCTTGGGCGGCTGGAACTGCACATTCCGGTATATTATTGGATAGGAACAAGGGGTGGAAACCGTAGTTTGCGAAAAAGGGGGACTGTTTGGTAGCTGAGTGGACAGAGTTGTTGTACGCAAACTCGGCAAGAGGTAGTAAGGGTACCCAATCGTCCTGAGAAAAGCCTGAGAAACAGCGTAGATATTGTTCGAGCGTCTGATTGGTTCGTTCAGTCTGCCCATTGGTCTGCGGGTGATAAGCCGAAGAAAGGCACAGGTCAATTTTTAAGTATCCACAAAGTGCTCTCCAAAATCTGGACGTAAACTGCACCCCTTGATCGGATACGATGTTTGAAGGGATACCGTGCAGCCTTACTATTTCCTTGATGAACAGTTTTGCGGTTTCAGGAGCGGAAGGTGTGCCTCTCATAGGCAAAAAATGGGCCATTTTGGATAGTCTGTCTACTACCACAAAAATGGTAGTGCAATCTTCGGATGGTGGTAACTCAACAATAAAATCCATGGAGATCATTCTCCAGGGTCTTTCTGGAATGGGTAGGGGTTTTAATAATCCCCATGCTTTGGCCTTGCTGCCCTTGTTTCGAGTGCAAACGGCGCATGAATCCACATAGTCTCTACAGTCCTTCAATAGGCGAGGCCACCAAAACATGCGCTGAAGAAGTTCAGATGTCTTGCGGATACCGAAATGGCCAGCCAGTTCATGGTCGTGGCAAGACTTAAGGACCTTGACTCGTGCTTGTTGAGGTACGAAAATCCTGTCCTGGAACCACAGCAGGTCATTTCTCCGCTGTAAGGTAACGTCCGGTAGGTGTAATTCACTTGTGTAAGCTCGTTTGATCTGAGATAGTACGTCTTCTTGTAATAAAAGAAAGTTTCCAGGCGTCAGGATGGTGTCCGGGAGTGACGAGGTTTGAGGTTCACTGAACATCCGGGAAAGTGCATCAGGTTTTGTGTTCTTTGACCCGGGCCTGTAAGTAATGTGAAATGAGAACCTGGTAAAAAAAAGTGCCCACCTAGCCTGACGTGGTCTCAGTCTCTTGGCGGCTTTCAAGTACTCCAGGTTCTTGTGGTCTGTGTAGACCAAAATGGGGTGTGCTGCCCCCTCCAGCAAGTAGCGCCATTCCTCCAGTGCTGCCTTAATTGCGAGTAATTCTCTGTCCCCGACATCGTAGTTTCTTTCTGCTTCGGACAACTTACGAGAAAAGAAAGCTACAGGGTGTAACAGGGCCTTGAGACCCTGCCTCTGGGAGAGTACTGCTCCCACGGCAATCTCTGAGGCATCCACTTCTAGGGTATAGGGCAGGGCTGGGTCTGGGTGTCTTAGGACAGCGGCTGAGATGAACTGACCCTTGAGGGTAGAGAAGGCAGCCTGGGCCTCATTCACAAAATGTTGAAATGTAGCTGGGGCGTTGCATAGACCGAAGGGCATCACACGGTATTCAAAATGCCCGAATCGGGTACGGAAGGCGGTCTTCCATTCATCCCCGCTTCGAATCCGGACTAGGTTGTAGGCCCCACGTAGGTCTAATTTGGTAAATATAGAAGCGGTTCCAAGTCTCTGGAAGAGTTCAGGCACCAGAGGAAGGGGGGTAACGATTCTTGATCGTAATCTTGTTAAGCTCACGGTAGTCTACGCATGGGCGTAGTGAGTGGTCCTTCTTCTCGACAAAGAATATCCCCGCTCCTGCCGGTGAGGTGGAAGTGCGGATGAACCCTTTTTTCAGATTATCATCAATGTAAGTTTTAAGAGTCCCCAGCTCCAATTCGGTCAGAGGGAAGATCCTCCCAAATGGTACCTCTGCCCCGGGGAGGAGTTCAATCGGGCAGTCGTAGGGCCTGTGTGGGGGTAATGTCTCTGCACCTTTCTTGCTAAATACATCAAGAAAGGTGTGGTATGCTTTGGGGACGGATTGGCGGGTCTCGGTATCAGCATCAAGACACAGTAGCGAAGAAGGCGTATCAGTGTTTTTCAATAGGCAATGCTGGCGGCAATAAGGAGAGCGGAAGCTGATCTTTCCAGTAATCCAGTCAATCTTGGGGTTGTGAGCCCTCAGCCATGGCATACCCAGTATAATGGGAAACAAGGGGGACTCAATAATGTCCAGGCAAAGCCATTCCCGGTGGCTATTGGAGATGACTGTGTCCAGAGGGGCCGTCTCCTGGGTAACAGGCCCGGATTTGATGGCTGATCCGTCGGCCAGATGGATGGATAGACCCTTAGCTCTGGGTTGTAGGGGGATTCAGAACTTGCTGGCGAAAGATGCATCCATAAAGCCGCTACACGCTCCGGAGTCAATTAGGGCGGTAGCTTGGATATTCCCTCCTGGAAGCTGTAGGGAAATTGAAACAGCCAGATGAGTTGCGTTATCAAATGAAACAGGTGAGCAGGTAGAACAAACAGAGGAAGACTTACGGGACTTGGCGGGACAGGACCTCACGTAGTGTCCCGGTTCGCCACAGTAAAGGCAGAGGTTGTTGTTCCGCCGGCGTTGACGCTCCTCGGGAGTAAGCGAGGGTCGAAGCAAACCAAGCTGCATGGGCTCTGGAACGTCGGTGGGCGTATGAGCGAATGCCGGAGGAGCGGAGTGAGGAGGGTTTGGGTTAAACACACAGGGAAGCATCCAGACAGGGCGAGAAGGGCCCGTGGTGCGTTCTGCCCTTCGTTCCCTTAGCCGTCTGTCGATTTGGGTAGCCTGCAGAATCAGAGCGTCAAGCGTTGCGGGGATGCCCACCCGGGCCAGTTCATCCTTAAGAGGTTCCGAGAGGCCTAGGCGGAACTGGTGACGCAGGGCAGCGTCATTCCAGTTAGTATCCGCGCTCCAACGCCGGAATTCGGACACGTAATCTTCCACGGCCCTGCGGCCTTGTTGTAGGGAGCATAATGCGGCTTCTGCAGTGGCCGCCTGAAGGGGGTCCTCATAGAGGAGGTCCATTGCTTGAAGGAAGGAACTCAGCAGGTTCAGGCAGACGTCCTTGTGTTCCAAGAGGCGATGGGCCCACGTCTGGGGTTCTCCTGAAAGTAGGGAAATGACAAAACCCACCTTGGTGGACTCAAGCGAGAATGTCCGGGGCTGTAACGCAAAGAACAGTTCGCAGGCGTTACGGAAGGCCCTGTATTTGCTGCGGTCCCCCGAGAATCTTTCCGGAGTGGGGACCCTAGGTTCTGGTGGCAGCATTACCACAGATGGCGCAGGAGAAGTTCCAGAGGCCGGGGTGGATAATGTCAGTACTTGTTCCTCCAGACGGGTGTACCCCTCTTGCAAACTTCTGACGGCCGAGGTAAGTCCGTCCAGGTGGCGGCACAAGTCCTCCATTGGAGAGGCTCCCTGCGTGGGCTCGGACATGGCTGTCTGGTACTGTCACGTACCTGGTAGACGAGCCCAATGTGCAGGGAGCGGCTTCTCGTAGCCTCTGATTCACGAGGCCCTGGTAGAGGGAACAGGAGCTCGCGAGGGCAGAGGGCACAAGTGCCTGACTGGTAAGCTGAGTAGGGGCCTTGAGCAGAAGCTGTAGTCCACGGCAAGGTGCAGTAGTAGAACACTCGTGGATGAGCAGCAGAGCAGGTGAGGCCAGGCCGGGTAAAACACTGGCAGGCTGGTTCAGGTACAGAAGCGGGATCCAAAACGGGAGTCAGAGTCCAGGCCGGGTCAGTTCGTTGGGCAGGCAGAAATCAGGTTAGAGGGATAAGCAAAAGAGTCGTCAAGGCAAGCCGGGATCAGAAGGGCAGGCAGCAAACAGGATACACAGAGGGAAGCCGGATCAGGTAGGAAGTTCAGCAGCGGGGTATCAATCAGCAGGGGTCTCAGGAAACGCTGTAGACCAGACAGCACTGGGCAGCATGACAGGGGAGTTTAAATACCTGATTCTGGCGCCAAGCGCCGTCACCGTGCGCGCGCACCCGTTGCGCTATCGCGCACGCGCATGCGCCGAACAGTTCTTCCAAAGGCAGGCATTCTTCTGATGCTGCTGTTGCCGGGCAGATTACGTAAATGCCTTTCCTGACAATAGTCCTTCTGCATAACTTGTATGGTGGCAGAACAGGTCTCTGGAATAATCACCCCCAGAGCCTGGGGGGAGATGCCTGTCGTGAACTTGAGGTCCTGCAGGCTTCTCCCAGTCGCCAGGTATCTCAAGGTGATGATTAGCCTCTGCTCGGCAGTGATGGCCTGGCGCATCACAGTGTCCTGCCTGGTGATATAGGGGGACACCAAATCCAACAGATGGTGAAAAACAGGATCCGTCATCCGGAGATAATTCCTGTAGTCATCAGGATTATTCTCCTGGATTTCCCACAGCAGAGGCATATGACAAAATTGGTCCCGCTGGAGCAACCAATTCTTGGTCCATGAACTCTTCCTCGCCCTGTTCATGGACTGAGCTTGAGTCAAAGTATTAACCACAACACCAAGTGCATACGCAGCACGAGCTCTACGATGAGAACGTACTTCCAACATGGCTTTAAACCGGTCGGCTGGTCAGAACGAACTTAAACAGAACGCACCGAGGAACAGCAAGGCCTGTGAAGAACGACCTGAAAAACAGTAACGAGTGGCCAAGAAGACACTGCAAAACAGAACCGACCTGACTGCACACACTGAAAGACAAATACGAACCCACAAGCACAAACTGAAATGCACAAAACGATCTGAAAAGCACGGAGACTGAAAAGCGCAAATCGGCTCTCACCAAACTTTTACTAACACGCGGTAACACGAAATCAGCAAAAGCAGCCCAAAGGGTGGCGCTGTTGGATTTGAACTTCCCCTTTATAGTGCCGTCGTACGTGTTGTACGTCACGGCGTTTTGGACGGTCGGAATTTTGACTGATGGTGTGTAGGCAAGACTGATGAAAGTCAGTTTCATCGGAATTCCGATGGAAAAATCCATAGGTTTTTATTCCATCGGAAATCCGATTGTGTGTACAGGGCATTAGAGGAACATATCCTAGTGACTAAGTTATGGATGTCCCTTGTGCTGATTTTTGTGTTTTATTTCAAATACACTTATGCTAGCCATGCACCAGACCAAAGATCAATCAAATCTGTTTTCGGAAAGCAAACACATGATCGTGGGAGCGAACGATATTGTCATCATGTAATGATGGAATTTCGAATGATAAATCGTTCAATGGACATAAATGAATCAGTTTCTTGTTTGTTATTTGCTTCTGGGTCACATATGCGCAGTACCAACAGTTACATTTTAAACGGGCGAGAAACAAATTAACCTTTCAATTTATCATCCATTCAACAGAAGTTTTCCAAACTTTTCCTTTGATTTTTGGGCTCAAAAACCTCACAGCTGTTTTTCGATTTGTGCCCATAAACTGGACAAAAATACAATAGAACTGTCCAAATGACTTATTTTCAAACGATTTTTCATCTAGTGTATGGGAACCATTAGGTTTTAAAAAGTCAAAATTTTAAAATAAATAAAAATAAATACTGCATGTATTAACTTTTCTCAACTAGGTTTCCTGCAGGCGTTGTTAAGGGTTCCCTTGAGCAATTAGCATATTTCTGCTTCTCAGATATGTAATAACTGCCATCAATGATCTTTTTATCTATGTGTAACGGGAGCATTCATCCCACGACCACCAATGTAAAAAGCATTGACCACCAGGCTAATGTGCTGTGAGCTTTAAGTATATTAAATATTGGCAGGGGTTCAGTACAGTAGTAGTAGTAGTTTACCAACTGTTAAAAAGTGTCATGCCTTGTACACGACCGGGTTTTCCGACGGGAAAACTGCTTTGAGAGCTTTTGGCCGGGAATCCCGGTCGTGTGTATGCTCCCTCGCAGTTTTTCCGACGGGAAAACTGCCAAAAACCGCCGGCAAAAAAAGAGAACCAGCTCTCTTTTTTCCCGTCGGGATCCCCAACTGACTTTTTCCTGTTGGAAATCCCGGCCATGTGTACGAGGCATCATTCTTCAATATATCCTGTTCATAATGTAGAAACAAAAATATAAGACATGGGTATATAACATATTTTTGTACAAACTGTTCCCTCACAGAAATATCATGTTTACTCATCAATATATGTCACTTACTTGGCAGTTCCTCTAAAAGAATGAGATCACAGAACAAATGGGTGTGGATAATATTATTTTACTGTCTCCATCAAATAGATCAGACTCAGGGCTAGACTGTGCGTAATATTCCATGTCAAAGTATTTTATTGGACATATATATTAGTCACATACAGATCATATGTAATACATGTTGTTGATATTTGTCCAATTATTACAAATATCGAAAAATAACAAATAATAGGGTCTACAGAATATATCCTAATGAAAGTTATAAGGACTTAAATGAGATAGAAAGTAAATAAATCCTTGTACTAATATATTCAAGACTGTAGTTGAAAGAAATATTTAACATATTAATTATAAATTGATCTGTATCTTCGAAAAAAGTAATGTAGAGTAATACTTTGTTGTAGCTTCAATAAGGTGCGTTATGAAGTAAGAATAATAGAGAAAAGAAAAGAGAAAAAGAAGTAAAGATATCAAAATAAAATAGGATAAAATAAAATTAGATAGATAATATAAAATAAAATAGATGGGATAGAATAGTAGGAAACCAGAGGGGGGGGGGGGAGTGTAGGAGTCCACCTGAATGGCATGAATGAATCGGTCCGTGGCTTGAGGGTTTAAGTAAAACACAGTGTTCACTATATTGAGCAGGGTAGCTCCCAAGCTTCAGAAATTTGGTTTAGTAGTTAGTTTAACCGATTGAGTCCTCCGGCTACCATGGCATGAGAATCGAGTTGTCACTAATAGAAGGTAGGTGAAATTTAATCCAAGGATCCCAGATCTTTTCAAAGATTGGAATTTGATTTCTTTCTATAGCTAACATTTTGGCGTGAGACATAAAGTCATTTACTCTATTTATGGTCTCGGATATCTCCAATTTAGGGGTCCTCCATGCCTTTGCTATTGTTTGCTTTGCTGCTGTAAGAAATTGAATGAGGAGTTTGAATTGTTTATGTGTAATGAGATCAGGTTTTAGATTGAGCAAGGCTGTGGCTGAGTCTGGTTGCACAGTGAAACCAAATATCTTGGAGGCAGTTTCAAATATCCGTTCCCAAAATAATTGCACCAACGGGCAGGACCACCAAATGTGTAAGTGGGTGCCCGGATCTGGGCAACCCCGAAAGCATAGGCCTGTATGGTTTGGTGTGAATTTGGCCAATCTGGAGGGAACGAGGTACCAACGAGACAAAACTTTGTAATTGGTTTCAACCGCCAGGATATTTGGTGAAGAAGATTTTGTTACAGACCATATTTTGGACCAATCATTCATATCGAATGTTCTCTTCAGGTCCTCCTCCCATTTACGTGCATAAGGTGGTTTATCTAAACTGGGATAAGTGGAAATGTGGGAATATATAGAAGATATAATGCCTCTTAAGTGAGGATCTTTCATGCATGTAGATTCAAAAATCGTAAGTTGGGTTAAGGAGACATCTGTATTTAGCAAAGGTGCGTAAAAGTTTTTAATTTGGAGGTATCTGAAAAGTTCAGAGTTCGGTAGGTTGTAGGTGTCACAGAGTATAGGAAATGTATGGAAGGATGAAGGAGAAGTTAAGTTAATAAGCCGAGTAATATTTAATGAATTCCAGACCTTAAATGATTTAGGAGAGACCCATACTGGGTAGAAAGCAGGGTTTTTCAGGAATGACAAGAGAGGATTGTGAGAAGATTGTAACTGATGTTTAACTCTAAGTTTGTCCCATATAGATAAAAAGTATTTAGTAATGGGGTTACGTAGGGTTTTCCGTTCCTTAGGTAGGAGCCATAATAGATTGGAAATAGAAAGAGGGCCACATTCTGCCGCTTCTATCATTACCCATAGGGGTATTTCATATGTAGCATGATATTTAGTGAGGCTAGCAATGTGTGCGGCTCTATAATAGTTAGCGAAGTTTGGAAACCCAAAGCCTCCTTTGAGTTTTGGTAAGTGTAGTGTATGAAGCGATACACTGGGTTTTTTGGAGCCCCAGACAAATGTTGATGTTCGTCTTTGGAGAATTCTAAGATAATAAGGTGGGATAGGGATCGGTAAGACTCTAAATAAGTACAGTAGTTTTGGAAGGATTGTCATTTTGATTGCATTCATTTTACCTATCCATGAAATTGGGAGATGTGACCATTGTTGTAAAAGTGTTGTTATTTGTTTGAGGAGTGGGGGATAGTTTGCTGTAAAAAGATCTGAATATGAGGCTGTCAGGTGAATCCCCAAATAGGGGATTGACCTCTCAGTCCATATGAAAGGAAGTGCATTTTTGGCCGAGTCGGATTCCACTTTAGAGAGGGATATATCTAAGGCTTTGGATTTTTTGAGATTTATTGTAAGCCCCGAAATCATTGCAAATTTGTCTAAAATGAGCAGTAGGTTGGGACCAGAAACTTGTGGGGATGATAGAAATAGGAGTATGTCATCCGCAAATAGACATAATTTATGATGGTATCCAGCAGTTTCTATGCCCATAATTGTTGGGTCTGTGCGGATTCTTTGCGCTAGGGGTTCTATTAGGAGGGCGAATAGAAGGGGGGAAAGTGGGCAGCCCTGGCGTGTTCCTCTTTCTATATTAAATGAATTAGATTTGTATCCTGCATATTTAATATATGCGATTGGTCTGTTGTAAAGCGCTGCGATCCACGTTAGGAAGTGAGGGCCAAAGCCCCATCTTTGCAATGTGTAGTGGAGGTAAGGCCACGATATGGAGTCGAAAGCTTTTTTTATATCAAGGGATAGAAAACAGGAGGGTATACGACGGTTTTTAGCTATGTGAGCTAGCAATACAGCCCGGCGGACATTGTCACTCGCCTGGCGCTTTGGCATGAATCCTACTTGATCCTTGTGGATAAGCTTACCTATTATGCTAGTTAGTCTTTTGGCTAATATTTTGGCTAGAAGTTTAATGTCTAAGTTCAGAAGGGAAATAGGGCGAAAATTTGTACATAAGGTATCATCAGTAAGAGGTTTAGGAATCATGCAAATAATGGCGGTTAAAGTTTCTTGTCTAAAAGATTTCCCTTCTAATAATACATTGAAAGCTTCCGCTAAGATTGGTGATAGTATGTCTGCGTAGGTTCTGTAATATAAGGTTGAGTAGCCATCTGGGCCTGGCCTCTTATTAATTTTAAGATCTTTGATGGCTTCAACGACATCATTAGATGTAATATTATCTTCCAATAACTTCTTTTGGTCAAGGGAAAGTTCTGGTAGATTTATATCAGAGAAAAATGCATCTGCTGTTTCCGGGTTGAAGTTATTAGATGAAGTATATAATGAGGTCAGATGTGAATGAAATTTCTGAACTATTTTGTTGGGATTGCAAGTGTAGACATCTTTTGCCAGTTTTAGGCGAATTGGTTTGAAGGGTTTGTTCAGAGAATTGAGTGTACGTGCAAGGTAGGTACCCGATTTATTGGCTTTCATAAAATAGTTGTGTCTTGAACGTTTATAGGATTTTTCCACTGCTTCAGTAAGAAATAGATCGTATGCAACTCGAGTCTTGTCTAATCGGGATTTTGTTAATGTTGATGGATTTTCTTGATGGGCTATAAAGGCTGTATTAAATTCCCTTTCCAGTTTACGAGCCAGTGTCTTCCGTTCGCGTTTAAATATGGCTGATTGTTTCTGAATTGTGTTACGTATAACTGGTTTATGGGCTTCCCAAAGAGTTAGTGTGCTAATTTCTGGGCTAGAATTGAGGGTTATATATTCTTTAATGGCTTGTTCAATGGTTTGGCGATGAGATGGGTGTTTGAGTAGGATATCTGGGAGATTCCAAGTAGGGTCGTGGCCTTTGGGTAATGTTGATTTAATGGAAGTAAGTACTGCATTATGGTCGGACCATGGGATAGGGACTATATCTGCTGCTATGATTTCAGGGAGCATACCTATGGTCAGGAATATGTGGTCAATCCTTGAAAATGTTTTATGTGGGTGGGAGTAGTAGGTATATTTCCGTTTAGTTGGATTAACTTCTCTCCATGAATCTACCAAGTTATATTTGGATAGAATTTGTGAAAAAGATTTTTTAGATGTAATTTGGGATGGTGTGTATGGGGATTTATCCAGAAATGGGAGGAGGACCTGGGTAGAGTCACCACACAGCATAACTGTTCCTATCTTATGATCATTCACAACTTGAAGTAAATGTGACATAAATGGATTAGGTTGTTTATTTGGTGCATAGTATGAAACTACTGTTATTGCCTGGTCAACAATGTGGCCTGTAAGAATTAGATAACGTCCTTCAGGATCTTTTATTTGAGATTGAAGTGTAAATGGGGTAGAGCGATGAAAGGCTATGAGAGTACCCCGTTGTTTGGAGGCAGCCGAGGCCGTATATGTTTGCGGATAGAAATTGGAAATAAATTTTGGTGTGGAGGTATTCGTGAAGTGGGTTTCTTGTAAGCAAACTATGTGAGCCTTTTTGGCATGAAATATACGGAATGCCTTGGTTCGTTTCTGGGGGATGTTTAGTCCCTCAACATTCAGGGACAGAATGTTTAATGGTGCCATGGCAGTCGGATGGACAAAGGGGACTTACCCGTTACCAGGTTATTCAGGTCACTCGATGCCATCCAAGTGAACTCGAAGAGGGGGAGAAAAGGAGGATTGAAGATGAGTACTATAAATCGGGCTGCTCAAGTCAGTTGATACAATCCAGGTGGACTTGAAGGAAGAGGAGAGAAAAGGAATAGAGGTGAGTACTGAAGTGAGGAAAATAAATAAAACAGAAATGGTTAGAGAAAATAATAAGAAATTCAACAGAAAAACACATTCAAACATAATCCGTGAGTGGGGACAAAAATCACCCTCAGGGGAAAGGGTGCTTCCGTCAGACTTCCACATATTTTGTGGCTGAATGAGGGAGGCAAAATAGGGTGCACGGATCTCCCGTTCGTGGGAGGAGAGCCTTCTAATGAAAGCTTCTTATTAATGTACCTAACTGTAAACCACACGACTTATAATAAAAACTATTAAAGTTAACTATAATTAGTTAAAAAGGGGGCAACAGGGGAAATAAGAGAATGGCATCTGACTACCCCAGGGTTTCCTGGTATGGAAGTAAGATGTGCTAAGGGAGTGATTAAGGGATCTGGGGGGTGAAAACTGGATCAGTTAACAATAAGGGTATAACAGAAGGATCTACCAGGAAAGGTAGAGTGAGGAATTCCTAAAATTACATTGCCAAAACTACCTTAAATCTTCCTAATGATAGGCTAGCGCTAGGTCAGCAAAGTTATAAAAATTAAAACAAATGGGACCTTTAGTCATAATACTTCTTATGAATGCCAAAAGACCTTACATTTATGTTAATTACTTGGGACAAAAATTATCCAGGATTTTAAAAAAAATATATATATATATATATATATATATATATATATATATATAAATATATATATATATACATATATACATATACACATACACATATACATATATATATATATATATATATATATATATATATATATATATATATACACATACATATACACATATACATACACATACATATAAAAATAAATAATAATAAAAAAACACACTATGCATGCAATGGGTTAAGCAAAGAACTTAAAACTATGATTATAATTTGTAAATGCAGTCTTGATGAGTCAACTGAAACAGAGAAAATTGAAAGTAAAGGTTGAGCATGCAAATCTGAAGGACAAAAAGGGAAACAGGATGTAGCGTCTTGAATTGGAGAACTAAAAGTGATAAGGTGAAGCCCTGAGATTCTTTAGAAAGACTAGAAAGGGTGAAAAAAGAGTCAATTTCACAGTTATAGGAGCATCCTTCAGTCCATAGAATCATTTTGTTCCTGAGGAGGTGATGTGTAGCGACCTCTCTTGTGAGTTGGATGGGTACCATTGTTCAGGTTGGGATGGGAAGGGTTTCCTGCGGATGAAAGAGATGTTGATCTCCTGCGGGTTGGGGTATTTCGTGGGACTGGTTCCATGAGATTCAGGTCTAAGAGGGTTTGCTGGAGTTCATCAAAGGATCTACAGGTGTATTTCTTCCCTTTGTAGGCAAAGCGTAGGGAAAATGGGAACCCCCACTGATAGATGATGTTGTGGCGCTGTAATTCCAGGAGAAGGGGCTTCATTGCTCGCCTTTTTGCAATCGTTATCTGGGACAAGTCAGCAAATAATTGAAAGTCATTGCCATGGAAATTCAGCTGCTTTTTTGTCCCTGGCAGATGCTAGGAGCTGTTCCTTTGTGCGATAAAAATTTAATTTCACTATTATATCGCGTGGGGGGCCATCAGGCTTTTTTGCAGTCAGGGCTCGGTGGATCCTGTCAAATTCTAACCTCTCAGTAGGAATGGCTGGTTGCAATTCCTGGAACAAAGCAGTTATGGTGGATTGTAGGTCAGTGATAGTTTCAGGAATTCCCCTGATACGTAGGTTAGACCTTCTGGCCCTATTCTCATGGTCTTCAAGTTTGGTTTGAAGCAATAAGTTTTCCTCTTTGAGGTTCTCTATTTCCATAGAGTGTTCAAGAGAGATGTTTTCCAAATGATCTACTTTAAGTTCTAGTGTTGCTGTGCGCTTACCAAGTTCTCTTATTTCTCTGGTGAGATTAGCTGTAATTTGATCTGATGTTTGTTTTAAGGCTTTGTTCAACATGTGTTCAAATTGCTTTAATACAGCTGGAGTTACATAAGAAATCTGTATGGGGTCTTGTGAGGTAAATAGTTCACTGTCAGAATCAGCTGGGGAGTCAGGTTGTGTCAGGCTTTGTCTGTGAGAGCGCATAGAGGCTGTGTATGAAGAGGGGGGAGGTGCCATTTTAGCTGCAGTTTTCCCCTTCATGAGGTGATTCTTTAACTTCGCACGGCCGCCTCCCAAAGCCATAGTTTCCCCCACAAATTGACCAGAATAGTCCCGGGTACTAGCTTAACCCCGTGGGTATGTCAAAATACTTGCGGGTTATGTGGAAATATTGGCTCTCCTCCCGAACGGTGTGGAGCTCTAATTCTGCATGACTGCACTGCTAGACTCCACGCATGCACCTCCCTGTGCGTAATATTCCACCACAATGTATTTCCTAAAACTAAGCGGTGGTCCCCACCAGAATGAATCATGAATGAAGTACCATTTTCATGTCATTTTGCAGTGTTTTACAGACCATCGTTCTTTTTTACTGCTCACAGTGGATGTTAAAAACTAGCAATATATACACATTAGTTACTCTAAACACTCTTGGTGGTGTAGCGTCATAATATTTCTATCTTGTGGTATTATCAACAAATGTGAAAAAAATGAATGTTTTGAGATAATATATAGCATTTAGCCATGATGCAGTAACTGTCTTGTATTATTATTTAATGTACTGTGTGGGTACCAAAAGATAAATGTAACCACTAATGCATGTAATTAAAAGCTGCTTTCAAATATGTGATTTTATAATACATATGTTCCTTAATTTTTTTTAAAGTTTATGAGACCTTATATACACCGAATAGCCATAACATTATGACCACTGACAGGTAAAGGGAATATCTCATTACAATGGCATCTGAAAATTGGTGGAATATATTAGGCAGGAAGCGAACATGTTGTCCAAGAAGTTGATGTGGTGAAAGCAGAAAAAAATGGGCATCACAGTTTGTAGTATACGGGACTCTGAAGCCCATGGTGACCCTTGTCCACATCCAAAAGCTTCTACAATGGTCACATGAACATCAGAACTGGACTATGGAGCAATGGAAGAAGGTTGCCTGGTCTGATGAATCAAGTTTTCTTTTCCATCATGTGGATGGCCGGGTGCGTGTGCATCACTTACCTGGGGAAGAGATGGCACCAGGATGCACCATGGGAAGAAAACAAGCCAGAGGAGGCAGCGTGATACTTTGTTCTGCTGGGAAACCTTGTGTCCTGCCATTCATGTGACTGTTACTTTGGTGTCCATGCCTCAATGGGTCAGGGCTGTTTTAGCAAAAGGGGGCCATTCTCAATGTTAGGTGGGTGGCCATAAGGTGTATAAGTAAAGCAGGCCATACACGGTCGAATTTCGAACAAATTTTATTTTCAAAATCAGAAAGTTCGTTTTTTTTGTGATCCGATTATGCCACCATTGATTTTCGAAATTAGGCCGACCAAGCTTTCATGTTGCTACAGAAAATAATTATTGTGGTCGGGAATCCTCTTTTCTCTCTGGGAATTTTCTTTTCTTGCACATGCGCATTTTTTTTCTATTACATTTCTGGCACGATTCTCCCATCATTGATAAGAAAATCGTTTGTTTTTCAAAAAATTTCCAACATGTCCGATTCCTCAAATTTGGTTGCCGCAAGAAAATCGGCTGTTGCTGCAGCCCACAAGCTAAAATTCTTAGATACGATTTTCGAAAAATTCTTTTGAAATTCGAACCGTGTATGGCTGGCTTAAGTAAATTAGAAAGTCATAGAAAACATCTGCTTGGGAAAGGGTTAGGAAGCTTTGTGTAAATGTTTTCTTATCTTTTAACCACTTCAGCCCCGGACCATTTGGCTGCCCAAAGACCAAAGCACTTTTTGCGATTTGACACTGCGTTGCTTTAACTGACAATTGCGCAGTCATGCGACGTGGCTCCCAAACTAAATTGACGTAATTTTTTCCCATAAATAGAGCTTTCTTTTGGTGGTATTCGATCACCTCTGCGGTTTTTATTTTTTGCGCTATAAACAAAAAAAGAGCGACAATTTTGAAAAAAAAAGCAATATTTTTTACATTTTGCTATAATAAATAGCTAGTGGTGATCCAAGACTGATTCATCTTTATGAATGTCAGTCGATCGACCGAGTCGGTGGACAGGCGCACCCTGTGATCGGTAACAAAGCCTCCAGCAGCACTGAATGTGCGTTCCGAAAGAACGCTGGATGCAGGACAGGCCAGTAGCTCAATTGCATACTGTGAGTGAGTGAGTGAGTGAATAACTTATATAGCGCTACAAATGCGAACTAAATCGCCTCAAGGCCTGTGCAAGCTTTGGCCAGTGATCCATCCTCAAGACCCAGTAAGCCAGAGGATTTTCGGTGGGAAAGGTGTCCAAGACTGACCTTGCCCCTAGGTATTCCTGGACCATGTAAATCAGATGCTGGCGATGGTTGCTGGAACCGATCATACCTTGGAGCTGCGGACTAAAAAATTGTCTGAACGCATCGGTCAGACGGCCACCTTCTCCACCGCTCCTTCTCTGACTGACCGAAGCCTCAGCAACTAGTTGTCCAGGACCAGGAGTTTGTAACCTCCCAGTCTCTGGGAACGCATTGCACAGACCTTTCTGCAAGGCCTCCCAGAGATGTCTCATCCTCTGCTCCCTCTGCGATGGCAAGATAAGGTCCGCAAACTTACCCTTGTACCGTGGATCAAGGAGAGTGGCCAGCCAGTAATGGTCCCTCTCCTTGATCCGAAGAATACGAGGATCCTTCTGCAGGCTTTGCAGGATCAGGGAGGCCATGCAGTGTAGGTTAGCAGAGGCATTCGGTCCGGAGTCCTCTGAGTCACTAAGGACGACATGATCCGCAGCCACCTCCTCCCAGCCACATACAAGTCCACGGGTTTCTTGGGACTGTAAATCATCCCTAAAAGACTGCTGCTGCTGCTGCTGATGCTGAGTGCCAGGCTCCACCTCCATGCTGACACAATCCTCCTCCTCATCCTCTTCCTGTGTGATGGGTGGGACAGAAGGAACACTGTCTGGATAAAGGGGGCCTTGAGAGGCAAGGAAGTCCTCCTCTTCCTGCCTCTGTTCTGCCTCAAGTGCCCTGTCCAATATTCCACGCAGTGTATGCTCCAACAGGTGGACAAGAGGTACAGTGTAACTGATGCATGCACTGTCACTGCTCACCATCCTCGTGGCCTCCTCAAATGGTACCAGGACAGTGCATGCATCCCTGATCATGCCCCACTGGCGTGGTGAAAAAAAAAACGAGCTCCCCAGACCCTGTCCTGGTGCTGTAGTTGCACAGGTACTCATTGATGGCCCTCTGCTGCATGTGCAGCCGCTGCAGCATGGCCAACATTGAGTTCCACCTGGTGGGCATGTCACATATAAGGCGGTCCTTGGGAAGGTTCAACTCCTTTTGCAGCTCAGCCGGCTGAGCACTGGCATTATATGATCGGCGGAAATGCACACAGACTTTACTGGCCTGCCTCAGGACATCCTGTAAGCCCGGGTACCTGCCCAAGAACCGCTGCACCACCAGGTTAAGGACATGAGCCACACAGGGCACATGGGTCAGTTGTCCCTGTCGGAGGGCGGAGAGGAGGTTGGTGCCATTGTCGCAAACCACCATTCCTGGCTTAAGCTGGCGTGGCATCAACCACCTCTCGGCCTGTCCCTGCAGAGCTGACAGAACTCTGCCCCAGTGTGGCTCCTGTCCCCCAAACACACCAGTGCAAGCACGGCATGGCATCTTTTTGCCTGCGTACTTGCGTAGTCCCTTGAACACCTACCGAGCACCGCTGGTTCCGAGGACAAAGCACAGGAAGAGGCCATGGAGGAAGAAGAAGAGGAGGGGGTGGAGGAGAGAGGTGTGTCACAACCAGTAGTAGCATTTTGGAGGTGTGGTGGCGGAACAACCTCCAACACTACTGCACCTTATCCTGCATCCTTCCCAGCTGCCAAAAGAGTGACCCAATGGGCCGTGAAAGATAGGTAACGTCCCTGTCCATGCCTGCTGGACCATAAGTCAGCGGTAATATGCACCTTACCGCAGACCGCCCTGTCCAGCGAGGCATGGGCATTGCCTTCCACATGCCGGTAGAGAGCCGGAATCGCCTTCCGTGAGAAAAAGTGGCATTTGGGAACCTGCATGTAATGTAAAAAATATTGTGCAACCTGAGCCAAAGCAATAAAGTGAATAAAGCAATAATAAATGCTTATAGAAAGTACAAAAAAATTATTATGTGAATATGCCTTATATGAATAAACAACATACACATTCAATTAAAATTGTGTGAAACCAAAATCTCAAACACAATTGTGAACAACACATAAACTGTCCATAAAAGCAGCTGAAAAAAACTTGGCTATAATCAAAGAAGCAAAGATATGCCAATCCTCCTCAAGATCTTCTTTCCAGCAGGTAATAATGACTCACAATCAGGTGTAAGATGTCTGCTTACCAGATCAGATGGACCCCCATTACAGGGATCAAATGGGCTTAGTAGGCACGATTACTCCAGACATCTTATGAAAGGGATCAGACACTCTTCAGGGTCCTATGCTCCTCTACCGCACTGTGTTCAAAATCCTCTCAGTTTGGAAAAAAACAAAAAAGCACCGCTCACAGTTCATGGAATAACATATTGGGGATAAGAACAAAGAAAGGCTTCATGGTGCAGAAAGGTTTAAAAAGTAATCCCCTTTATTAAGTAAAAAATATATAGTGCTGACATTTGGGAACCTGCCACTGAGGAACCGCACATTGCACAAACTCACAGAAGGGGGCCGAGTCTACCAACTGAAAAGGCAGCAGTTGAAGTGCTAGCAATTTAGCCAAACTAGCATTCAACCACTGGGCATGTGGATGGCTGGGAGTGAACTTCTTTTGACGGTCCAGCAGCTCGGGCAGGGAAATTTGCCTGCTACAATTGGACGTTGGTGTACTGCTAGCAGAGTGCCCACAAGTACTTGGCTGTGACACACCTAATTCTACACCTTCATTCCTCTCAGTGCAGGTTTCAGAGAGGACTGAAGGTATAGTGGGGTTGGAGATCCCAACTGATGAGGAGCAAGGAGAGATCCGCTTTGTTCTTTGGTGTGGTTCTTTAAGGTACGCTTGACAACGAGCTGCCCAAGCGGCTGATGTTTTGGCCACGCGAGATACGCTTGAGACATATGTTGCAAATAGCAGCGGTGCGATCTGATGCACTCGACTCAAAAAAGGCCCACACCAAAGAACTTTTGGAATAACGCGCAGAGGCAGCGCCCTGCACAGGCGGAGCTCTGCGGTGTGATTCAGTCGGTGTGCTGCCCTTAAGCTGGCCCCCGGAGGGCATCCTGCCTTGTTGAAGATGTGCCTCCTCCTCCTCTCTCCTATCAGGCACCTATGTGGACTCAGTGACCTCATCATCCCCTCCCTCTTGATCACTGGAGCAAACCTGGCAGTATGCTGCAGCTGGTGGAACATGACTGCCAGATTGCTGTCCTTCTTGAGCTGCCCCTCTCTCTGTGCTCGTGCTACTGCCTTCCTCTAGCTGGGTATCATTGTCAGAGCCTTCAAAACGCTGGGCATCCTCCTGGAGCATGTACCCAACACTGTGCTCAAACAGTTTGGGGGACTCCTCAGGAGGACATGGTGGGTCTAGGGAAGGAGTGACTGATGACATTGAAACGAGGGAAGAGGACGCGTTGGCAGCTGCTTTGCCAGTACCCTGAGCCTGGGTGAGAGAGGATGAGGAGGATGAGGAGGGCTTGGTCATCCACTGTACCAAGTCTTCGGCATGATGCGGCTCAATGTGTCCATCTGCTGAAAATAAGGACAAGCATGTCCCATGGCCACGTGCTGATGACGATGCACCGCATCCACGACCAGCACTGTTGCCCCTAGAAACAGAGCCTGCTTGCCCTCTTTTATTGGATTGTGACTGTCTGCCTCTCCTTGTTGGCCTTCCAGACATACTAATGGCCTGAAGGGAGATGGGAAAAACAGCAATAAGGGGTAGCTTCAGGTGTATACTGTGCAGGAGGCACCTACACCCACTGTAACTGCTGAAGATGCCTGCCTGTGTTACACAACAGAACAACACCAGCAATAAGGGGTAGCTTCAGGTGTATACTGTGCAGGAGGCACACTACACTGTAACTGCTTGCAGATGTGTGTTACACAACAGAACAACACCAGCAATAAGGGGTAGCTTCAGGCGTATACTGTGCAGGAGGCACACTACACCGTAACTGCTTGCAGATGTGTGTTACACAACAGAACAACACCAGCAGTAAGGGGTAGCCTCAGGTGTATACTGTGCAGGAGGCACCTACACCCACTGTAACTGCTGCAGATGCCTGTCTGTGTTACACAACAGAACAACACCAGCAATAAGGGGTAGCTTCAGGTGTACACTGTGCAGGAGGCACCTACACCCACTGTAACTGCTGCAGATGCCTGTCTGTGTTACACAACAGAACAACACCAGCAATAAGGGGTAGCTTCAGGTGTATACTGTGCAGGAGGCACCTACACCCACTGTAACTGCTGCAGATGCCTGTCTGTGTTACACAACAGAACAACACCAGCAATAAGGTGTAGCTTCAGGTGTATACTGTGCAGGAGGCACCTACACCCACTGTAACTGCTGCAGATGCCTGTCTGTGTTACACAACAGAACAACACCAGCAATAAGGGGTAGCTTCAGGTGTATACTGTGCAGGAAGCACACTACACCCACTGTAACTGCTGCAGATGCCTGTCTGTGTTACACAACAGAACAACACCAGCAATGAGGGGTAGCTTCAGGTGTATACTGTGCAGGAGGCACACTACACCCACTCTAACTGTTGCAGGTTAACAAGCAAAGATGACACTGACACTGTCCCTGCCTATCCTGCTCTCTCCCTGCACGCCAACACACTGTAACTGCGCTAGGTTTAGCAAAGATGACACTGACACTGTCCCTGCCTATCCTGCTCTCTCCCTGCACGCCAACACACTGTAACTGTGCTAGGTTTAGCAAAGATGACACTGACACTGTCCTTGCCTATCCTGCTCTCTCCCTGCATGCCAACACACTACACAAGGCCGCCGCGCAGGCGGCCTTATGTAGTGTGGGGCGTGTACTAAACCCCCTGAGCTATAATTGGCCACAGGCATCCTGCCTGTGGCCAATTATGACTCTCCTTGCTGCTGGCGCTGTGATTAGCCAAGCATGCGGGTTCACAGTGCAGGCTTGGCCAATCATCAGCCAGCAATCCACTGCGATGGCGCAGTGCATTGTGGCCCGTTCGTGCCACACAAATTTGGCGTGAACGGCCCACAAAGTTCTGGTTTCGCCGAACAGCCAATGTTCGAGTCGAACATACGTTCGACTCGAACCGCAGGCTCATCCCTTGTCTTGCGGTGTTTACACAAACAAAAATGGTGTGCTTCATCAAACAGTTTAGCCTAACTTTCTGCAGCTAAATGTGTATAAATGCATGGAATCCCACATAAACACAAATACTAGATGCAGGAGAAATAGATCTTAGCTTTTCTAAACACAGAAGTTCTCTGGAAGTATAAACAACTTTTATGCTTCCCAGATCACTTTTCCCTATATTTAGATGTTCCTGCTTTAACGCAGGTTTAGACGCATTTAGATATGTTTAGTGTCGTTTACTTATTACATTATAACTATATTACCAAAAATATTTGGGCGCCTGCC
The DNA here is from genome assembly GCA_029206835.1 of Rana muscosa. Classification (NCBI taxonomy): domain Eukaryota; kingdom Metazoa; phylum Chordata; class Amphibia; order Anura; family Ranidae; genus Rana; species Rana muscosa. Next base: position 1,246,626,019 of record CM055122.1, read on the forward strand.
TTTACATGCACATGAATTTTATTTACATCCCAGTCTCTGTCTGTCAATATTGAGTTGGCCCACCCTTTGCAGCCATAACAGCTTCCACTCTTCTGGGAAGGCTGTCCACAAGGTTTAGGAGAGTGTCTATGGGAATGTTTGACCATTCTTCCAGAAGCGCATTTGTGAAGTCAGGCACTGATGTTGGACGAGAAGGCCTGGCTCGCAGTCTGCTCTAATTCATCCCAAAGGTGTTCCATCGGGTTGAGGTCAGGACTCTGTGCAGGCCAGTCAAGTTCTTCCACCCCAAACTCATTCATTCATGTCTTTATGGACCTTGCTTTGTGCACTGGTGTGTAGTCATGTTGGAACAGGAAAGGGCCATTCCCAAAATGTTACCACAAAGTTGGTAGCATGAAATTGTTAAAAATGTCTTGGTATGTTGCCCTCTTTAAGAATTTCCTTCACTGGAACTAAGTGGCCAAGCCCAACCCCTGAAAAACAACCCCATGCCATAATCCCCCCTCCACCAAATGATTCGGACCAGTGCACAAAGCAAGGTTCATAAGTTAGTACACGTTAACCCCAGAAATACTGAACACAACCAACACTGTAACACCTCAGTTGAACTGGACACAGTTATTATGTGTGTACCCAGCTTAACAATGCTCTGTCTTCAAATTGTGCTCCTTCTGTAACACACTGTATGTATCCTTCTGTACAGAAGGACACACAAAGTGTGTGTCCTTCTGTAACATACTATCCTAATGGAGATTGAAAACAACTGTACCAACACACAGACATGCTCAACTATTGTCACCATCAGGGAACCTGCCCTTCATGCAGTAGTTACTGGCATGCCTGCATTTAAAAAAAGAGGCTGCAGTAGTGCAGAAATTGTGTTTTGCAATTAAAGATTAACCACTTCCCTACAGGCGCATTGTAATATGATGCCGGCAGGAACATCTCCCCCCTCTGGGTTGGCGTCATATGACATCAACCCGTTCTCACCACTAGTGCACGCCCCCGGGGGCACGCAGCGCAGTGATCTGGGTAGAGGCATGTGGCTCCGACACAGCTCATTCCCGATTAGGGTAAAGAGCCAATAAAAATGTCTCTTTACCACATGACCGGCTGTGTCCAATCACAGCTGGTCACGTGCAAGGTCTTTGTGCGCACCGCTGATGCGTGCCTCCGGGGGCACGCAGCACGACGATCTGGGATGAGACTTGTGCCTCAGACAAAGCCCATCCCCGATCAGAGTAAAGAGCCAATGAAATTGGCCTTTTACCGCGTGATGGGCTGTGTCAAATCCCAGACGGTCATAAATGTAAACAAACCGGGGTAACTGCCTGTTACCGTGTTCTCCTCCTCACACACGATCCAATGGGAGGAGGAGATCATGAAACAGTGAGTTACCATTTTTCAGTGTGATTTACTGTGCCCAGATTGCCCCACTAAATAAAGAGGACCTGTCACCAGCTCATCAGAGTACCTATCTGTGAACCCATCAGAGTCAATATTTCAGAGTATCCCTTTGCAGAGTCAGAGCTGAATTAAAAAACAATTAAATCAAATGGTATGTAAATAGTCCATATTAGTCTGTTTTAAAACATGGGGAATGATATCTATGTGTATATGTAGAACATAGAAGGTGGCAGCTATCCTCAGAGTATAGCCAGCTCTGTGTCAAGACAAGAAGGGGGAAGAGAAGGGAAGCGCCACCTAAGTACAGTGGTTAAAACAATCTTTTAATGCGCAAGGATAAAATTCACTTACAAGATAAAAAATATTTCAAGCTCATCAAATCCAGAGAAGTGGAGCTGGGGGTGCCATGCCTCAGTGTCCGTGTAGGCTCTCTGACATTTTCAGGGCTTTGCAGGGAGAGATTAAAAATCCTCTGTGTATCCTGTGGCCACCAGGAAGCAGAAACCAGCGTGGAACACATCTGGAAATGACGTCATCGGAACAACAAATGGCCAGTTTTAGCAGACAGGGAATGAGCAGGCCTGCGGTACAGCAAGAAAAAACAGGAAGGGCTTCCTACAGCATCTAGTCACCACAAGGCTATGAAGGGGGGAATCAGCAAGCCTGAGGAACGAAGGAAGTGTTGGCCGTGAAGTGGAGGGATAGGAAAGAAGCGTACGTCATGTTCACCATCCACAATGACACCTCGATTGAACTTCACAGAAGACGCGGTCCTGTTCAAAAGCCTGGGTGTACCTACGATTACAATAAGTTCATGGGGGGGTGGATTTCAACTATCAAATGCTTCAGCCCTATCTATCAACATGAAAATCCTCTTCTGGTATAAAAAAGTCGCAATTTACTTTTTCCATTTGGCCATTTATAACGCATACGTCACCTATCAAAAATCTAGGGAATTACCCAACACCTTCCTAAATTTTTTCGAAGATATTGTCACTGTCCTGATCTACAAGTAAGGATCCCCCCAGAAAGCATTCGCTACGATTATGTCAATAGACTGCATAAGCACCATTTCCATGACAATATTCCACCATCAGAAACCGGAAGAAGACGCCCCAAAAATGTTGGGTGTGCAGCAAAAGAAGAGTTAGGAAAGACACCAGTTTTCATTGTTCCCAATGTCCCTCCCAACCTGGTCTATGCATCAGAGAATGCTTCAGACATTATCACACTTCCCTAAACTATTAGCCCATATTTCTGACCGCCATTTCCCCGTTTTCAATTTCTGTGCTGATTATTTCCCTGCTGCCTCAACCAACCATACCACTGCCTTCCATGTGAACTAACCCTGGCCTGTTTATTGACTATGCTTCTGCCTGCCCTCTGCATTGTTTATCCGCCATGTTTCTGCCTTTCACGTGAACTGACTCTAGACTGTTTATCGACTATGCCTCTGCCTACCATCTATTTCTGTCTTTTACTTGCAACTGCATGGTAATCGACAATATTTTTTGCCTGCCACTTGGACTGATCTTTTGCCCTGCTACTGTAGTAGTGGTATTAAAGATAATACAGGGGTCTCACATATGCGAGGGGCTTCAGAATAGCATTCTGAGTTGAGAAAAACTGTTTTTGGTTTTCTCTGGGTTTTGAAATTCCCAGAACAGGGTCTAGAGTCTGGATGCTGTGATTTGGGTGGGAGAAGCCTCTACCCTTGTCCCTATTCTTTCCTGACCGAGGCACTAAGATTGATTGTTCTGCCTGCTGCCTGGACCAATACTTTGGCTGTGCTGACAATATCTCTGCCTTCACTGACCCAGGGCTTTTTATGGACCATGTGCCTGTTGCCTGGACCAATACTTTGGTAATGACCATATCTCTGCCTGCTGCCTATACTAACTATGGACAGTATTCCTGCCTGCTGCATGGACGATGCTTTTGCTGCTGCTGACCACATCCCTGCCTGCTACCTGGACCAATGCTTTGGCTGTGCTGACAATATCTCTGCCTGCACTGACTATGGACAGTATTCCTGCTTGCTGCCTGGACAATCCTTTCGCTGACGCTGTCCACCTTTCTGCCTGCTGACCAATGCTCTCCTCTGTGGACCACTGCACTACTAAAACTACAGGTAATCTTTTGTTTACCCTTTGCTCAGCAGAATGTATTTTAGTGTGTAATTGGTATGTACATGCTATGTGTTAAAAATATGAAGGGTCTTCAACAATGTGAAAGGTTGTCAGAAAATATATGTGTAATTTATGCTCCTAGAATGCCTGAAGGTGCTACTTGGGTGTTGAGCCTCTCTATGTGGCTAGGCTGTGTAAAAGTCTCACATATGTGGTATCGCCATACTCAGGAGGAATAGCAGAATGTATTTTGGGGTGTCATTTTGCTATGTACATGCTATGTGTTAGAAATATCTTATAAATTGACAACTTTGTGTAAAAAAAGTTAAAAAAAATGTACACAGTTTACAAAAATGTGTGAAAAAAAATTACACGTTCAAAAGATTAATAAGGCCTCATAGAATATACATTGGGGTGTTTGCTTTCCAAAATGGGGTCATTTTGTGGGTAATTCCATTGTCCTGGTGCAACCAGGGCCTTCAAAAATGTGATAGGTAGACAGATAATTACATGTGTAATTTATGTCCCTAAAATGCCTGGAGGTGCTACTTGGATGTTGAGCCTCTTTATGTGGTCAGGCTGTGAAAAAGTCTCATACATGTGGTATCGCCATACTCGATACCATGACAAGTAGCAAAATGTGTTTTTAGGTGTAATTGCAAGTATGCCTATTGTGACAGCAGGAAGGTAAAGTCACCTGGTTGCATCCAGGGGGGTAGATATATTTCGCCCAGGTTCAGGCTTTACGCCGACTTATACAACTAGGTGGAGAGTTGTATAAGGCTAGTGGGCTCATGGATGACTCATACCTCTAGGGAGAGTGTGGGGCGTCGTGCAGACAGGGAGTTGATGAGACCAGCTGAAGCTTGTCAGCTCATTTAGGCCTCTATAAAAACTCCCAGATTCATTAGGTGTTAGCTCATGCCTGGACCCAGACCTGTGTGGACTGTCTAGGGAGAGTGAACCCCTGTGCGGTGAGACAAAGCCTGTGTGGCTATTTGCTTGGACATTTAAAACCAGGGACTTAGGGACTAGGACAGCACTAGGCTGATCCCAGTTGTTAGTTAGGAAACCTGTATGTTTAGTCAGAGGTCAAGTTGACCAGGATTTATTTTGTTTATGTTTCTTTTTCTTTGCTGTGTTTTGTCACTGTAAATAGAAAATAAACCGCACCTTTTTGATTTTGAAAACCACAACCTCCGTTTGCTGGGCCTGTTTTTGTGTGGGGAGCCCATCTCGGGGGTCACACACACCCGCTGCCGAGCCAACCCCCTCACAGTTGGTGGAGAACCAGTGGCATTTTTTTTTTAAGCCAGCATGGAGGAGATACTGAAGCAGCTGGCTCTAGCAAATGCCAATCAACAGCAGACAAATGCAGGTTTGCAAAAGAACTTCGCAGCCCAGCAGCAAGCTCATCAACAGAGCCTTGCAGCCCAGCAGCAGACAAACGCAACTTTGCAACAGAGTCTGGAGGCTCAGCAACAAGCCCAGCAGCAATCTGAGGCCCGCTTCATAGACCTGTTGCAGAAGCAAGAGCAGAGACTACAACAACAGATGGAAGCAGTAATGCAGCAACGTCCGCAGACCAGTGAGGAAAGCCGTCCCACTAATACCGCGTCCTTTGGGGTGAGTCGTTTATTGACAAAAATGACTGGAGAGGATGATCCAGAGGTATTTTTGACCACATTTGAAAGGACCGCTGAAAGAGAAAAGTGGCCTGAGGAGCAGTGGGCTGGTGGCTCCTCTGTTAACTGGTGAATCGCAGAAAGCTTACTATGACCTAGAGCCTAACCAAGCAAAAGACTATGTGATGCTAAAAGCTGAAATATTGGCAAGGCTGGGTGTCACCCAGGCTGTCCGGGCTCAGCGTGTGCATAACTGGACTTTCCAGCTTGGAAAACCCCCCAGGTCTCAAATGTATGATCTCATTCACCTGAGCAGAAAGTGGCTACAGCCAGAGACTTTGTCCGCACCAAAGATTGTGGAACGTGTTGTAATGGATCGGTTTTTGAGAGCTCTTCCTACTGCCATCCAAAAGTGGGTAAGCCATGGAGACCCAGAGACGGCCGATGGTCTTGTGGATCGTGTGGAGAAATACTTGGCTACAGAGAACCTGACGGCCTCTTCCAGAGACACTCGGACTTTCCACCCTAAGACCAGACCATCCCCAGGGGCGGATAAGAGGATTCCAAGGGGTGAGGGTGGAGAGAGTGAGAGGGTGGGAGCTCTACCCCAAGTTTGGTGAGAACAGCCTGGGAAATCAGCGGCTCAAGAGGCCGCAAGAAGGATCGTTTGCTACCGCTGCCGGCAAGCGGGACATATTGCAGCCAATTGCCCGGTTGTGGAGGAACCCATGCAGTGTGACTTTCTGACGGGCAGACGTCAGTCGCTGTGTGCGACAGTCGCATGCACTGCCATTCGAGGAACTGAGAAACATTTATGCAAAATGTGTGTTAATGGTAGAAATGTTGTGGTATTGCTGGATTCAGGTAGCCTTGTGACCCTGATAAAGGCTGAGTTAGTTAAAACAGAGGTCTCTGGGAATAGCAAGGTAGCTGTTATTTGTGTGCATGGGGACACCCGAGAGTATCCAGTGACTACAGTGTGTTTCGAGACCCCCAAAGGTACCCTCTCTCATCCAGTGGGCTTAGTATCTCAGTTACCGCATGACGCCATTGTGGGAAGGGATTTTCCGAAGTTATGGGAACTGTGGGATGATCCTGAGCCCCCCACTGGTGCCCCTATGTACCAGGAATGTGATAGCCAGAACTCCCCTGAGAGTGGTGAGGACTCTCCGGAATTTCCCTTATCAGTATTGGCAGGGGAGACTCAAGAAACTGGAGAGGAGCCCACCTCCTCAGACGAAAACCTACCGTCTGTGGAGTTTTCTGATCTTGAGGTTCACAGGGAAAACTTTGCCACAGAACAGTTGAAAGACCCCGCCCTAATAAAGGCACGGGAAAACGTAGTGAAAATAGATGGCGAGTTAGTGAACCCAGATAATACCTGCACTTACCCATACTTCAGCGTAGAGAAGGACCTACTGTATCGGGTGGCAAAAAGGGCAGAAGAAACCGTTGAGCAGCTTGTGGTGCCCAAACCTTACAGGAAGTTGGTGTTGGAGTTGGCCCATGGGCACATTCTTGGAGGTCATCTGGGGACAGAGAAAACCCGAGAGAGGGTATTACAGAGATTCTATTGGCCGGGGGTGATGAAGGACATAGAAAATTATTGTTCCTCCTGCCCTGTGTGTCAGAGGTCGGCCCCGATGCCACATTTCCGTAGCCCGCTGGTCCCTCTACCCATCATTGAGGTCCCGTTTGAGAGGATCGCCATGGATTTGGTAGGTCCTATAATCAAGTCCGCTAGGGGGCACCAGTACATATTAGTTATAATGGACTATGCCACCCGTTATCCAGAAGCGATCCCTCTCCGAAATACCTCGGCCAAAACCATAGCCAAAGAGCTATCTCTTGTGTTTAGCCGGGTGGGTATTTGTAAAGAACTGCTTACGGACCAAGGTACACCCTTTATGTCCCGGGTTATGAAGGAGCTGTGTAAATTGTTCAAAGTGATGCAATTACGTACATCTGTGTATCACCCCCAAACCGATGGGCTGGTTGAAAGATTCAACAAAACCCTAAAACAAATGTTGAAGAAAGTGGTGGATAGAGATGGAAAGGATTGGGACTGTCTACTTCCTTATCTGATGTTTGCTATTAGGGAGGTGCCCCAATCCTCTACGGGATTCTCCCCCTTTGAGTTACTGTATGGGAGACACCCAAGAGGGCTGTTGGATATTGCCAAGGAAACTTGGGAAAGTGAGAGTTCTCCCCACAGGAGTGTGATTGAGCATGTCGCCCTGATGCAAGACCGAATTGCACAGGTAATGCCCATCGTGAAGGAACATTTGGCCCAAGCGCAGTTAGCACAGCAGAGAGTGTACAACCGTGGAGCCAAGACCCGTACCTTTTCCCCGGGGGATAGGATACTGGTACTTGTCCCTACGGTTGAAAGTAAATTCCTTGCCAAATGGCAAGGCCCCTACGAGATAATGGAAAAAGTGAGCGAAGTGAATTACAAGGTCAGACAACCAGGAAGGCGAAAGCCCGAACAGATCTATCACGTTAATCTGTTGAAAGCCTGGAGGGATAGAGAGTCCCTAGTCGCAGACACTTGGTCACCAGCTCAAACTGGTTGCGTGATTCCTGAGGTTGGAATAGCAGCCACCTTGTCACAACCCCAACAACAGGAGGTTAAGGAGTTTGTGCTTCGCAACAAGGAGGTATTCTCTGAGCTGCCGGGACAAACATCTGGGGTAGAGCATGACATCATTACCCCGCCCGGTGAACGGGTGAAGTTAAAACCCTATCGGATCCCAGAGGCCCGACGGGAGGCAATACGGGAGGAAGTACAGAAAATGCTGAACTTAGGGGTGATAGAGGAGTCCCAAAGTGATTGGTCTAGTCCCATTGTGTTGGTGCCTAAACCGGATGGGAGCTGGCGATTTTGTAACGATTTTCGTCAGTTGAACAAAGTTACAAAATTTGACACCTACCCCATGCCACGTATAGATGAGTTGATCGACTGGCTGGGAACAGCCCGATACATGACGACTCTTGACCTCACAAAAGGGTATTGGCAAATCCCCCTGGCCAAGTCGGCCAAAGAGAAAACCGCATTTGTAACCCCAGACGGGGCGTTCCAATATAAAAGAATGCCGTTCGGGTTACAGAATGCGCCGGCCACATTCCAGCGGAAAATGGACCAGATGCTGAGGCCCCATCGGAAGTATGCTGCGGCTTACCTGGATGACGTAATTGTCCATAGCACAGATTGGGCCTCACATCTGCCAAAAGTGCAAGCAGTCCTGGACTCTGTTCGGGAAGCGGGGTTTACGGCTAACCCCAAGAAGTGTACCATTGGGCAGGAGGAGGCCAAATATCTTGGGTACACCATTGGGAGGGGAGTAATAAAACCCCAACTCAACAAAGTCGAGGCCATCCAGAGTTGGCCACGTCCCAACAGCAAGAAGCAGGTACGAGCCTTTCTGGGAATCGCTGGGTATTATCGGCGATTCATTCCCCACTTTGCTTCTAAGGCTGTGCCCCTAACCAACCTGACGAAGGGGAAAGGGTCGGTCATGATTAAATGGACCCCCGAGGCTGAGGCAGCATTCCAATTCTTGAAACAAGCCTTATGTAGCCAGCCAGTGTTGTACTCACCCGACTTCTCTAAAGACTTTGTCGTACAAAGTGATGCGTCAGATGTGGGGTTAGGAGCAGTATTGTCCCAGGTCTGGAACGGGGAAGAGCACCCAGTCATTTACCTCAGCAGGAAGTTGAAGTCCCATGAGGTAAATTACGCCACCGTTGAAAAGGAGTGTTTAGCGGTGAAGTGGGCTCTAGATTCCCTTCGGTACTACCTGCTAGGTAGGCACTTTGACTTGGTTACGGATCACGCTCCGTTAAAGTGGATGGCTCAAAACAAGGAAACAAATAGAAGAGTGAATAGGTGGTTCCTGGCCCTCCAGGAATTCAACTTCACAGTAAAGCATCGCCCTGGCGTTCAAATGGGGAATGTGGATGCTTTGTCTCGAGTACATGAATGCCTGATTGCTGGTGTTCCAACCCCGAGGTTAAAACAAGAGGGGGGGGTATGTGACAGCAGGAAGGTAAAGTCACCTGGTTGCATCCAGGGGGGTAGATATATTTCGCCCAGATTCAGGCTTTACGCCGACTTATACAACTAGGTGGAGAGTTGTATAAGGCTAGTGGGCTCATGGATGACTCATACCTCTAGGGAGAGTGTGGGGCGTCGTGCAGACAGGGAGTTGATGAGACCAGCTGAAGCTTGTCAGCTCATTTAGGCCTCTATAAAAACTCCCAGATTCATTAGGTGTTAGCTCATGCCTGGACCCAGACCTGTGTGGACTGTCTAGGGAGAGTGAACCCCTGTGCGGTGAGACAAAGCCTGTGTGGCTATTTGCTTGGACATTTAAAACCAGGGACTTAGGGACTAGGACAGCACTAGGCTGATCCCAGTTGTTAGTTAGGAAACCTGTATGTTTAGTCAGAGGTCAAGTTGACCAGGATTTATTTTGTTTATGTTTCTTTTTCTTTGCTGTGTTTTGTCACTGTAAATAGAAAATAAACCGCACCTTTTTGATTTTGAAAACCACAACCTCCGTTTGCTGGGCCTGTTTTTGTGTGGGGAGCCCATCTCGGGGGTCACACACACCCGCTGCCGAGCCAACCCCCTCACACTATGCTGTGCGTGAGAAATAACTTGTTAATATGACAATTTTGTGTAGAAAAAATTAGAAAAGGTAGTCAGTACATCAGGTGTGATCAATTTTCAATGATTGGTACTATAGCTTGTAGACTGGAAAAAGATAATGATTGTTGCGCTATGAGTGTCAGTTGTAGGCAAAGCTGTGTTGTTAACAGGGTGGAAGGGAAGGGGTTAACTGTGTCCAGGGATGGGAACACAGATAAAATTAGCAGCAGAGAGTCAGTGAACAGTTAATTGAAAAGTGACTCCTGGTGAGAATTCAGGTCCTTGAAAAATGGGAGAGTCTGTAGCCTGGGTATTTTACCACAGGGAAATGTAACTGACACAAAACAGGAGTCAGCACGCTGAAGGGTAGAAAAACCTTTAGGAGAAATACAAAAAAAAGAAAACAAGCAGCGCCAACCTAAGTGCAGTAGTGTTATCACACGTTTTTAATTTTAGTAAAAATGCACTCACTCTGAGTAGAATAAAAGCAGGCACATCATGATAATGTCCAATGGACAGCAGGATGGACAGCAGGGCTCCAAGAGGCGATCTTCTAGCGCTGTAAGTTCTTGTCTGGCGGCGCCGGTGGCTTCCAGTGTCCCAGGTTAGAGCAAACAAGGCACAGGGGGAAATCGTCAGTCCAAGAGTCCCTGGTTGCGGTCGGATGATGCTAGTAACGTGCACGCGTTCGGAACATACGTGCTCCTTTGTCAGGCATAGCATTTCACCATCTTGCATGTGGTAAAAAAAGGGAATGAAAGGGCAGGCAGGCCAATCAGATTGTAGCACCGCCCTATCAGTAATTCACTAGGATTGACAGACTCTAGGGGGCCAGGAGTCGGGGATTTGAAATGGATAGGTTATAGAGTCTGTGACGAACCCTCTGTCCTCAAACAGATCTAGGTCCGCCGTCAATGCTCCCTCTGTTCAGAACCAGCACTTATCCAAAATTTTCCAGCCTTCCAGTCAACAGACAAAACTTTAGGATAGAGTAGCAAAAACAAAACTGCTTTATTTTTCACACATGAACAGAATAGCTATCCCTCTCAGGACCATCACCCCTCCCTTTGGAATTCAGGGTGGGGTAAACTGTTCAATCAGCAAGGAGAGCTGTTGGAGCAACCCCCCCCCCCCCCACACACACAGCCAGAGCAGACAGAGACAATAAACCAATGGAGTAAAAACAACACCACATGCGATACACAACATATAAATTTTACAAGGTTCCAGTGTAGCTGTAAATAGAGTCCATCTAGTACAGATCGGAATGGAGTTCTCGGGCATCCTACCCAAAGTGACTCCTGTCACAGAGTCTGTCAGTCATTTTATTTAAAATCAAATAGCATGAAAGAAAAGGAATGAGAGAGAGAGGCTGGAAATAGGAGAGCGCATGGGTACAGAAATACAGGGAGACAAGTGGGATACACAAGGGATACATGGATATGTGATACTACAATAAATTTCATAGATGTTATAGGATACTTATACACTAATATTCACACTAGTCATATATGGGAAAAGAGACAAATGAATGGGAGATCTGTGTGCGCATGTGCACAAAACGTGATAATAGATGATTTGGATGAAAAATTATACATACAAATAATAGCCAGAGCCACAGCCAGGGCAGACAGAGACAATAAACCAATGGAGTAAAAACAACACCACAAATTATCTCAGCATGCGATACACAATATATACATTTTACAAGGTTCCAGTGTGGCTGTAAATAGAGTCCATCTAGTACAGATCGGAATGGAGTTCTCGGGCATCCTACCCAAAGTGACTCCTGTCACACATCTCCCCTTACGGCAGGAGACTAACACCGGAGGAGACCCCAGACGGGTTGACTCCAAAGTTAGTCAGTAGTTCCAGTCCCCAATGCCGGTATCCCCACAGTACCCCAAATAAATTGTCACAAACATAGGCCTGGACTGGCCCTTCTCCCTGGAGTTCTTTCAGCCGCTGGAGAGAAGACAGGGTGACTGGGCTTTACTGGGAATCTTGTTGACGGGAGAGTCCATCTGCATTTTGGCGTTGGCTCCCCCTTCGGTACTGAATAGTGAAGTTATACGGTTGTAAGGCCAAACTCCACCTTAGCAGGCGGCCGTTATCCCCGGAGACCCGATTCAGCCAGACGAGGGGGTTGTGGGTCCATGAGAATGGTGAACTCCCTGCCGTACAAATAGGGTTGCAGTTTTTTCAAGGCCCATACTATAGCCAGGCACTCCTTTTCGATGGTGGCATAGGCCACCTCCCTGTCCAGCAACTTTTTGCTAAGGAAGACCACCAGGTGTTCCTCCCCCTCCCCATTCACCTGGCTGAGGACAGCCCCCAGCCCATATGTGGAAGCATTTGTCTGTACAATGAACCTTTGCTTGTAGTTTGGAGCTGCCAGGACGGGGTCGCCGGAGAGGGCCTTATTTAGCTGGTCAAAAGTGGTCTGGTAGGCCGGGGTCCATGTCACCATCCTTGACATGGTCTTCTTGGTCAGGTCCATCAGTGGCTTGGCAATTGTGCTGAAATGGGGAACAAATTTGCGATAATAGTTTGCAGTGCCCAAAAAGGCCATACCATGTTTTTTATTCTGAGGAGTGGGCCAGTCCCTAATGGCTTCAATTTTAGCTGGTTCGGGCCACAGTCTGCCTCCCCCACCCGGTGTCCCAAGTATTGGACCTCGGCCATTCCCATCTGGCACTTATCGGGCCGTATAGTGAGTTTGGCTCCTGTAATTAGGTCTAGGACAGTACCCACATGCTGGAGGTGGTCTTCCCATGTTTCACTGAAGATGGCAATGTCATCAAGGTAGGCGCAGGCAAAGTCTTGACAGCCCTGCAGCAACTGATCCACCATGCGCTGGAAGGTGGCAGGGGCATTCTTCATCCTAAAGGGCATGCTGAGAAATTCAAACAGCCTGTCATGGAGATCCTGCCAGAAGCAGGCGTCCCGGTCTTCCTGATTCTCGGTTGCGTATGCTCCGCCCTGCAGGTGGCACCACAGGGGCTATTTAAACCTGTCAATCGCAGACAGTCCCTGCTGTCTGCTCTACAGCGTTGAGTACCTGAAAACCTGATCTGAAGACTTTTAAATTCTTTATTTTAATTTTTTAAAACAGGGTATACAGATATATCATAACCAATTAGAGAAAATATATCAATAAGACTTATTTAAACCATATCATCTCGCTTTCATTGTTTTGCTATCATCTTCTAACCTCTTCTTCCTATTATCCTCCTTTCCCTTCTCTCTTCTCCCCCACTCTCTCCCCCTTTCCCTCTTCCCCCCTCAGAGTCTCTCTCTTCCTTTATCCCTGTTCCCCTATCTCTAATCCCCCCCTCCCTTTCCTTCGACCCCAATTTCCATCCTCCCTTACCCTTGCTTACTCAATGTTACATTATACCGTCACATACATGGAAAGGGAGGTGAAAGAAAGAGAAAAAAAAAAAAGAAGGAAATACAACCATCCCGGTAATGGCATTTCTCGGACAGCCTTTTACTTACTCTTTCTCCTTATCGGCCTAATTTTTATCTTTTACTCTAATAGCCTCTTCCCTTCTTCTGATTTTACAAATTGCTCCCAAGGTGCCCATATTTCTTGTATTTGTTTTTTTCCATCTAATGTTATTGGTAGGAGTTTTTCCATTATTCCCACCCTTCTAACTTTATTTAACCACATTGAGACCGTAGGGGCACTAGGGTCTTTCCAATTCCTCGCAATACAGCTTTTTGCCGCATTTATTAGATGGCACACAACTGAATTTATATATTTTTTCTGTGGGATTTGGGTATGGTGTAACAGAAACAGAGCTGGATCTTTTTCAATCTGGTGTTCAGTGAATATTTGGGTAATTCTGTGTACCGTTTGCCAAAATTGTCCAATTACTGGGCATGCCCAGAAAATATGTAGCATTGTCCCTTTTTCATTGCATCCTCTCCAGCATCTGTCAGATGTTTCTGGAAAAAATGTATTCAAGGCCGATGGCGTATAGTACCATCGTGTTAATATTTTATAATTCGATTCCTGCGTTTTCGTACACCTTGAAGATTTTAACGACATGTTTATAATATTCTGGCATTGTGCTGGAGAGAAAGTTTGGTCAAGATCGCGCTCCCATTTAGTAAGACACTCCATTTTGAAATCCTCTGAGGGTGTAGTCAGAATTAAATATATTTTAGAAATTACGTGAGATAGAGGCTCTTCTCCCTCACAGTACTCCTCGAACTTAGTTCGTATTTGCCTATATCTTCCTGCAGATCCCAGGGTTTCCAAATAGTGTCTGACCTGTTGAGCTTGCCATATGGGGATTTCATATTGCCCTCTTCGTTGTATTAATGCCCCTATTGATACCCATCCCCTGTCTCCTAGAAAATGTGAGGCTTGGAAACTTCCCTTTTCCCTCAGTTCCCTAAATATTTGTGAGTCCATGCCTGGTGGGAACTCTGGGTTTCCCAGAATCGGAAACAATGGAGAGTTTTTGGTAGAGATTTTAGGATTTTGGCTTACTTTGTTTCCTATTCTTAAAGTTTCCCCTATCGTAGGATGGTTCTTTACTGATGTTGGTAGAGCTGTATAACACCATAACGCCCTATTTAAAGGAACTGGACTCACCTGCTGCTCCATATTAACCCACAGTTTATGATCCCCATGTCTGCTCCAATCTACAATCCTACCAAGTTGAACCGCCTGGTAGTATTTGTACATATCTGGTGCCGATATTCCTCCAACCCTTTTAGGTGAGGTCAGCAGTGTTCTACTTATCCTAGGCCGTTTACTGGCCCAAATAAATTTAGTAAATATGGCACGAACTTGATTGAAGTAAGACATGGGGATTCTGACCGGCAACGCCTGGAAGAGATAAAGGAATTTTGGTACCACACTCATTTTTAAAATATTACATCTTCCGGACCATGAGTGTCTTCCTTTACTCCAACCTTCCAATAATTTTCTAACTGTACTGAGTAATGGTACAAAATTTAACTCAAAAGTTTCTATTAAATTTGGGGGCATTCGTGTTCCTAGATAGTTCAATGCCTTATTTGTCCATCTAAACTTAAAACTATGTTCTAATCCACTTTTAATGGAATCCGGGAGTGCCACCCCCATCGCCTCTGACTTACCATAATTTATCTTTAAATTGGACATAGTTCCATATAGTTCTACTTCTTTCATTAAATTAGGTAACGAAATTTGTGGCCGTGCTAGTGAGAAAAACATATCATCCGTGTATGCCGAAACTTTATATTCCCTTCCACCTATATCAATACCTACAATATCTGGGTTCTGTCTAATCTTATTCAAGAGTGGTTCTAATGTCAAAGCAAATAAGAGAGGCGATAGGGGGCAGCCCTGCCGGGTTCCATTTGTAATATCAAAAGGCCTAGAATAAATCCCATTTACTTTTACCAGTGCTCGAGGGCCTGTATACACTCCTTCTATCCATTGAACCATCCTCTCACCTAAACCCCACTGTTTTAGCACCTCCAGCATAAACTTCCAATTTACTCTGTCGAATGCTTTTTCTGCATCCGTATTTAAAAAAACACTCGGTATCTTCTTCTGGTTTACCCTACTGATCAAATTTAGCACTTTTATGGTACTATCTCTTGCCTCTCTTGTAGGGATAAATCCTACTTGGTCAAGATGTACCATTTCTGATAAATAAGACTGTATACGAGAGGCTAAAATCTTTGTCAAGATTTTTAGATCCACATTTAACAGGGATATTGGTCTATAGCTACTACAGCTCGCTGGATCTTTCCCCTCTTTTGGGATAACTGTAATATGCGCTGTAACGGTCTCTCGCGGTAGGGTCACTGTTCGTCCAACTTCATAAAACACCTTAATCATATATGACCCCAAATATGTAATAAAACTTTTATAATATTGTATGGTTAATCCATCCGGGCCTGGTGCTTTACCATGTTTTATCGTTTTCATTATTATTTGCACTTCCTCTATTGTGATTGGTCTCTCTAATTCCCTACGGACAGGCGATGGTAATCTTGACAGTCTTGAGGAGAACACGTATTTCTCGAGAGACGACGAGGCAATCGTTGTCTCTGGCAAATTATATAACGAAGAATAATATTCCCCAAATTCTTTCGCAATTTCTTTTGGAAGTGATATTTTTTGATCTGCTTTTGTTTTAATAAATGGTATATATGACCGTGTCTGTTGTTTTTTTAACTTTTTGGCTAATAGTTTACCACATTTGTCTCCCGAGTCATACTCTATCCTCCTCCCATACTGTAAAATCGCTTCAGCCTTATATCGGAGGAGGTCTGCTATTTGTCTTCTTAAGTGTGCTAATTCTATCCCTACATTTATTTCAGTTTTTTTTTATGTTGTGACTCAAGTCCCTGTATCCTTTCTAGCAGGTCTTTTATTTGTTCTTCTCTGGCCTTTTTCACTCGGGATCCATGTTTAATAAAAATACCTCGGATTACTGCTTTATGGGCCTCCCATACTATACCCGGATTACTTTCCTCATTATCATTTATCTGGAAGTACCACCTGATTTTGTTAATCAGGTCTTCTGTAATTTGGGGAATCTGTAATAGACTTTCATTTAGACGCCATCTCCACTCTATTGATTGAATGCCCCCCTTTAAAATTAACTCCATCGTAACTGGTGCGTGGTCTGTCCAAGTTATATTCCCTATTGATATATTCTGTACCACCTGCAGTAACTGATGGGGTACCAAGAAAAGATCTATTCGAGAGTATTTTTGATGGGCATTCGAGAAGTAAGTATAATCCCTCTCCTCTGGGTGTATAATACGCCACCCATCTACCAATTGGAGTTCATGTAATTTCCGCATGATACGTCTTCTAATTCTACTAGGTACCATTGAGGTCCCTCCTGATGTATCTACTTTTGGGTCTAGGGGTATATTTAAATCTCCTCCACATATAAGTTTTCCTTCCTTAAAATCTGTCAATTTTGAGAGTACTTTGACCAGAAATTTATCTTGCTGTACATTTGGGACATACATAGTGGCTAAAGTTACCTTCTCCCCACCTATAGCACCCTTCAAAAAAAGATATCTTCCTCCAGGATCAAGGCATTTATCCGTAAGTGTCCATGTTATTCTATTTGAAATCAGAATTGCCACTCCTTTAGTTTTAGCTTCTTGATTCTAGGCTTGATATACATTTGGAAAATATCTATTCTGAAGGTAGGGGAAGGTACCTTCCCTAAAGTGTGTCTCCTGTATAAATCCTACGTCGGTATTTAGGTGTTTTAATTCATTCAATAACATCTTACGCTTTTCCGGGATATTAAGTCCCCTAACGTTCAATGACGTAATTCGTATTGTATCCATTTTCCAATCCGGGAGCTATCTATCTCTAAAATCCACACCGGTTCAAGAAAAAAAATAAAATAAATTTCCTTTCTTTTTTCTTTCCCCTTCTGACAAAGGGGGTCAAAGGTCAGATGAGTATTATACGGCATACACTAGGGATTCCTATTTTCCCGTGGGTGCCGCAATTGGGGGATTGATCCACAATGGTATAGGTGGCTGAGCTCCCCCCCCTCCCCTCCAGTTCATTCTTACCTTATATAACCCTCTAATAAAGCCCTATTCTAATCCTCTATCTTTATCCCATCACCCAGCCCCTCCCTTCCCTCTCCATTTTATTTCTAGGATACTACCCTCCCTTTTAAATTAGTATGTTATTTTTATGTATTCCCCCTCTGTCCATATCCATATTATTTATTTCATAATATTGAACTCTTACAATTTTAGCAACATTCTTTCATCTCCTAGGGCATGACGTCTTGCCCATCTTCTAGTTTCTGCTTTCTACTAAGCTTCCATGTTTTACTCATCTTCCTTTTAGCCCTATATAATATATTATCTTCCTATATTATCTATACGCATTCTGTCTATCCCATCTTCATATCACTATCTCTTAAACTATCCTTTAAGGTGGGAAAAATATCTCTTTCTTCCATTCCCTTCCCCACCCCCTCTCCATAAAAAAAAAAAAAAAAAAAATACATATTCTTACCCCACCCTACTTACTACTGTGACAGCAGGAAGGTAAAGTCACCTGGTTGCATCCAGGGGGGTAGGTATATTTCTCCCAGATTCAGGCTTTATGCCGACTTATACAACTAGGGAGAGAGTTGATGAAGCCCAGCTGAGGCTAGTGGGCTCATGGATGATTCATACCTCTAGGGAGAGTGCTGGGCGTCGTGCAGGCAGGGAGTTGATGAGACCAGCTGAAGCTTGTCAGCTCGTTTAAGGCCTCTATAAAAACTCCCAGCTTCATTAGGTGTTTGCTCATGCCTGGAACCAGACCTGTGTGGACTGTCTAGGGAGAGTGAACCCCTGTGCGGTGAGACAAAGCCTGTGTGGCTATTTGTTTGGACATTTACTAAACCAGGGACTTAGGGACTAGGACAGCACCAGGCTGATCCCAGTTGTTAGTTAGGGAAACCTGCATGTTTAGTCAGAGGTCAAGCTGACCAGGATTTATTTTGTTTATGTTTCTTTTTGCTTTGCTGTGTTTTTGTCACTGTAAATAGAGAAATAAACTGCACCTTTTGATCTTGAAAACCACAACCTCCGTCTGCTGGGCCTGTTTTTGTGTGGGGAGCCCATCCAGGGGGTCACACACACCCGCTACCGAGCTAACCCCCTCACAGTTGGTGGAGAACCAGTGGCAGTTTTTTTTTAAGCCAGCATGGAGGAGATACTGAAACAGCTGGCTCTAGCAAATGCCAATCAACAGCAGACAAATGCAGGTTTGCAAAAGAGCCTTGCAGCTCAACAACAGAGCTTCGCAGCCAGCAACAAGCCCAGCAGCAATCTGAGGCCCGCTTCATAGACCTGTTGCAGAAGCAAGAGCAGAGACTACAACAACAGATGGAAGCAGTAATGCAGCAACGTCCGCAGACCAGTGAGGAAAGCCGTCCCACTAATACCGCGTCCTTTGGGGTGAGTCGTTTATTGACAAAAATGACTGGAGAGGATGATCCAGAGGTATTTTTGACCACATTTGAAAGGACTGCTGAAAGAGAAAAGTGGCCTGAGGAGCAGTGGGCTGGACTGCTGGCTCCTCTGTTAACTGGTGAATCGCAGAAAGCTTACTATGACCTAGAGCCTGACCAAGCAAAAGACTATGTGATGCTAAAAGCTGAAATATTGGCAAGGCTGGGTGTCACCCTGGCTGTCCGGGCTCAGCGTGTGCATAACTGGACTTTCCAGCTTGGAAAACCCCCCAGGTCTCAAATGTATGATCTCATTCACCTGAGCAGGAAGTGGCTACAGCCAGAGACTTTGTCCGCACCGGAGATTGTGGAACGTGTTGTGATGGATCGTTTCTTGAGAGCTCTTCCTACCGCCATTCAAAAGTGGGTAAGCCATGGAGACCCAGAAACGGCCGGTAAACTTGTGGATCGTGTAGAGAGATACTTGGCTGCAGAGAACCTGACGGCCTCTTCCAGAGACTCTCGGACTTTCCACCCTAAGACCAGACCATCCCCAGGGGCGGATAAGAGGATTCCAAGGGGTGAGGGTGGAGAGAGTGAGAGGGTGGGAGCTCTACCCAAAGTTTGGCGAGAACAGCCTGGGAAGTCAGGGGCTCAAGAGGCAGCCAAATGGATTGTTTGCTACCGCTGCCGGCAAGCGGGACATATTGCAGCAAATTGCCCGGTTGTGGAGGAACCCATGCAATATGACTTTCTGACGGACAGACGTCAGTCGCTGTGTGCGACAGTCGCATGCACTGCCATTCGGGGAACTGAGAAACATTTATGCAAAATGTGTATTAATGGTAGAAATGTTGTGGTATTACTGGATTCAGGTAGCCTTGTGACCCTGATAAAGGCTGAATTAGTTAAAACAGAGGTCATCTGGGGACAGAGAAAACCCGAGAGAGGGTATTACAGAGATTCTATTGGCCTGGGGTGATGAAGGACATAGAAAATTATTGTTCCTCCTGCCCTGTGTGTCAGAGGTCGGCCCCGATGCCACATTTCCGTAGCCCGCTGGTCCCTCTACCCATCATTGAGGTCCCGTTTGAGAGGATCGCAATGGATTTGGTAGGTCCTATAATCAAGTCCGCTAGGGGGCACCAGTACATATTAGTTATAATGGACTATGCCACCCGTTATCCAGAAGCGATCCCTCTCCGAAATACCTCGGCCAAAACCATAGCCAAAGAGCTATCTCTTGTTTTTAGCCGGGTGGGTATTTGTAAAGAACTGCTTACGGACCAAGGTACACCCTTTATGTCCCGGGTTATGAAAGAGCTGTGTAAATTGTTCAAAGTGACGCAATTGCGTACGTCTGTGTATCACCCCCAAACCGATGGGCTGGTTAAAAGATTCAACAAAACCCTAAAACAAATGTTGAAGAAAGTGGTGGATAGAGATGGAAAGGATTGGGACTGTCTACTTCCTTATTTGATGTTTGCTATTAGGGAGGTGCCCCAATCCTCTACGGGATTCTCCCCCTTTGAGTTACTGTATGGGAGACACCCAAGAGGGCTGTTGGATATTGCCAAGGAAACTTGGGAAAGTGAGAGTTCTCCCCACAGGAGTGTGATTGAGCATGTCGCCCTGATGCAAGATCGAATTGCACAGGTAATGCCCATCGTGAAGGAACATTTGGCCCAAGCGCAGTTGGCACAGCAGAGAGTGTACAACCGTGGAGCCAAGACCCGTACCTTTTCCCCGGGGGATAGGATATTGGTACTTGTCCCTACGGTTGAAAGTAAATTCCTTGCCAAATGGCAAGGCCCCTACGAGATAATGGAAAAAGTGAGCGAAGTGAATTACAAGGTCAGACAACCAGGAAGGCGAAAGCCCGAACAGATCTATCACGTTAATCTGTTGAAAGCCTGGAGGGATAGAGAGTCCCTAGTCGCAGAAACTTGGTCACCAGCTCAAACTGGTTGCGTGATTCCGGAGGTTGGAATAGCAGCCACCTTGTCACAACCCCAACAACAGGAGGTTAAGGAGTTTGTGCTTCGCAACAAGGAGGTGTTCTCTGAGCTGCCGGGACAAACATCTGGGGTAGAGCATGATATTATTACCCCGCCCGGTGAAAGGGTGAAGTTAAAACCCTATCGGATCCCAGAGGCCCGACGGGAGGCAATACGGGAGGAAGTACAGAAAATGCTGAACTTAGGGGTGATAGAGGAGTCCCAAAGTGATTGGTCTAGTCCCATTCTGTTGGTGCCTAAACCGGATGGGAGCTGGCGATTTTGTAACGATTTTCGTCAGTTGAACAAAGTTACAAAATTTGACACCTACCCCATGCCACGTATAGATGAGTTGATCGACCGGCTGGGAACAGCCCGATACATGACGACTCTTGACCTCACAAAAGGGTATTGGCAAATTCCCCTGGCCAAGTCGGCCAAAGAGAAAACCGCATTTGTAACCCCAGACGGGGCGTTCCAATATAAGAGAATGCCGTTCGGGTTACAGAATGTGCCGGCCACATTCCAGCGGAAAATGGACCAGATACTGAGGCCCCATCGGAAGTATGCTGCGGCTTACCTGGATGACGTAATTGTCCATAGCACAGATTGGGCCTCACATCTGCCAAAAGTGCAAGCAGTCCTAGACTCTATCCGGGAAGCGGGGTTTACGGCTAACCCCAAGAAGTGTACCATTGGGCAGGAGGAGGCCAAATATCTTGGGTACACCATTGGCAGGGGAGTAATAAAACCCCAACTCAACAAAGTCGAGGCCATCCAGAGTTGGCCACGTCCCAACAGCAAGAAGCAGGTACGAGCCTTTCTGGGAATCGCGGGTTATTATCGGCGCTTCATTCCCCACTTTGCTTCTAAGGCTGTGCCGCTAACCAACCTGACGAAAGGGAAAGGGTCGGTCATGATTAAATGGACCCCCGAGGCTGAGGCAGCATTCCAATTCTTGAAACAAGCCTTATGTAGCCAGCCAGTGTTGTACTCACCCGACTTCTCTAAAGACTTTGTCGTACAAAGTGATGCGTCAGATGTGGGGTTAGGAGCAGTATTGTCCCAGGTCTGGAACGGGGAAGAGCACCCAGTCATTTACCTCAGCAGGAAGTTGAAGTCCCATGAGGTAA
The DNA here is from genome assembly GCA_029206835.1 of Rana muscosa. Classification (NCBI taxonomy): domain Eukaryota; kingdom Metazoa; phylum Chordata; class Amphibia; order Anura; family Ranidae; genus Rana; species Rana muscosa. The sequence goes on from CM055122.1 coordinate 1,246,647,906, forward strand.
ATTACGCCACGGTTGAAAAGGAGTGTTTAGCGGTGAAGTGGGCTCTAGATTCCCTTCGGTACTATCTGCTAGGTAGGCACTTTGACATGGTTACGGATCACGCTCCGTTAAAGTGGATGGCTCAAAACAAGGAGACAAATAGAAGAGTAAATAGGTGGTTCCTGGCCCTACAGGAATTCAACTTCACAGTAAAGCATCGCCCTGGCGTTCAAATGGGGAATGTGGATGCTTTGTCTCGAGTACATGAATGCCTGATTGCTGGTGTTCCAACCCCAAGGTTAAAACAAGAGGGGGGGGTATGTGACAGCAGGAAGGTAAAGTCACCTGGTTGCATCCAGGGGGGTAGGTATATTTCTCCCAGATTCAGGCTTTATGCCGACTTATACAACTAGGGAGAGAGTTGATGAAGCCCAGCTGAGGCTAGTGGGCTCATGGATGATTCATACCTCTAGGGAGAGTGCTGGGCGTCGTGCAGGCAGGGAGTTGATGAGACCAGCTGAAGCTTGTCAGCTCGTTTAAGGCCTCTATAAAAACTCCCAGCTTCATTAGGTGTTTGCTCATGCCTGGAACCAGACCTGTGTGGACTGTCTAGGGAGAGTGAACCCCTGTGCGGTGAGACAAAGCCTGTGTGGCTATTTGTTTGGACATTTACTAAACCAGGGACTTAGGGACTAGGACAGCACCAGGCTGATCCCAGTTGTTAGTTAGGGAAACCTGCATGTTTAGTCAGAGGTCAAGCTGACCAGGATTTATTTTGTTTATGTTTCTTTTTGCTTTGCTGTGTTTTTGTCACTGTAAATAGAGAAATAAACCGCACCTTTTGATCTTGAAAACCACAACCTCCGTCTGCTGGGCCTGTTTTTGTGTGGGGAGCCCATCCAGGGGGTCACACACACCCGCTACCGAGCTAACCCCCTCACACTACCCTGACCCCCTCCGGAGGCATTTCTTTATTATCCTTTATTTTATTCTTGACTTCAATTTCTGAACACATACCATCTCCAAATCCCCCAACACCTCTAATGTGTCTCCCATCATGTGTTATTATTTTATTAGTAGGAGAGAGAGTGAGAGGGAAAAAAATAAAAAATAAAAAAATAAAATAAAAAAAAAGAAAGAAAAAAGGAGAAAAAATAAATAAAAAATTCTCCTTCCTTCTTCTCTCTCCCTCTCCCCCCTCCACCAATGTGTTATACTAAAACATTCTTCCATGTTATATTTTGTGTCGATATATATTTATACACGTGTAATTTGCGTGTAATAATACCCTTCCCCCCCACCTCCCCCCATTCCCCCTTCCCAATTACTCCTACCCAGACCGCCCCTCCCCCAATCCATGTGGAAAGAGGGAGAGAGAAAAAAAAAAAAAGGTAATCCATTGTATTGTGCCCAAAACACTGTGTTTCCCCCCTTGTGCATAAACCCCAAATCATATTTCATTTGTATGTGTTCAGTCAAAATTCGAACTTCAATTGTATGTATACAGTCTTTCATTATTGTAAGGATAATGTCATATTCATAATTTCCTAATTTAATTTCGTAATTTCATAATTTCATATTTCCTAACACTAATATTCTTCCTCCAGCTCGGGGACTTCTCCCAAAAGGGAGTGTAGGGGTAGCTATATATAATGAAAAAAAAAAATCCCTGATAAGCTGATACAAGCTACCAGTATCAGCATCTTTTCCTCCCTTCTTCTGGGGGTGGTAGAAATAAAGTTAGCCCAAAAAAAAAAAAATTAAGGACAGAGGGCTAAAAGTTCCTGGTCCCCCGTAACGATGCTCCTTCCATTGGAGCACCCGCTTGGGTGGCCAGGCCAAGTCATGTGGTGGAGAGCCACGACCTCTTAAAAAAGAGAAAGAAAGTTATTTAGTTCTGTTCTTGTATCTCATGGTTCTCCCTTCCCAGTCTCAGTCTCTTCACTTAACTCCTGTCGCCCGCTACTGGTCTGCGTTGGAACTCCTCTATTTCTTGTTTGTAGACCACTTTTACGTGTTCTTCTTTCTATTGGTTGTAACCAATCTGGGACCTCCATTCCTTCTATCCCCAAAAAGTTAAATAAATCTGGTAATTCCGAGGGAAGTGTGAGTAAGTATGAATGTGATCCTTTCTTCACAAACAGAGACATTGGGTATCCCCAACTATACGTGCCTCCCGCCAATTTAATTTTTTCTAAAAGTGGACGCAATTGTGCCCTCCGCTGCAGGGTAGCCCGTGAGAGGTCTGGCAGAATTTTGATTGTCATGCCTTGAAAGGATATTGTGCCCGCCTCCCAAGCTTTGCGACTAACCATTTCTTTTTGTGTATAACGATGGAAACGACCTATGGCATCTCTAGGTCTATCAGGGTCTCTAGATCTGGGCCCCAAGGCTCTGTGTAACCTATCAAATTCAATCTCCTTTGGGGTCGTTACTCCCCCAAGTTGTTGACAGATTGATGTTACCACTTTATGTAATGATGCCTCCTCCACCTCTTCCGAGATACCTCTGAATCTGAGATTTAACCTCCGACTCCGATCTTCAATCTCTTCGAATTTTAGCTGTATGGAGGGATTCAGTGTCTCCCTTAGGGCCTGTTTTCTTCCATTTTCCTCCAACTGTGTAATCCGTTCCTCCATCCCAGCCGTGCGTGTCCCTTCTGCCGTGATTTTATCTGACAGGGCCTGCACCTCACTTCTAATAAGTTGTAATTCCTTCCTATGGCCCTCTTCCAATCTTGATACTAATGTTTCCATCTCATCCCGTGTCGGGAGTGTCTGTAATATAGCCAACTCATCACGCGTCGGTAAAGCTTGTAGAATCGCCATTAAATCAACGCCTCCCGGTATTGTATCCATCTTTGCTCTCTGGGCCTCCACGTGTGTCACAGTATATACCTCTGCGTGTATCTCGTCCTGTTCTTGCTCCTTCTTATCAAAAGACTGGGAGAGGCTCATGCGAGGTGCTGCTCTGGGAACCTCTACGTATGGAGTCCCCCTTGTTTCTACAACCGAAGCCCGTGCTGTTGCTGCCCGTGTCCTTGGAAAATATACTTTAATCTCAGGCTGTGTCGTCTGCTGCTGCTTATTAGAGATCTTCGTTACCTGTTTCTCTTCCTCCTTTTTCCTCGCACTTCTCATCCCGTGCGGTACTCCAGGACATACAGCATCCGGTATTTTAATGTTCAATGTTCACCAATTATTGCCGGTCTGCTATAAATTACCCCCCTCCTTCTATATATTCAATATATTCAGTGGGATATACAATAATATACTGCAATATAGTATACTGGCACACTTAAGCTCTTTGTATTAATTGATTATTAACAGAGAACTTATCACAAAAAAAAAGTGTCCAATTCCAGATAACAAACGAAGAGAAAGACTGCCAGTTTCAAGTGTTCCCAACTTGCGATAGTATAATATTATTAAGCACGTTTTTATACCCAGTCCATAGAGCTAAGAGGGTTTAGCATGGATAAAGAAGTTTATATCAGAGCATAGCATAACGTATTAATCCTCTAGCATGTAACACATTTAATGCAGTCTACAGCCTGTAGCATGAGTTTAGCATTTAGCATCTAATTGACAGCAGACAGCATGGGCATAATATAGGACATAGAGCACAGAGCACAGTACCTTCTAATGTCTCTCCTGCTTAAAAGTCTGAAGCATACAGTCCAATAAGGGGAGGTCTGGAGAAAAAGAACGGAAGAAAAACCCTCCAATATAAGCGACAGAGGGACAGAAGCACTGCTGGAGTGGAGTGGGAGAACTCACCGCCGCTCACTACCACCGTCCCTCCGGGTCGGTGACGTCATACCTCCGCGTCGCTGGCTGTGATCTGCGGTCCGAGCGGGGCTATGTATCAGTATCAGGTGTCAGACGTTTTAGTTCAGCTTACCACCCAGCCTCCTCCGCCACCACAAGTCCCGATAAACAGATGCCGCCTCTCTCTCTCTCTGATTAAGGTGTTCGGTGGGGATGTCCAATAGCTGCCCACTCAGTAGAGATAAGATAATATCCGTCCTCAGTGCCTGGACCGAGTCATAAGCAAGTCATGAGCGGGTAAATCAGCTGCCGGTTTCAGTATCTACGTCTTCCTTCACATAGGCGGAATAAAGCATCACAGGCTACAGGGTTTAACTCCTCTCACTGGACGTTTGGAGGGTACACATGGAGCTCAGCACACCACACTCAGCCTCCCTACTCCGCCATTGCTAGACCACTCCCCCCTCAGGTAAGCTTTTGGTGCACACTAAAGCAGCTGATCTGAAGACTTACCTGTGTTTGACCCGGCCTGCCTGTGACTTCTCCAGTTTTCTGCCTGCATCCGACCCCTGGCTTGTTGTGACCTCTCCTCTGTCTGATCCCTCTGTACCTTGCTGCCAGCCAGTTAACCGACCCGGCTTGTCTGACCAATCTCACGGTTCCTGGTTCCGGTCCAGTCTGCTAAGCTGATCCAGTTTGCTGAGTTCCTGTGTTCTTGGTTCCGGTCCAGTCTGCTGAACGATTCCAGTTTGCTGAGTGTTCCTGATTACAGTTCTACCTGCTGTGTTCCAGTGTGCCTACCAAGTCTGCATAACTACCTTCACCTTGGTTGATCCTGCCAGGCACTCGTACCCCTCCTACCTCCGCACCTGCTGTTACCTTACCAGGGGCCGCTGGTGGGAGCCGTAAGGGAGGCCTTCCTCTGCAAGTCCGGGCTCATCACCGCTAGGTACGTGACAGTAGCAGACAGCCATGTCTGAGCCCGAGCAGGGAGCCTCACCTATGGAGGAACTATGTCGGCACCTGGCAGGATTGGCTGAAGCGGTCAAGAACCTCCAGCAAGGCTACACCCATCTGGAAGAACAAGTGCGGGTCCTCTCCAACCCCTCCCGAGCCAAAGGGGGATCCCATACCTCTACCTCCACTGCTGGGGCAGGATCCTCACCCACAGTTGTCATGCTTCCTCCGGAGCCCAGGGTCCCTACACCCGAAAAATTCTCCGGGGATCGAAGCAAGTTTAGGGCTTTTCGTAATTCCTGCGAACTCTACTTCGCCCTGCAGCCTCGCACCTTCTCCTTGGAAGCCACCAAGGTGGGCTTTGTGATGTCCCTGCTTTCCGGAGACCCTCAGAGCTGGGCCCACCGTCTCTTGGAACGGAAAGATATGGCGTTAAACAACCTTACTGCCTTCTTCGACGCCATGGCCCAGCTATATGAAGATTCCCAGCTCTCAGTAACCACAGAGACCGCCTTGTGCACCCTTCAGCAGGGGCGCAGAGCAGCAGAGGACTACGTAACGGAATTTAGACGGTGGAGCGCAGATACCAGTTGGAACGACGCCGCCCTCCTCCATCAGTTCCACATAGGTCTGTCCGACCCTCTGAAGGACAAGCTCGCTAGGGTTGGCATACCACCAACCCTGAATTCACTAATTGACTTAACAATCCAGATCGACAGACGTCTCAGGGAACAAAGGGCTGAGAGGTCCACGGGCTTCTCCCGCCCGACCTGGATGCTTCCCCGGGCTCCCAGCCATCTGCACCCAGCACCTGTTGCACCTCCAGCCGCTACATCTGACATACCCGAGCCCATGCAGCTCGGAGTGCTTCGTCCTTCCCTCACCCAACAGGAACGCCAACGTCGCCGAGTGAACAATTTGTGCCTGTACTGCGGGGAACCCGGACACTTCGTTATAAATTGTCCCCTGAAACTTCGTAAGTGTCTTTCAGTATCTTCTGACACTACCAACCCACAAGCCAAGTCCACATCTCACCTTGCTCTCTCTGTCTCGTTACAGCTCCCAGGAAGGATTCTGCAAGTGCCTGCCATTATTGATTCCGGGGCTTGCAGCTGCTTTATGGACTCAGCCTTTGCCATCAAGCACCAGATCCCTCTTGTCACCAAGACCCATGGACTATGTGTGCATTTGGCTGATGGGTCCATCATTAAGTCTGGACCAGTGGTCCAAGAGACCGCCCCTTTACCCGCTACCATCTCCACCATCTCCGGAACCCACCAAGAATACTTACGCCTGGACATTATCTCTTCCCCATTGTTCCCTGTGATCCTTGGTATACCTTGGCTACAGGTCCACAACCCTACCATCAACTGGGCCACGGGGTTGGTGACCTTTTCTTCTCCTTACTGCCAGCAATCCTGCGGGACACTCAAAACCCCTGGGCCGGCCACCCTCTTATGTATCAATACGGAGGCTGGAATACGGCAATCCATCCCTGAGGTCTACCATGACTTTCTTGATGTGTTTAGCAAACAAGGGGCAGAGACTCTACCACCTCATCGGGCCTATGATTGCCCCATTGACCTACTTCCCGGAGCGGCAATTCCGTTTGGCAGGATCTTCCCGTTAACAGAGGTAGAACAGGGGGCACTAAAAGACTATATCGATGAAAACCTACAGAAAGGGTTCATTCGTCCGTCTACATCTCCAGCCGGTGCAGGCATCTTTTTCGTAGAGAAGAAGGATCATACCCTTCGACCCTGTGTGGACTATCGTGAATTAAATAAAATCACAGTAAAAAAACGCTACCCTCTCCCCTTGTTACCGGAACTATTTCAGAGACTGGGAACAGCCATCATTTTTACCAAACTTGATCTCCGCGGAGCCTACAATTTGGTCCGCATCAAGGAGGGGGATGAGTAGAAGACCGCTTTCCGCACCCGATTCGGACATTTCGAGTACCGGGTAATGCCCTTCGGGTTGTGCAACGCCCCTGCCACTTTCCAGTATTTCATTAAGGATGTACTCCGGGACTTCCTAGATCTCTTTGTCATTGTCTACCTGGATGATATACAAATTTTTTCTTCCTCCCTTGATTCCCACCGCAGGCACGTCAGAAGTGTGTTGGCTCGGCTTCGCCAGCACGGCCTGTATGCGAAGGCCGAGAAGTGTGAATTTGAGCTGGAAAGTATATCGTTCTTGGGACTAATTATCTCCAGCGAGGGCATCAAAATGGACCCTCAAAAGATTGCTCCAATTCTGGACTGGCCAGTCCCGGCGGACAAGAAGGGGATCCAATGTTTCGTTGGATTCGCCAACTTCTACCGCAAATTCATCAGAGGGTTCTCAGCCATCATCGCACCCATCACCCAGCTGACCAAACAAGGGATCCGTTTCCACTGGTCCCCTGAGGCCCAAAAGGCCTTTGAGGCCCTGAAGGGTCTCTTTACCTCTGCCTCTATCTTGAAGCACCCAGATTCCTCATTACCGTTCGTTCTGGAGGTAGACGCCTCGGAAATTGCGGTAGGAGCAATACTGTCCCAAAGACAGGGGACCAGAGCCTTGCTCCACCCAGTAGCTTTTTTCTCTCGCAAGTTATCTGCGGCAGAGAGGAACTACGACGTGGGGGATCGGGAATTGCTGGCGATCAAGTCTGCATTAGAGGAGTGGCGTTATCTGTTGGAGGGGGCTGCCCACCCGATTCTGATATTCACCGACCACAAGAACCTGGAGTACCTGAAGGCAGCGAAAAGGCTAAAACCACGACAAGCCAGGTGGGCGCTTTTCTTCTCCCGGTTCTCCTTCCATGTCACTTACCGCCCCGGTTCCAAGAACATTAAGCCTGATGCCCTCTCTCGGATGTTCCATAAGTCTAAGGAAACCTCTCCTCCAGACACCATTCTTGCTCCTGGAAACTTCCTTCTGCTTCAGGAAGACCTACTCTCCCGGATCAAGCAAGCCTCCACTGGGCAGAGACCCCCCTCCGAACCGGAATTGCAGGCCAAAGATGGGCTGTTTTGGTACCAGAACAGGATCTACGTACCTGAAGAGCTGAGAATAACCGTACTGGAACTCTGCCACGACCATGCCCTTGCCGGGCACTTTGGCGTTGCCAAGACCACCGACTTGGTACAGCGTACCTTTTGGTGGCCTCGGCTCCGCGAGAACTGTAGGAAGTTTGTGGAGTCTTGCATAGTTTGTACCCGAAACAAGGGTTACAAATCCAAGGCCTGGGGACTACTGAGACCCCTACCCGTCCCAGACAGACCCTGGAAAATGCTGTCTATCGACTTTATCGTCGAGTTGCCTCCGGCTATAGTAGACCGTCTATCCAAGATGGCACATTTCATTCCCATGAAGGGGACTCCCTCAGCTCCCGAAACCGCACAGGTGTTCATCAGAGAGGTCGTCAGACTCCACGCGGTACCAGCCAATATTGTCTCTGACCGAGGGGTACAATTTACCTCCCGGTTTTGGAGATCCCTCTGCAAGGCTCTGGAGATAGAATTGTCCCTTTCCTCCGCTTACCATCCCCAGACCAACGGACAGACTGAGAGGACTAACCAGACCCTTGAGCAGTACCTGCGCTGCTTCTCTTCATTCGCCCAGAATGACTGGGTTTCCCTGCTCCCATTGGCCGAGTTTGCCTATAACAACTCTACGCATTCCGCTACCAAGCAGTCCCCATTCTTCGCAAATTACGGTTTCCATCCTTCATTCCTGCCCAATTCCCTTCCTGAATGTACGGTGCCCGCAGTCCAGGAAAAGTTGAACTTCTTTTTATCCAACAACCAAATTCTGCAGGAAACCATGACCAAGACTCGGGAACACAACAGGACAATTTTTGACAGGAAGAGATGGGGTGAATTAATGCTGGCACCCGGCGACCAAGTATGGTTATCCACTTTAAACTTGAGGATGGCATGCCCCTCTAAGAAACTGGGCCCCAAACTCTTAGGGCCGTTTCCTGTCAAAAGGAAAATCAATGAAGTGGCTTATGAACTGGAGCTCCCTGACTCCCTCAAGATCCATCCGGTCTTCCATGTATCTCTGCTGAAGCCTTCGGTTCCCAACCCATTTCCAGGCCGAAGTCCGGCTCTCCCTGATCCTGTCATTGTAGACGGGGAGGAGGAATTCGAAGTGGAAGCCAATATGGATTTTAGAAGAAGGAATAACCAGAACCAATTCCTGATTAAGTGGAAGGGCTACGGACCCGAAGAAAACACTTGGGAGCCTGAGGAGAACATCCATGCTAGAAGCCTGGTGCAGTCCTTCAAGAGATCTCACCCTGAGAAGTTTGCCCGGATGGGCATCCGGAGGCTGCCCCTTGGGGGGGGGGCAATGTCATGGAGATCCTGCCAGAAGCAGGCGTCCCGGTCTTCCTGATTCTCGGTTGCGCATGCTCCGCCCTGCAGGTGGCGCCAGAGGGGCTATTTAAACCTGTCAATCGCAGACAGTCCCTGCTGTCTGCTCTACAGCGTTGAGTACCTGAAAACCTGATCTGAAGACTTACCTGTGTTTGACCCGGCCTGCCTGTGACTTCTCCAGTTTTCTGCCTGCATCCGACCCCTGGCTTGTTGTGACCTCTCCTCTGTCTGATCCCTCTGTACCTTGCTGCCAGCCAGTTAACCGACCCGGCTTGTCTGACCATTCTCACGGTTCCTGGTTCCAGTCCAGTCTGCTAAGCTGATCCAGTTTGCTGAGTTCCTGTGTTCCTGGTTCCGGTCCAGTCTGCTAAGCTGATCCAGTTTGCTGAGTTCCTGTGTTCCTGGTTCCGGTCCAGTCTGCTGAACGATTCCAGTTTGCTGAGTGTTCCTGATTACAGTTCTACCTGCTGTGTTCCAGTGTGCCTACCAAGTCTGCATAACTACCTTCACCTTGGTTGATCCTGCCAGGCACTCGTACCCCTCCTACCTCCGCACCTGCTGTTACCTTACCAGGGGCCGCTGGTGGGAGCCGTAAGGGAGGCCTTCCTCTGCAAGTCCGGGCTCATCACCGCTAGGTACGTGACAGTAGCAGACAGCCATGTCTGAGCCCGAGCAGGGAGCCTCACCTATGGAGGAACTATGTCGGCACCTGGCAGGATTGGCTGAAGCGGTCAAGAACCTCCAGCAAGGCTACACTCATCTGGAAGAACAAGTGCGGGTCCTCTCCAACCCCTCCCGAGACAAAGGGGATCCCATACCTCTACCTCCACTGCTGGGGCAGGATCCTCACCCACAGTTGTCATGCTTCCTCCGGAGCCCAGGGTCCCTACACCCGAAAAATTATCCGGGGATCGAAGCAAGTTTAGGGCTTTTCGTAATTCCTGCGAACTCCACTTCGCCCTGCAGCCTCGCACCTTCTCCTTGGAAGCCACCAAGGTGGGCTTTGTGATGTCCCTGCTTTCCGGAGACCCTCAGAGCTGGGCCCACCGTCTCTTGGAACGGAAAGATATGGCGTTAAACAACCTTACTGCCTTCTTCGACGCCATGGCCCAGCTATATGAAGATTCCCAGCTCTCAGTAACCACAGAGACCGCCTTGCCCCTCAGCAGGGGCGCAGAGCAGCAGAGGACTACGTAACGGAATTTAGACGGTGGAGCGCAGATACCAGTTGGAACGACGCCGCCCTCCGCCATCAGTTCCACATAGGTCTGTCCGACCCTCTGAAGGACAAGCTCGCTAGGGTTGGCATACCACCAACCCTGAATTCACTAATTGACTTAACAATCCAGATCGACAGACGTCTCAGGGAACGAAGGGCTGAGAGGTCCACGGGCTTCTCCCGCCCGACCTGGATGCTTCCCCGGGCTCCCAGCCATCTGCACCCAGCACCTGTTGCACCTCCAGCCGCTACATCTAACATACTCGAGCCCATGCAGCTCGGAGTGCTTCGTCCTTCCCTCACCCAACAGGAACGCCAACGTCGCCGAGTGAACAATTTGTGCCTGTACTGCGGGGAACCCGGACACTTCGTTATAAATTGTCCCCTGAAACTTCGTAAGTGTCTTTCAGTATCTTCTGACACTACCAACCCACAAGCCAAGTCCACATCTCACCTTGCTCTCTCTGTCTCGTTACAGCTCCCAGGAAGGATTCTGCAAGTGCCCGCCATTATTGATTCCGGGGCTTGCAGCTGCTTTATGGACTCAGCCTTTGCCATCAAGCACCAGATCCCTCTTGTCACCAAGACCCATGGACTATGTGTGCATTTGGCTGATGGGTCCATCATTAAGTCTGGACCAGTGGTCCAAGAGACCGCCCCTTTACCCGCTACCATCTCCACCATCTCCGGAACCCACCAAGAATACTTACGCCTGGACATTATCTCTTCCCCATTGTTCCCTGTGATCCTTGGTATACCTTGGCTACAGGTCCACAACCCTACCATCAACTGGGCCGCGGGGTTGGTGACCTTTTCTTCTCCTTACTGCCAGCAATCCTGCGGGACACTCAAAACCCCTGGGCCGGCCACCCTCTTATGTATCAATACGGAGGCTGGAATACGGCAATCCATCCCTGAGGTCTACCATGACTTTCTTGATGTGTTTAGCAAACAATGGGCAGAGACTCTACCACCTCATCGGGCCTATGATTGCCCCATTGACCTACTTCCCGGAGCGGCAATTCCGTTTGGCAGGATCTTCCCGTTAACAGAGGTAGAACAGGGGGCACTAAAAGACTATATCGATGAAAACCTACAGAAAGGGTTCATTCGTCCGTCTACATCTCCAGCCGGTGCAGGCATCTTTTTCGTAGAGAAGAAGGATCATACCCTTCGACCCTGTGTGGACTATCGTGAATTAAATAATATCACAGTAAAAAAACGCTACCCTCTCCCCTTGGTACCGGAACTATTTCAGAGACTGGGAACAGCCATCATTTTTACCAAACTTGATCTCCGCGGAGCCTACAATTTGGTCCGCATCAAGGAGGGGGATGAGTGGAAGACCGATTTCCGCACCCGATTCGGACATTTCGAGTACCGGGTAATGCCCTTCGGGTTGTGCAACGCCCCTGCCACTTTCCAGTATTTCATTAACGATGTACTCCGGGACTTCCTAGATCTCTTTGTCATTGTCTACCTGGATGATATACAAATTTTTTCTTCCTCCCTTGATTCCCACCGCAGGCACGTCAGAAGTGTGTTGGCTCGGCTTCGCCAGCACGGCCTGTATGCGAAGGCCGAGAAGTGTGAATTTGAGCTGGAAAGTATATCGTTCTTGGGACTAATTATCTCCAGCGAGGGCATCAAAATGGACCCTCAAAAGATTGCTTCAATTCTGGACTGGCCAGTCCCGGCGGACAAGAAGGGGATCCAATGTTTCGTTGGATTCGCCAACTTCTACCGCAAATTCATCAGAGGGTTCTCAGCCATCATCGCACCCATCACCCAGCTGACCAAACAAGGGATCCGTTTCCACTGGTCCCCTGAGGCCCAAAAGGCCTTTGAGGCCCTGAAGGGTCTCTTTACCTCTGCCTCTATCTTGAAGCACCCAGATTCCTCATTACCGTTCGTTCTGGAGATAGACGCCTCAGAAATTGCGGTAGGAGCAATACTGTCCCAAAGACAGGGTACCAGAGCCTTGCTCCACCCAGTAGCTTTTTTCTCTCGCAAGTTATCTGCGGCAGAGAGGAACTATGACGTGGGGGATCGGGAATTGCTGGCGATCAAGTCTGCATTAGAGGAGTGGCGTTATCTGTTGGAGGGGGCTGCCCACCCGATTCTGATATTCACCGACCACAAGAACCTGGAGTACCTGAAGGCAGCGAAAAGGCTAAAACCACGACAAGCCAGGTGGGCGCTTTTCTTCTCCCGGTTCTCCTTCCATGTCACTTACCGCCCCGGTTCCAAGAACATTAAGCCCGATGCCCTCTCTCGGATGTTCCATAAGTCTAAGGAAACCTCTCCTCCAGACACCATTCTTGCTCCTGGAAACTTCCTTCTGCTTCAGGAAGACCTACTCTCCCGGATCAAGCAAGCCTCCACTGGGCAGAGACCCCCCTCCGAACCGGAATTGCAGGCCAAAGATGGGCTGTTTTGGTACCAGAACAGGATCTACGTACCTGAAGAGCTGAGAATAACTGTACTGGAACTCTGCCACGACCATGCCCTTGCCGGGCACTTTGGCGTTGCCAAGACCACCGACTTGGTACAGCGTACCTTTTGGTGGCCTCGGCTCCGCGAGAACTGTAGGAAGTTTGTGGAGTCTTGCATAGTTTGTACCCGAAACAAGGGTTACAAATCCAAGGCCTGGGGACTACTGAGACCCCTACCCGTCCCAGACAGACCCTGGAAAATGCTGTCCATCGACTTTATCGTCGAGTTGCCTCCGGCTGAGAGTCACACCACTATCTTCGTGATAGTAGACCGTCTATCCAAGATGGCACATTTCATTCCCATGAAGGGGACTCCCTCAGCTCCCGAAACCACACAGGTGTTCATCAGAGAGGTCGTCAGACTCCACGCGGTACCAGCCAATATTGTCTCCGACCGAGGGGTACAATTTACCTCCCGGTTTTGGAGATCCCTCTGCAAGGCTCTGGAGATAGAATTGTCCCTTTCCTCCGCTTACCATCCCCAGACCAACGGACAGACTGAGAGGACTAACCAGACCCTTGAGCAGTATCTGCGCTGCTTCTCTTCATTCGCCCAGAATGACTGGGTTTCCCTGCTCCCATTGGCCGAGTTTGCCTATAACAACTCTACGCATTCCGCTACCAAGCAGTCCCCATTCTTCGCAAATTACGGTTTCCATCCTTCATTCCTGCCCAATTCCCTTCCTGAATGTACGGTGCCCGCAGTCCAGGAAAAGTTGAACTTCTTTTTATCCAACAACCAAATTCTGCAGGAAACCATGACCAAGACTCGGGAACACAGCAAGACAATTTTTGACAGGAAGAGATGGGGTGAATTAATGCTGGCACCCGGCGACCAAGTATGGTTATCCACTTTAAACTTGAGGATGGCATGCCCCTCTAAGAAACTGGGCCCCAAACTCTTAGGGCCGTTTCCTGTCAAAAGGAAAATCAATGAAGTGGCTTATGAACTGGAGCTCCCTGACTCCCTCAAGATCCATCCGGTCTTCCATGTATCTCTGCTGAAGCCTTCGGTTCCCAACCCATTTCCAGGCCGAAGTCCGGCTCTCCCTGATCCTGTCATTGTAGACGGGGAGGAGGAATTCGAAGTGGAAGCCATTATGGATTTTAGAAGAAGGAATAACCAGAACCAATTCCTGATTAAGTGGAAGGGCTACGGACCCGAAGAAAACACTTGGGAGCCTGAGGAGAACATCCATGCTAGAAGCCTGGTGCAGTCCTTCAAGAGATCTCACCCTGAGAAGTTTGCCCGGATGGGCATCCGGAGGCTGCCCCTTGGGGGGGGGCAATGTCATGGAGATCCTGCCAGAAGCAGGCGTCCCGGTCTTCCTGATTCTCGGTTGCGCATGCTCCGCCCAGCAGGTGGCGCCAGAGGGGCTATTTAAACCTGTCAATCGCAGACAGTCCCTGCTGTCTGCTCTACAGCGTTGAGTACCTGAAAACCTGATCTGAAGACTTACCTGTGTTTGACCCGGCCTGCCTGTGACTTCTCCAGTTTTCTGCCTGCATCCGACCCCTGGCTTGTTGTGACCTCTCCTCTGTCTGATCCCTCTGTACCTTGCTGCCAGCCAGTTAACCGACCCGGCTTGTCTGACCAATCTCACGGTTCCTGGTTCCCGGTCCAGTCTGCTAAGCTGATCCAGTTTGCTGAGTTCCTGTGTTCCTGGTTTCCGGTCCAGTCTGCTAAGCTGATCCAGTTTGCTGAGTTCCTGTGTTCCTGGTTCCGGTCCAGTCTGCTGAACGATTCCAGTTTGCTGAGTGTTCCTGATTCCAGTTCTACCTGCTGTGTTCCAGTGTGCCTACCAAGTCTGCATAACTACCTTCACCTCGGTTGATCCTGCCAGGCACTCTTACCCCTCCTACCTCCGCACCTGCTGTTACCTTACCAGGGGCCGCTGGTGGGAGCCGTAAGGGAGGCCTTCCTCTGCAAGTCCGGGCTCATCACCGCTAGGTACGTGACACAGCCCGAAGGGGGTGATGAAGGCAGAAGGTTCCCTCCCTTCCTTGGTTAAGGGAATTTGCCAGTAACCCTTGCTCAAGTCCAGTGTAGTGACATAGCGGGCCCCAGCCAAACGGTCCAGCAGGTCATCTATACGGGGCATCAGGTAGGCGTCGCTAATGGTGTGGTCATTAAGACGTCGATAGTCTACATGGAATCGAATGGTGCCATCTTTCTTGGGTACAAGAACAACAGGTGAGGCCCAGGGGCTCTGGGAGGGTTGGATAATTCCCAGGTCCAACATTTCGTTCATTTCTTGTTTTATGGTATACCGGACGGCTTCTGGAACCTCGGTAAGGGGCTTGTTGGATGGGCCGGGTTTGCAAGGTTTCCACATGATGAGTGGTGAGGGTCATCCTTCCGGGCTGAGAGGAAAAGATGGGACGGCGGTGCTGCACAATGGTCTTCATGGACACCTGCTGCTCCTGGCTGAGCTGGGGGCCCAGGGGTACCTGGTGTACGTCAGCCGAGTGGTGCGCTACCTCCAGGAGATCAAGCACGACTTTGTTGTCATCTTCACAGGGTAGGTGGCAGACCGCCAGGACGGGAAGGGTTCTGTCATGGTATTCCTTGATCATATTGACGTGCACAGTCTTTTGCTGCTTCCCCCGATAATCCAGAGTGAGAACATAGTTGGTCTCATTTAACTTCTTGATGATTCAAAAGGGTCCCTCCCATGTAGATTGTAATTTGTTTTTGGGATTTGGGACTATTATGAGGACCTGTTGGCTCTCCGAAAACTCACAGGTTCGAGCTTTGCGGTCATACCATGTCTTTTGGCGGGATTGGGCAGCCTTGAGATGGTCCGCCGCAAGCCCATCAAGTTGTCCCATTCATTCACGCAGTTCTAGGACGCAGGGGACCACAGGAACCCCGTCTCGTGTAGTTGGCCCTTCCAGTATTCTTTCAGCAGGGTCAGGGGGCCTCGGACCTTCCTCCCATACAGTAGCTTAAACGGGGAGAACCCAGTAGATTCCTGTGGGACCTTCCGGTAGGCGAAGAGAAGGTGGGGAAGGTATCGCTCCTAGTCTGGTTCCTGGTCGATAAAGGCATGTAGCATGGCCTTCAGGGTCCCGTTGAAACGCTCACACAGTCCGTTGGTTTGGGGGTGATAGGGGGTGGTCCAGATGGCCCTCACTCCTCAGGTCTGCCAGAAGGGACTGAATCAGATCCGACATAAACTGTGTACCCTGGTCTGACAGAATTTCGTCTGGAAAGCCCACTCGCGTGAACACCGTAACTAGGGCTTCTGCGACTTTGGGAGCTGTGATGTCAGAAAGGGCCACTGCTTCGGGATAACAGGTAGCATAATCCACTATGGTCAGGATGTACCGCTTTCCAGTTCTGCTGGGGCGAGCCAAGGGTCCCAGGATGTCGATAGCTATCCGCTGGAAGGGCTCCTCAATGATGGGCAAGGGTTGCAGGGGGGCTCGTTGGCCATCCATCCTCCCATGTCTCTGACATGTATCGCAGGTGCGACCCTAGTGGGCTACCGCTTGGGACATCCCGGGCCAATAGAAGGCCTGGGCTAGCCGGTTTTCTGTCCGTAACTTCCCTTGGTGCCCCGCTATGGGAATGTCGTGAGCCAGGGGTAGCAGTTGGGCCCAGAACTGCTGGGGAACTATCAGCTGCTTGGTAAGGGTCTGGGGTCTGCCCGCGGGTGCGATTTCTACAATTCGGTATAATCATCCGTTTTCCTGCATCTTGTCACCCGCTCCCGAACCTGACAGCCCTACCCGGGTCCAGAAGCCGGTCAGCGTAGGGTCAGTGGCTAAGTCCTGTTTAAACTGGTCCCAATCCCAGGTTACTCCACTAGTGGCAGGCGTTGGGGAAGGGTCACTCACCACTGGTGGCAGATTTCCATCCAGGTGCTGGAGCTCCTCGGGCCGCTGGGTGGCTTCCCGGAGGGCTTGATTTTGCGTGACGGCCCGACAAAGTGACATTGGAGGTCACTGACATCATTCCCAAGAAGCACATCTGCAAGTAATCCTCCCATTACTCCGACATCACAGCACTTGGGCCCCAGTCCATAGTCCAGGGTGACAGTAGCTGGACCAATCGGATCACTATTCCTGGGCCAGGCTGGAGAGCACCAGGGCTCACAATTTGTGGGTCCACAATAGTGAGGAACGCACCCAAATCTCGGAATCCCACCGCCTTTTGACCGTCCATGGTGACCTCTTGTAGGTGCTTTCCTTGGAGAAGCAATGTAGGGGCCTCAGCAGATTGTAGGCCAAAGACTCCTGGAAGGGTGTCCCAGTCGGCAGAAGAGGAACACCAGTCTGGAGGGGGTGGTGGCTGGTCCTCAGGAGCTTGGTACCGATCCACATAATGTACTGGCCTGCCAGGGCTAGGTCCGAGAGTCTTGGTTCTGGCAGGGCAGCTGGCCTGATAGTGACCAGGCTGCCCACAGCCAAAACAGCGCCTTTCCAAGTTGGGTCTTGCGGTCCACTGTGTGAAAATTGGGTTGTGAGGTAGCGGGACCCGAGGGGTTGGTGCTACCTGGGGGTTCATTCAATGATGGGGAGGCCTGTAGGGCCCAGAGGTGGGGCTGGACACCTTGGGAACTTGGGGTGCCTCGGCGCAAGGCTTCCGCCATTGTGTGTTGATCAAGAGGGCCTCATCCGCTAAGGCTGCAGAATCCTCTAGGGTGGCAGGTTTTCGCTCCCGCACCCACTGTCGGAGGTCAGGGATTGTTCCTTCAGGACAGCCTGTATGATCCCCTCAGGGAAGGTGGCCTTCTCCCCTTCCAGCCAATCGGCGGCAAGCTATGGACAGCTTGTGCTCAAACATTTTAAAGGAGGTCTCAGGGACCCAAGGGGTAGTCCGGAACTGGGCCCGATACGCCTCTGGCAATACAGCATAATAGTCCAGTACTGCCCGTTTTAGGTCCTCATAGCTACGTTTCTTGAGAGGGTCCATCATTCGATAAGCCTCAGCAGCCCCCCCTTCCAGCAGTCCTGCTACATGGCGGGTCCAGTCTGCGGGCGGGAACCCGAGATGTTCAAAGTCCTGAAAGAACCCATCCACATCCCCTGTATTGTCTTGGTAGGGCTTAAAGTCCTTCCTGGAAATTCCTTGGGTCTCCCCCATACAGCAGGGAGAGACACAGGGGTGGTGGCTCGGTTTTTTGCAGTCTCCCATTCCTTTTGTCTTTTTTGTGCCTTTTCAATGGCTGCAAGCTTTCTTTCGGTAGTTATATCGTTCCCCAGAATGGCCATCTCTTCCTCATACCAGACAACTCAAGGGCTCCTGCTGCCTGGGCTGGGAGGCTGGGAGGCTCTGCTCTGTCTTTGCTGGGATGTGCCTGACCCCCATCTGTGGTCGACTCCTTCCGCTGTTCCTCCAGCAACTGGACCAGCTGGTCATTACTCAGTTGCCTGTGGTTGAGACCCAACATTCTGGCTCTTTCTTGGAGACTGCTTGCTGTCCAATGTTGATACTCTGATGCCAGATCCATATCTCCGCTGGGGTGACTGAAGGCTGCTATCCGATCTTGGATCCAGGTGGACGTCTTCACAGCCAGGAAGCACGATCCCACTGCTGCCAACCAGTTGTGACGAACCCTCTGTCCTCAAACAGATCTAGGTCCGCCGTCAATGCTCCCTCTGTTCAGAACCAGCACTTATCCAAGATTCTCCAGCCTCCCAGTCAACAGACAAAACCTCAGGGTAGAGTAGCAAAAACAAAACTGCTTTATTTTTCACACAAACATAATAGCTATCCCTCTCAGGACCATCACCCATCCCTTTGGAATTCAGGGTGGGGTAAACTGTCCAATCAGCCAGGAGAGAGAGCTGTTGGAGCAACCCCCCCCCCCCCCACACACACACAGCCAGAGCAGACAGAGACATTAAACCAATAGAGTAAAAACAACACCACAAATGATCTCAGCAAAATATTCCAACAGCATGCGATACACAATATATACATTTTACAAGGTTCCAGTGTGGCTGTAAATAGAGTCCATCTAGTACAGTTCGGAATGGAGTTCTCGGGCATCCTACCCAAAGTGACTTCTGTCACAGATTCTGTCAGTCATTTTATTTAAAATCAAATAGCATGAAAGAAAAGGAATGAGAGAGAGAGGCTGGAAATAGGAGAGCGCATGGATACAGAAATACAAGGAGACAAGTGATACATGGATATGTGATACTACAATAAATTTCATAGATGTATTAGGATACTTATACACTAATATTCACACTAGTCATATATGGGCAAAGAGACAAATGAATGGGAGATCTGTGTGCGCATGTGCACAAAACGTGATAATAGATGATTTGGATGAAAAATTATACATACAAATAATATACATAACTATGTATATATTGGGTGTAATAATAATATTTGAGTGGAATAAAAATAATTGTAAATAATTAATAGAGATTAAAAATAATTATATTAAAAAATAAATGAATCGATCAATCGATTGATTGGAAATATAAGGTTACCAGTGGAAAATTATATATACCAGGGATATGCAATTAGCGGACCACCAGCTGTTGCCAAACTACAAGTCCCATCATGCCTCTGCCCCTGGGTGTCATGCTTGATGCTGTCAGAGTCTCGCTATGCCTCATGGGACTTGTAGTTTGGCAACAGCTGGAGGTCCGCTAATTGCATATCCCTGATATATACATACACATGTATATATAGCAGGGAGAGGTATGGAAAATTGTGCAGAAAATGTATATACATATGTATGGAGATTATATACATACACATGCATACACACACGCATGCATATGCATAGTGAACACACACATGCACAATACATGCACATGTTTTTTCCTCATTAATGTACACACAGCACCCCATATTGACAGAAAAACACAGAATTGTTGACATTTTTGCAGATTTGTTAAAAAAGAAAAACTGAAATATCACATGGTCCTAAGTATTCAGACCCTTTGCTCAGTATTTAGTAGAAGCACCTTTTTTTTTTTTATTATTGTTTTTTATTGAAAAGTTTTCAAGAAACATAGTACAAAAAAAAACAAAAAAACAAAGCAAGTAAGCAATACATCAATTACATGAATAGCAGTATAAAGATATACAGACAATTGTGTGTCAGAGACGTGGTCTCAAGGGACACATGGCTAGACCTATAAACAGTAACCTAGTTGGGTAGTGCAGCATAACTTACTAGGAAAAGTTGGGTAAAAGACACAGTAGAGGAGGGGTAGAGGAAGGTGAGGGGAATAGAGAGGAAAAGAGAGGATCAACCTGCAGTCAGACAATCATTTAAGTATAAGAATGAGATACAGAGAAAAAATGAAAATAATAACATACAAAACCATATATGGAAAGTTCAAGTATTACTTTTAAACCATGTTGTCATATTTTCCAATGATTATCAAACTTTTGCTTATTGACACTCCTAATAGCCAACAAAGATTCATATACATAGTGTGACTGGGTTTTCTGATACGTTTGGTGCCTTATCTGCTTTCCAATTTTTCGCATTTAACGTCCTAGCTGCCAAAAGGATATGAGTTACCACTACTCTTAAGTCGGGGGGGGGGGGGGAGATTTCAATACCAATATTCAATATTGCTAAGCTAGGGTTGGGACGGGTCAGAATCCCAGTGATCCTTGAAATGTAGCGGAAATTGGAGTTCCAGAAACTAGTTAAGTCCACATCATGTGGAGCAAATTGCCTGTTGCTCCACAGTTTCTACAGCACAGCGGGGAACTATGGGTTCCAAACTTAGAGATTCTGTAGGGAGTAAGGTACCACCTAAGAGCTATTTTTTGGGATAGTTCCCAGTGGTTGGTGCATCTGGATGCCCTATAAAGCGAATGTAGCGCATGCTGCCATTGTGAAACTGTGATATCTATGCCAAGGTCAGATTCCCATTTCCTATAGGGTTGAGACTTTATGAATTGTAGTTTATGTTGGAAAAGACTGTAAAAAAAGGAGATACCATTAAGGGGAGTAGGGTTAGTAGTGTAGAAATGCCAGACCTCTTTTGGGAGATATATCTTATGTGATTTGATAGAACTGAGAAAGTGGGAAATTTGAATGTATTTATATTGGTCGGTAGGTGCTAAAGAAAATTGCTTCTGTAGTGAGACAAATGAGATGAGGGTGTTACCAAGATACAGGACGTCTATCATCTTGATCCCTTTATCCTGCCAGTCCTTGAGAGATAAGTTGGGAATAACCTGGGAAATAATTGTTATGGGCACAGGAACTGCTATTTGGTTGGAAAGTGGGAATGGTATTTTCCTGAGGTCTCTCCAGGCCGCAAGAGAGGCCTGGATAGTCAGAGGTAGTCCATGCATGGGAAATGGCTTCCATACATCTACAAGGAGGAGGAATTTAAGATTTTTAGTTGGGCTCAAAGTCTGTTAAATTCTGCTCCAAATCGAGTCTGTTGTCGGGTCTATCCAACTTTTAAGTTGCGTCAGAATGGACGCATGGAAGTAATCTTGAATGTCAACTAGGCCCATACCTCCCGCCAGCCGGTGTTTAACCAACAGAGCCCTGGAGCATCTCGGTCTTGTAGATCTCCAGATAAAGTTAGAAAGAAGGGCGTTCAAGGCTTTCAGGTGTGAACTGAGCAAGGGGACAGGGAGTGTTCTAAATACATAAAGTATTTGTGGAAGGATCAGCATTTTAAACGCGGCCAAGCGGCCAGACCAGGACAGTTCTAAATTGGAAAGTCTTTTGGTTTCTTTGGCTAGTTTGTCAATCAATGCTGTATAGTTGGCTTCTGCTAGTTGTCGGGGGTCAGTCGTAAGTTTTATTCCCAGATATGAAATATTAGATTTACTCCAAGAGTAGGGGAAGGTTGCCTGAAGGTCTTTTTTTTAAGGCGGGTGGAATGCCTAGTTCTAGAATAATCGACTTTGTGAAATTAACCTTATAGAAAGAAATATTACTGAATGCAGTGAGAGTGTCGTGAGCATGTTGCAAGGATGTAGTGGGGGTGATTAGGAACAGAATAATGTCATCTGCATATAAATTAATATCGTGGGACTTTCCGTGTATGGGGAAGCCCGCAATATTTGGATGGGACCTGATCCTCTCCGCCAGTGGCTCAATAAGAAGGTTGATGATCAAGGGGGAAAGAGGACACCCCTGTCTAGTGCCGTTTGAGATTGAGAAAGTGTTTGATAACAGGTTGGAAGTGTAAACTTGGGCACAGGGAGAGGAGTAGAGAGCAAGTATGGTCGAGAGGGTGGGTCCCGTGAAGCCGAACTTTTGCAGAGTATGCTTCATATATCCCCAATGTATCCTGTCAAACGCCTTCTCCGCATCCAAGGATAGGAGCAGAGAAGGCGTCCGACAGGATTTAGCATACTGCATAACTCCAACAACGCATCTCGTGGCATCTGACGCCTGCCTTCCCGGAGTGAAGCCAGACTGGTCAGGACCAATGAGAAAGGGGAGGATGGGCAATGGTCTATGTGGCAAAACTTTTGCATATAACTTGACGTCAGTATTGAGTAAAGATATTGTCCGAAAGTTCGTTGGATTAGTGGGCTCTTTGCCTGGTTTGGGAATTGTAACCACATATGCCTTAAGCATTTCAGCAGAAAATGAGGCAGAGGACATTTCAGCCGTGTACACCGCCTGCATAGTTGGCGTTAGGTTATTTTGGAATAATTTGTAATAATCGTTTGGTAGTCCATCTGGGCCAGGTGATTTGCCCAACGGGAGTGTCTTAACAGTTCTCTTGATCTCAGACTCCGTGATGGACGTGTTTAGAAATTGAAGTTGTGTCTGCGATAGAGAGGGAAGGTTAATTTTCGGTAAAAATGCTTGGATGCTGTCCTCTGTAGGTTGAGGAGTGTTGGGGTCTCTATTTAGATTGTATAAAGAGGAGTAGTACTCCGCAAAGGAATTTTCTATTTCTTGGGGTTGATTATTTTGTGCTTATCTGTCGGGTGAAGTAGGAATGGGATTTTTGTTTTAGCTCCAGCAGTTTTGAGCCTCTGGACTAGGAATTTACCTGCCCGATTACCAGAGGAATAATGGGCCAGTTTCAGGTTTTGAAGATGTTTATCATATTGTTCAATAAGTAGGAGTCTGAGATCAGAGCTACAGTGGGAAAGTTTCTGAGCTATTTGTACACTCGCGTTGGATTTATTTTGGGCCTCTAATGTTTTGATGTCATTAAGGAGTTGGTTCAACCTTAGTGTCCTCTGCCTCTTTTCCCTTGCACAAATCTGCAAGATGATTCCTCTAATAAATGCCTTATGGGCACACCACAACATTGCAGGATCAGAAACAGAGCCTATATTTTCATCAAAGAACTTAGATAAACGAAATCCGCTATCGTAGCCGCATGTGAGGGCATCTGGAAGACACGAGAGTTGGCCTGCCGTATATAAGCAGGGCTAGGCGTGTGCCCCTCCACCACCGTGATCGAGACAGGAGCATGATCCGACCACGTAATATCATGGATGGTGGAGGAGGACACTGACTGTAAAAGCATTTTATCAACAAGTATCAGATCAATTCTATAAAAATAATATTATATGCCCCTGTTGAAGACTTTGCAGTTGAAACGCGTCGGATTTATCTTGTTGTACCCCACATTGCTTTTTAGATCGTGATCACTTTTATCATTTGTCAACTATTTGTATGACAATTTTATGAAAATAAACCTGCTACGGTTTTATTGACCTGCACCATTGGGAGCCTTCCCTTGTGTCTCCATTCTTTCCATCTTTTTATCCTTGGAACTCGCATGCTGGAGGAGGTTCTACTGGCGTTTCAGCGTATGGGATCACCCTTTCCTGGATGGTTCAAGACATCTACGGCATCCTGTCTGGTCTGTGAGACCCCAAGTCTATCTGACTCACTGTCGTATGGTAGTTGAGTCCAACATCTGTGGTAAGAGTACCCCACCTATTCATTGTTTCAAGTGTTTATGTTTCGATTTCATCAGACAACATTTTGGTTCTTCACATGTGGTCATTCCGTGGGAAACTGCCCTTGAAATGGGTCTGAGATGCTTGGACTTGTTACACCCATTTGTTTTATTTTAATGTTTTTTTATCCTCAGTGGTGTTGAGTTCACTTCCAATAAGTGTACCCACCACATTTACAGAGACTTTATTGCATTTCTTTTTCACTTACGGACTTTCATATACAAATTGTTTTTGGATTGTTTATATGCACTTCTGTTCCTTCATGATAGCACATTTAGGGTGTGGACACTTCCAGTGGAACCACCCACACCACTATTTCATTTGTGGTTTATTTTGATTCATGCACTGACACTGTGTGGATTCCTTCCGGGGAAGCATCCACACCATAGTTTGTGGTTTGATTGATTTATGCACTGTATATTGCATCTAATTTATTATATGTTAGAATATCACTCTCACATATAGTGATATCCCTCACTAGTTTAGCGCCGCACTTCTTATTTTTCATTTTCATTTACTTTGTTTGTGTGCTGGCAGCTTTGACACTTGCTGATTGTGGCTTTTAGCGCAGTTTTTATTCTATTTTTTTTTCAGTACCTTATCCTCGATGATGAAAGGTTTCTCTTCATGCACATTAGGCAGTGGACGGAGTGGGGCAGGGCGATCATTTTCACATATGAGTAAGAGAAGTGATTCAGGCACAGGTCAGACCAGCAGTGGGGGAACACATCAGGACACAGCAGTACTCCAGAACACATCAGGAACCTTGACATATAAACATTTATTTAAATCTCAGTATGGGTGATTATGAGGTGTGTTTTTTGCCGCTTTTCTTCTTCGAAACCGTTTGCCATTCCTACTGGGTGCTGAGCCTCACAGGGGGTGAAGGCCCTGCAGGAGCTTGTTCTGGAACTATATCTAATGAGCGTAGCAGTGCAAGCCCCTCATCTATCTCCGTGATCACAGTGTTTTTACCATCATGTGTAACCGTTAACTTAACCGGATACCCCCAGCGATATGGGATATTGTGGTTGCGAAGAGCCTTGGTCACCGGCAGCAGGGATTTACGCTTTTGCATCGAAAATTGTGACAGGTCCTCAAAAAGTTGGATATGAGCAAATCGTTCCGGGGGTTGCTGATTTTTGCGGAATGCTATCATGAGTTGCTCCTTTACTTGGAAAAAATGCACTTGCATCAAGACATCTCTGGGAATATTATCCGGGAGGTGGGACGGTTTAGGCAGTCTATGGATGTGGTCCACTTGCATTTCTGACTCAGAAACAGATGGAAGGAACTGCTTCAATAAGTCGCATGCATATTGCTGGAGTTGTGTTGGGAGTATGGTCTCAGGTATACCCCTGATCTTCACATTGTTCCCCCTTCATCTATCCTCAAGGTCAGCGACCTTTGCCCTAAACGAAAGAAATTTCATCCGAATGATCAGCATGGGCATCAATCAAGGTATTGTGGGATGATGCAAATTCCCTCATTTTTCCCTCAATGTGAGCCACCCGTCCTCCAAAGTCTCCTATTTCAGATTTAAAGTTTTGCATGCATTGCAGCATGTCAGTGTGCATGGAGCTGGGGGGGAGACAAACATGTCTTTAAGGGTGGTGTCTGACACTGGCTTGCCTGTGGTGGGAAATTAAGTAAAGGGGTCTACTAGCTCCCTCGTGTCCTCCATGGAGTCATGGGCTGTGCTCACCTGTCTGGTGTCTTCTTCCAGGCGAGGTTTGGACTTTGCAGGGCTGCGGGATAGAGGGGTTGATGCCTCCAGAGACAGCTGTGCTGGGCCCGAGTGTATTCCTGGGCTAGATGCTGTGGACCGCGAGCTGCAGGAGGAAGACGACGAGATGTTCCCCGCACCGATGCCATCTTGGAGAGGATTGCGGCTTTTCGGCGGATAGAAATCATCCAGTTTCTTAGGCGGTGCTTGGTCTTTTCGCTTGCGGGTCATCTCGTGGGTGTTGTGGGGCCTTTACACGGGGGATAGAGGTGGTTATGGCCGGTGGTGTCATCCCAGTCGCTAGCGATTCCCGTGTCTGGAGCGGAGCTGTGTGTTCACACGTCCATTCAGTTGTGCGGTAGCCACACCCCTTGTAGAAGCTCCCTTTTGATCTAATACAGCCATGAGTCTTTTTGGGAAAGATGCAACAAGTTTTTCACACCTGGATTTGGGGATCCTCTGCCATTCCTCTTTGCTGATCCTCTCCAGTCCTGTCAGGTTGAATGGTAAACGTTGGTGAACAGGCATTTTTAGGTCTCCAGAGATGCTCAATTGGGTTTAAGTCAGGGCTCTGGCAGGGCCATTCAAGAACAGTCACGGAGTTGTTGTGAAGCCACTCCTTCGTTATTTTAGCTGTGTGCTTAGGGTCATTGTCTTGTTGGAAGGTAAACCTTCGGCCCAGTCTGAGGTCCTGAGCACTCTGGAGAAGGTGTTTGTCCAAGATATCCCTGTACTTGGCCGCATTCATCTTTCCCTCAATTGCAACCAGTTGTCCTGTAACTGCAGCTTAAAAACACCCCCACAGCATGATGCTGCCACCACCATGCTTCACTGTTGGGACTGTATTGGACAGGTGATGAGCAGTGCCTGGTTTTCTCCACACATACCGCTTAGAATTAAGGCCAAAAAGTTCTATCTTGGTCTCATCAGACCAGAGAATCTTATTTCTCACCATCTTGGAGTCCTTCAGGTGTTTTTTAGCAAACTCCATGCAGGCTTTTATGTGTCTTGCACTGAGGAGAGGCTTCCGTCGGGCCACTCTGCCATAAAGCCCTGACTGGTGGAGGGCTGCAGTGATGCTTGACTTTCTACAACTTTCTCCCATCTCTCGACTGCATCTCTAAGAAGGGTTCTGGTCGTCCCAAACGTCTTTCATTTAAGGATTATGGAGGCCACTGTGCTCTTGGGAACCTTAAGTGCAGCAGCAATTTTTTTGTAACCTTGGCCAGATCTGTGCCTTGCCACAATTCTGTCTCTGAACTCTTCAGGCAGTTCCTTTGATCTCATGATTCTCATTTGCTCTGACATGCATTGTGAGCTGTAAGGTCTTATATAGACAGGTGTGTGGCTTTCCTAATCAAGTCCAATCAGTATAATCAAACACAGCTGGACTCAAATTAAGGTATAGAACCATCTCAAGGATGATCAGAAGAAATGGACAGCACCTGAGTTAAATATATGAGTGTCACAGCAAAGGGTCTGAATACTTAGGACCATGTGAGATTTAATTTTTACATTTTTAATAAATCTTAAAAAAAATCAATAATTCTGTGTTTTTCTGTCAATATGGGGTGCTGTGTGTACATTAATGAGGAAAAAAATGAACTTAAATGATTTTAGCAAATGGCTGCAATATAACAAAGAGTGAAAAATTTAAGGGGGTCTGAATACTTGTAAGATTAGGGTTTGTTAGCTCTCGTGGTGGATGCGTTTTTTCAGTGATTCAGGCGAGTCAGGAACTCTGTTTAAGGGCATGGTAGCCCATTTTTATTTAAAAGCACAAAAGCTCATAAATACATCCATAGCATTCACAGGGGGGTTCCACCATTACTGTATCTTGCATACTCAACAGTTTAGCCTCCTAGCTTTACCTTCTTGCTATCCGGCTGTTTCAGACCTTTATCCTAGGCCTTAGGTCTGCTCCTCAGACCCAAACAGTTTCCAAGAGTTAAGCTCTCTCCTCGCTTACCCCTGGTCAGCACCTTTGTTGCTGAATCACCAACGATGTTTGCCTCCTGCAGACATGCCTACTCTGGCTTAACCCATGCAGCGTAGATAGCCTCTGACTCCACTCAGAAGGATGGGAGAGTCAGAGGATCTTTAGGAGAAACTGGAAAGTTCTAAGGTCCGATCCTATTCTACGAACTAGCCTGCCTTTATATCCAAATTTAGTGTTTAGAAGGCCAAGGGATTTGAGAAGTATGGTGGCCCCGAGCAGAGTTAAGAAGCTCAGAAACACAGGTCTAAACAAACCTTGGACCACATTGTTCGACCAAAAAGGCAGTTACAAGTGTGGGGTTGGAAACTGTGGTAATTGTTTACACATGAGCCATCGTAAGAAGGAAGTTCAGGGAACAGACGGGAAGAACCATAAGGTCAGGCAGTTCATTAACTGTGGGACCTCCTTTGTAATTTATGGTCTTCTCTGTCCATGTGGCCTCCTGTACGTTGGTCGTACTTCACGACCAATGAGAACGAGAATGGGGGAGCATAGGAGTAGTATCCTGACGGAAAAAGAGAACTATTCGGTACCCAGACATTTTAAAGAGGCCCATGATAGTTCGGTTAGTGGTTTGAAAGTGTTTGGGATTGAGGCCATATCGAATGATTTTGATAGCGGTAAAAAACACCAGATACTGTGTACTAGAGAGGCATATTGGATATTCACCTTGGGCTCTCTAGTTCCTCATGGCCTAAACGAAGGGATAGAGTTACATAATATAGTGTAGATCCCCCTCTGTCTCATTTGGATCGGATAGCGGTATGTTCTGTGTACAGTCTAGATACATAGGTAGTGTTTACCACTCTAAGCTAGTGGGACCACCTGATCCGCCATATATAGTGAAACTACGTATCGTGGTCAGGCTCATTGGTCCTCTAGTGTAGTAGGACCTTTAGGCTATTATGTTCTATAGTTTTTATAGCATTTTAGAGGAATTAATTTTAAGTATTGGGGTATGCATTATATTACATTTAATACTTTTTTAGCTATCCAGCAATTTTTAATTAGGTATTTATTAGTTTTTACTTAAGTATCCAATATTGTGCTAGTGGGGTTGTGGTAGGTTAGACATATAGTCCTGAGGTATGTGTTAGGCCATCTCCTTTTGGTGGATGTTGTCATCAAAGAATAGGGTTTGACAGGGTTTATATTATGGACTGCGGGTGGGCCCTTCAGGATATTTTTACAATGTTGCACAATGCTCGCATATTGATTTACTACATTGTTTGAGAGTTTGTGCATGTGTGTGGGCGCGTGTGCACGAGCCCAAGGTGTTGGGTGACTCGGTGCACATATGCGCCTGCCGCTGGCCCAACCACTATGGGTATGCGGTGGGGCGGATGTGTGCCCCGGGTGGGTAGCGTGCGTGCACACATGCATATTTCTATTGCTGAGTTTTGTGTCGTCTGGTCCTATATTATGATGGACCGAAGTGTGGTATTGGACCTCCCCTGGAGCAACTGAAGAATAATTGTTCCCTATACCTAGTGTATTTGATAGATTGATTCCATGTGTATTTGGGCAAGAGATAATTATGCCACTACGGGTGCTTATACTATTCTAAATTGATTAATTCTATCAATTATATTCTTTGGTGGTACTTTGCATAGGTGTGGGGTCAGGTGTTGGGGCAATAGCCCTCACAGGCCACCTAGTATGATACTGCCCTTTTTCTTATAGTTTAGGGTCCCCCCCCCCTTTTCCCTTTTTTTTCAGTATTTATTGAGGGTGTGGGGGCCACCACTATCATAGCGGCTTTGGGACCCGATATAGATTGGAGGCTGTGCTGGCACCAATATGTCCTCCTAGCTTCTGGTCAGCGCGGGTCACGTTTGTGCTGTGCCGCGCACAGATCAGCAACTCGGGGACACTGTGATTGGCAGGTAATTGCGCCTGTACAGAGAGGATCAACAAAACCGGATACGAGTGCGAGAGCCGCCTTCATATCCGGGATAATCTTTGATACCTGTCCAGCCCATCTGAGGGCGGAAGTGACGGTTACATCCACCGGAAGTGGCGGGTGGAACGCACATCCACCGCTACTTCCGGCTTCTCCGGCCAGTGTGCGTCCCATCTAGTAGTGGGAAGATAGATACATCAGCTCCCATGACGTTGGACTACCTGTAGACGGGTGACAGCAGCGATCGGCGGCCCATGATAGTTTGAATGGCATGGGTAAGTCCCGCCAGGCAATGGCTTTCTATTTGCCATTTGCTAGCTGGCACTTAGGTATATAGGTATGGCGTACTAATAGTTACCATGTAAAGATATAGATAGACATATGAGAGTGTATAGTGAGGGGTTAAGCCTATATGGGTTTGCCTTTTAGGCAAGAGGAGGAGTGGCCTGTGGTGGGTGGAGTTGTAGACAGGTGACCACTCAGGCCCATTTACACATGGATTAAAAGGAGCTCAGAGAGAGAGGGGGGTCCAGTCACCATCACTTTTTGGCTCTGAGGAAGAGGGTGCGCCCTCGCAACTCATCAGCCGTGGCTGTGAATTTTGTTGTCTGGACTCTCTGGTCGTCCGGTTCCAGTAGGAGGCTATCTCCTTTTGATGGAAAGATTGTGTGTTCAATACTATACTTGCCTTGTGAGTATTTTTAATCCTTCAAACTTTTTAAATAAAACCTAGCCACTGGTAATGCACTAGGTCGGTGCGCCTTCTGTTTTCCTTTACCTTTCAGTCTTAAAGAATACCAATTGTTCTGAGGAGGGCAGCAAGATTCTTGGTCATTTCCCTACGGAATACTCTGGTTGTGCCACTAAGAGACTGTACATCCGAGCGCAGGAGACTGTTTTTGTGTGGATGGGAGAGTCCACCTGACTCTCCAAGCACAGACTTCCTGTCTGTTGGGTGGGGCCCTGATCCATAGTCAGGGCAGGACTAAAAATCCAAAGACACAGCTGTTCAATCAGCATGTCTTTCTCTACAAACTCTGGTGTAAACCAACACTCATTAAGGTCGCTCAGAGTCGCACCATTACATATCCCCCCCCCTTTTTCGAACCGGAGGGAGGAACACATAAACCCGTTAACATAAATGGGACACCTCTGTGCCAGCCATTGGCTGCCTAGGCCCATTTCTTTTTCCGGGTATGTGTCCACCAGCACTTCAACTTGGCGCCTCTGTACCAACTATCAGTAGCAGGAGTCCTAATCTGCCCAACCTTTTCTCTAAAGGGGCACTCCACCCACATCTTCTTCCGGGTGTGCTTCCACAAACACTTCTTCCTGCACCGTGGGCTCCCACTAATCTCTCTATCCCTTCCACCTTCTGGCCTCTGGATCCTCCTTTTTTCTCCCACAGACCTACTCTCCCGGGAATTTCAGGGACCTACTTCCATGACATCTGTCAGGGACTGGCCACTCTCACTACCTGACGCAACATTAATCAACAACATTTGTTTCTCAGGTTCACTAACCCCTGTGTGGTTACTCTTGGCACCCAAACCATCCGAGATCAATACCACATCCTTATTCAACTCAATATTGTCATTGGGACCTCTTGTCCCCTTGTTTGCTAGGACAGTGTCTATGGAGGGACCACCTACAGGCAAGCAGTTACTCCCTATGGGACAGTCCCACAGTTTCACATTGCCCCCTGTTGTCCAACACTCCAATAGCAATTGTCCTACCAACGCACATGTTCCACCACATTTTTCCATACAAATCTCTTTAATCATTTCTGTGTCCATTGGTACCTCAACCAATAGCTCAGAGTTGTCTGACAGTGCTCCACAGTGCTTTTCATACGTATTTCCATTACAGTTACCATCACTGTTATTTCCTGTCAAAGTCTCCGGGTACCTCAAATTACACCTCTCTGCAAGTGATGGACTGAATCCCCACTACTGCCACGTCCGTTCCGGGCCCTTCCTTTACATGAGGTCTAGCGGGTGAGACAGCATGCGCGCCATGCACCAACCACCGCTCAGGCGCACCTCGGACCGCACCAGCAGGAACACACCCCATCACATCAGCATACTGAGAGACTTCCCCTATGTCTATTATCTCTAATTTCTCCAACAATTCCCCTGAGCGCCTTCCGCACATAGC
The DNA here is from genome assembly GCA_029206835.1 of Rana muscosa. Taxonomy (NCBI): domain Eukaryota; kingdom Metazoa; phylum Chordata; class Amphibia; order Anura; family Ranidae; genus Rana; species Rana muscosa. The sequence goes on from CM055122.1 coordinate 1,246,679,366, forward strand.
TGCCGCTGGAAGCACTCTCGAAGAGAACTGTGAGACAACTTCCACAAAAGCAACCAACAGTGTAGCAACCAATTTTCATCAACGATGCTTAACAACGCATGTATCACCTGCGTCCACCGATTGGTACTACACAGTACCATGTCGCCCTTCTGCTGTGGATACATGCAGGTGTACATTGGAAAGATTTCACCAATTCCCACAATATCTCAGTTATTTCTAGACATGCCGCATCTAAACACAGAACTCTAGGAACTTTTCCTTTACTAACGATGTGGAGGGGCTCATTTGCTAAGGCGTGAGAGGCCGAGACACTTAAAGAAACCTCTACCTCAGAGGCAACTGACAAAATTTGCAGCTCCCGCTGAGCACTACAAATCGCATGTGTCACACTCATCCTCTCACTTTCAGCAACACTGAGCCCCTCCAAATCGCTATCCATTACCCCATCAACCTGACGCTCAACATTACTCATCTCTTTTGCTGTGGACAAAACCTCTGCCATGTATGTGCCCTTTTCAGATCCTTCCAACTGGAGAGGGTTAATTTCTGCAAAGGCCAATGCTCCTGTGTCTACCGGCCCTGCAGGCTCTCCGTTTAGAATAGAAGAAATTGTGTCCACTCCACTGTTACCCACTGAGCCTTCTTTGTTTAAATGCACTTGTGGCAAAACATTTTTAAACACAACAGGCTGCAATAACATAAATTCACCACTTTGCTCAGGTGGCGCTTCATTAAACCCATGAGGACTTTCACTGTCAGCAGCGACAGACCGTAGCAACTCATTATCACTACACGTAATTTCAAACATTTGAGTTTTACCATTTTTCTCATCTCCAAGGTCAAGTACCCTCTTATCTATCAGAGCGGCACCACAGTTGTCCCAGGCAACCTCTGGCTCCAACACAGAGCTCCCTGGAGGTTTCTAAGGACCCCTCTGCAGCCTTAGATACTGTTGCCAAGAGGAATCGCATATCCTGCTTAGCGATCACCCCTACCTCATTAAGCATCACATTACCATAAGCACATGTATCATCAGCATTCATAAACATAGCAGTTTTATAAGCTTTATCAAATTGTCCTTTGTCAAAACGCATGGCACCCTGCGTGCCACTCAGCACACCGCCCTTTCTCTCCAAAGGCATTCTTTTGCCCACTAGGGTAGCTTCACAGTTGTCCTGGGAAACCACTTGCCTCACCACAGCAGGCTCCTTGGTGGTGTCCCTTGGCAACTCCGCAGCACCGGTCACTGTGGAACCTGGCACATCCATTGATTTGGTCACCCCTAGCACATCTCTCACAGCACTCTGCTGGACTACCTTAGGTGCACACAGAGTTCACACGTCCTTTTCAGTTCTTGACTTTGCTGCAAGCTGGGTTTTAACCTGTGTCTCCCCATTGCTCTGGGTAGCACACTGCAGCAAGTCAGTTTTTACACCTTCTGCGGATCTCCTCACCGAACATAACGCCACTTCACTCAGATCAGTCTCACAAACTGCAACAGTCTTACCATATCCTGCAGGTGGTGTAATAACCTTCACTTTAGTGCATTGTCTCACAGGTGTGGTGTCTCCACAGGCTGACTCCCCCATGTGGCCATGGAGCAACACTGCAGCCTTTCTGGATTTTCCAACATCGCTTGCAGGCAAAACTAATTTTCTGTTGTCAGGGGTAACAGCAGACCCACACACCTGGTCATACCCCTTGCAGGATGCTGGATATGATACCCTCTTCACTGGGCTTGCAAGCAAAGCATTAAGCCCAGCAACAAGATCAGCAGTTGTATTCCACAAGCTTCGACAAGAAAAGATCCCGTGCCCCAGCTGACCACATTCCAGGCAGGATACTTGGCGACTTTCTCCCGTTGCTATGGGAGACCACATTCTCCCCGCAGATCTTTTCCAGCACTCTCTAGATTGGATTGCTCCTAGAAAATTGTCGTAGTAATCTCGGTTACTATACATCCCACGGTATACCTCCTGGTACTCCTCCGTCAGAAAAGGTTGCACCAACTCAACCCAGCGACTTTGGGGCCATCCTTGGGTGGAAGCAATCATCGTAAAATCCTCCAAAAAAATCTTTCACATCCTCAGAAGGCAACATAGGCCGTATGAAGTCAGCTGTACGGATTTCTGCTGTGTTGCCATGGGCAACCGCACACACCTGCTCACTCTTTACACTCAGAGCAGGCGTCTCATACCTTTGCTTTGCTGGAGCCTGAGACGAAGGGCACCTGGAAACTTCACTTTGCACCTTGACAGATGGGCAGCTTGCACCAGCGTTGCTAGGGGCAACAGCATGCACTTCCCCTTTAACTTGGCTCAGTGTGGCCAGACTGGGGCTTGTTCTGTCGGTAACAACCCTTCCAGCCACAAAGTTCTGTCTATCAGCTCAGAAAACTTTGCTTCGTTCTTGTGTTTTGACCACCCCATCTCTGCAATCAGGCCAACAAAGTTTTTTAACACAGTTCCTATTAACACAGGAAAATTTGAGATACTGTCTCCCAGACTTGCAAACAGCACACTTTCACATGCAGACTTCACTCTTTGCGATTCCGCTTGAACCATCCACTCACTGGACCTTCCTAAGTGGATACATCTTCCCAGGCCACGCTGAGCTCACTTCCACAGGTACACCACCTGTATTCAACACAGTCCATTAATTGAACTCCTATGCAATGCAGTTCGCCTGGCTGCCCATCACCGCATTGCTGCAAAACACAGTTTATTTTTACTCACTGTTTTTGGTATGCGCGGATCTGGAACTCTTCCAAAAACTGCCCGAAGCAATACCTCCACCATATGTAAGATTAGGGATTGATAGCTCTCGTGGTGGATGCGTTTTTTCAGTGATTCAGGCGAGTCAGGAACTCTGTTTAAGGGCATGGTAGCCCATTTTTATTTAAAAGCACAAAAGTTCACAAATACATCCGTAGCATTCACAGGGGGGTTCCACCATTCCTGTATCTTGCATACTCAACAGTTTAGCCTCCCAGCTTTACCTTCTTGCTGTCCAGCTGTTTCAGGCCTTTATCCTAGGCCTTAGGTCAACTCCTCAGACCCAAACAGTTTCCAAGAGTTAAGCTGTCTCCTCGCTTACCCCTGGTCAGCACCTTTGTTACTGAATCCCCAACGATGTCTGCCTCCTGCAGACATGCCTATTCTGGCTGCACCCATGCAGCGTAGATAGCCTCTGACTCCACTCAGAGGGATGGGAGAGTCCACCTGACTCTCCAAGCACAGACTTCCTGTCTTTTGGGTGGGGCCCTGATCCATAGTCAGGGCAGGACTAAAAAGCCAAAGACACAGCTGTTCAATCAGCATGTCTTTCTCTACAAACTCTGGTGGTATATACATGTGTAGAAGAGATCTGGATAACTATAACAACAAAAAAGTTTTCCAGTGCAAAGCAAAAAATCCCACACCCATGCCCCTAATGCAGATCTCCTTTCCCTCCTTCCCACCATATGAACCACATCATCCACTCCCACGCACTCATTACTCCTCACATTTTAAATCTCATGATAATCACCGACCTACTGGGCCTCCACCCATCCATTACTCCCAGCCCCTACCTGAACCTCACCCTTATCCCCTACAACCCAAACCAAAAAGACATAGGAAACCCAAAAGAACTAATCAAGCTAATCATACTGATCGCCCAGAACAAAATTCCACTGTCTCCACTGATCTTCCACCCAATACAATAATAACAGACACTATTAATACCAACATTCCAATTACAGACGCAATCAACACACCACCCCCCATTGAATCCTTGCCATCCTTTAATACCCTCACCTCTGGTACAGTGAGTACACAGTGGGGCTGATTTACCAAACGTTTGCGCCATGAGTATTGGCGCATCTGCGTGCGCAATGGCTGTTTAGGTATTTACAAAACATTAGCGCCAGTATCGCAGCCCTATTTCCCATTTACTATAGTGTTCTCTGCGCCCGGGAGGAGGCGCTCAGTGCGCTACTATAGACCTGGCGCAGGGCATGTTAAAATCTAAATATAAAGAAGCTGGAAGTGAGAAAATATTGGGGGTGATGTGGTGTGATGTGAGGAAGTGTAGTGACACCTGCCCAAATAACTAATATGCCCAAAATTGAGTGATAAAGTAACTTTTTCAAAACCAGCCCGCTGCGCCGGCAAGTACGATTCGAGCTGCGGGAGGTTTTTTTGAGCTCAGAGCGGGAATTTCAATGGTTTAAATGTGCCGCTTCACTGCGCCGGCAAAATCTTAGTAAATGTCAAGTCATGTAAACCAATTTGCATAATTTGAACTGGCGCAGCTCTGAACTTGCCACTGCGCCTGCAAAATGTAATTTCTAAAGGAAAAAAAAAACATTTAAAAGCAGCCGCGGCTGTAATGAATTGTCGGCTCCCGGCAATATAGAGAAAAGTCTTTGAAAGTGTTTGCTAACCCAAAAAAAAGCATGGGGGTTCCCCCAAATTCCATAACCAGGCCCTTCAGGTCTGGAATGGATATTAAGGGGAACCCCGCTGCAAATTTTTAAAAAAAATGACGTGCGGGTTCCCCCCAAATATCCACACCAGGCCCTTCAGATCTGGCATGGATTTTAAGGGGAACTCCACCCCAAATTAAAAAAAAAAATGGCGTGGAGTTCCCCCAAAAATCCATACCAGACCCTTATCCGAGCACGCAACCTGGCCGGCCGCAGGGGAAGAGGGGGGGACAAGAGAGCGGCCTCCCCTCCCTCCTGAACCGTACCAGGCCACATGCCCTCAACATGGGGAGGATGTCCCCATGTTGATGGGGACAAGGGCCTCATCCCCACAACCCTTGCCCGGTGGTTGTGGGGGTCTGCGGGCGGGGGGCTTATCGGAATCTGGAAGACCCCTTTAACAAAGAGGACCCCCAGATCCAGGCCCCCCCTGTGTGAAATGGTAAGGGGTACATTGTACCCCTACCATTTCACGAAGAAAGTGTCAAAAATGTAAAAAATGACAAGAGCCGGTTTTTGACAATTCCTTTATTAATGTCTTTTCTTTTCTTCCTTCTTCTTCTTCCATCTTCTTCTTCTTTTTCTTCTTCCATCTTCTTCTTTTCTCCATTCGGGTTTCTTCCTCCATCTTCATCTTCCTCTTTATCTTCATCTTCATCTTCCTTCTTCCTTCGGTGTTCTCGTCCGCATCTTGCTCCGGCGTCTTCCCTTCTTCTTTCTTCTCCGGCCGCTCCGTTTGAATTGGAGGTTCCCGCTGTGCGACGCTTCAGCTCTCCACTTGGTCCGCTAACCACCTGGTGGCTCCGCCCCCCTCTGTCACCACGGGGAAAGTCCCCGTGAAATCCATGAGCGTCAGAGAGGGGCGGGGTCACCGGGTGTAAGCGGACCCAGAGGCGAACTGAAGCGTCGCACAGCGGGAACCTCCAATTCAAACGGAGCGGCCGGAGAAGAAAGAAGAAGGGAAGACGCCGGAGCAAGATGCGGACGAGAACACCGAAGGAAGAAGGAAGATGAAGATGAAGATAAAGATGAAGAGGAAGATGGAGGAAGAAACCCAAATGGAGAAAAGAAGAAGATGGAAGAAGAAGAAGGAAGAAGATGGAAGAAAAGAAAAGACATTAATAAAGGAATTGTCAAAAACCGGCTCTTGTCATTTTTTACATTTTTGACACTTTCCTTGTGAAATGGTAGGGGTACATTTGTACCCCATTACCATTTCACACAGGGGGGGGCGGGATCTGGGGTTCCCCTTTGTTAAAGGGGTCTTCCAGATTCCGATAAGCCCCCCGCCCGCAGACCCTTGCCCGGTGGTTGTGGGGATGAGGCCCTTGTCCCCATCAACATGGGGACATCCTCCCCATGTTGAGGGCATGTGGCCTGGTACGGTTCAGGAGGGAGGGGGGGCCGCTCTCGTCCCCCCCTCTTTTCCTGCGGCCTGCCAGGTTATGTGCTCAGATAAGGGTCTGGTGTGGATTTTTAGGGGCACTCCACGCCATTTTTTTTTAAATTTGGGGTGGAGTTCCCCTTAAAATCCATTTCAGATCTGAAGGGCCTGGTATGGATATTTGGGGGGAACCCCACGTCATTTTTTAAAAAATTTTGCAGCGGGGTTCCCCTTAATATCCATTCCAGACCTGAAGGGCCTGGTTATGGAATTTGGGGGACCCCCACGTATTTTTTTTTTGGTTAGCAAAGACTTTCAATGACTTTTATCTGTATTGACAGGAACCAGCAATTCATTACAGCCGCAAGGACTTTTAAATCACTGTTATTTTACTTTAGAAATGTCATTTTGCTTTCCAACTGTTATAAACATGGAAAACATATGCTACTTTACAGGCATACTATAGACACCCCCCGGGGATGATATTTAGGGCCAGTTCACACCGGATGCAGTGCAGTGCGTTTTTTTGATGCCTGAAAAACGCAAAGAAAGTTGATCACATTAATGCCAATGGCATAGTTCACACCACTGCAGTCCGTTCCAGTGCATTTCAGAAAGCCAAAAAATAATTGGTCATGCTGCATTTTTTAGGTACAAAACTGTACTGGACCCCAGTAAAACACATCAAAAACGCAACGGAACGTACCAAAAATGCACTGGAATGCACCGCAACGCACCTAAATGCACCAAAGACGCACTGCAACACACTTGTCCTAAGTGAAAAGAGGGGGAAAAAAACACTGGACTGCATCAAAAACGCCTCAAAAATGCACTGGAATGTGTCAAAAACGCGCATGCAGAAAAGCACCTGGAACACATCCAGACTGCGTTTCTATAGTGTGAACTAGGGCCAGTTCACACCATAGAAACGCAATCCGGATGCGTTCCAGGTGCTTTTCTGCATGCACGTTTTTCATGCGTTCCAGTGCATTTTTGTTACGTTTTTGATGCAGTCCAGTGCTTTTTTTTCACCCCTCTTTTTTATTAACCATAGATAAGGACAAGTGTGTTCCAGTGCGTTTTTGGTGCATTTAGGTGTGTTCCTGTGCGTTCCAGTGCGTTTATGATGCGTTTTGCTGCGTTCCAGTACAGTCCAGTGCAGGTAAAATGCAGCATGTTCTACTTTTTTGGTGGAACTGGAACGCACTGGAACAAACACTGCCATTTAGAATCATATAACCAACTTTCCATGCATTTTGGATGCATAAAAAACGCAATGCACTGCATGTGGTGTGAAATGGCCCTTAAGCAATTTGGCATATTTAAAGGCACTTCTCCTTGTTTTGTTTTTGGTGTTTTCCAAATTGGTGACATTGATATATGTCCCTTAGGGTGGGACCTGGGCCCCCATTTTAAGGCCAATAACTAGAAGATAAGCCAGCCAAGTGGGGACTAGCAAAATTAACAAGTCAGTTCCCATAGACTGCAATGGGATTTGTTGGTGGGGTGGAGGGGTGATTGTCCCATCTCTAATTTTGTAGCATGCTGGATGATGTGCTTAATTTTGGATGGGGGGAGGGGGGGGTTATTTTTTGCTAGCTGCATTGGTGTTGTTCTGCACATGCCCAGCCAGTTATTTTTTTTTGGCGTGCTTTTTGTGTGTGAACAGCGCTTGGATATTTCTGGGCATGCTCAGAGAGTGTTTTTATGGGTTAGAAATTGAAGGACATCCTTAACAGGTGTGCCCACTTTGAATTTCAGTCTCTACATTGGGAGAACTTGCATTTTGGGTGTTTCATGGACTGTGCATGTGTTTTCAATTGCCTCATTAGCACACAAACATATGTTATATATGTGTGTTGTTTGTTCACTTTGATTTAATTGTCTGCTGCATTTTTTTGGCCAAAAATTGCTCAAGATGTTGAGTCTGTAACTGTTTCAAATTGACCATGTTTTTTATTTTGCCTTTTTGTTTTGTTGAACAATAAAATTAGATGCAAAATTTTGATGTTTTGTTTTGTGTTTTCTTTGCAACAAATGTGACAGCTGATTGGCATGTCAAAACAAAACTGGTGTGATTTGTCTAATCTGGTGCCTTCATGCTAGCATATGCATGGATTGTGTGCTGCCATGGAGCGTCACCAGGAAATGAAAAATAAAGAGCGGTAAGTATTAAATTTTCCTTTTTTTACTGCAGTGGTTCTCAGCCTCAGTCCTCAAGTACCCCCAACAGGACATGTTTTGTGAATTTATCTTATCGAGAATTGCTGTCCAAAAATCAAAACCATTGACTGTGATTTAAAGCAAATGTGCAAGATGAAGGAAAACCTGCAAACATGGCCTGTTGGGGGTACTTGAGAAGCACTGATTTAGAGCACTGCACTTAAAAATAGCTCAAGGCAATACGATTCTAATTGTGGGCATTTTGAGGGAAACAAAGTAAGTGTTAGAACCCCTGCGTGTGTGTTTTTTTTTTTAGATTTTTTATTTTTTTTTGTAGTTTGGCCTTGGTCTCCTTTTCTTAACATTGGCTTCACTTCCTGTCACACAGCTAAACAGGAAGTGAAGGTAAAACCCTACCAATGGCTTTTCTTGGGGACACACAGATCAATCTAACTAGTGTCCCCATTAAGCAAATTGCACTCTAGCACTTTGTTGTGTACACCCCAAATCATTGGGTAGTTTGGGGTTTAGTAAAGACAAATCCACTCTGCAGTAAAAGTGTAGCTGCTGAAAATCTGAGGGAAAGTACTGGTGATTGGATGTTACAATCATGTAAAAGCAAAGATGTTTTTTTTTTTTTTTGGGCTTGCATGTCCCCCTCAGATATACAGCAAGTGCACTTGTAGTGCAAAGTAGATTTGCCTTTAGTAAATAAACCCCACAGTCCAAACTACCTAATAAATTGTGGTGTACCCCGCAATATGCTCGAGTGCAATGTGCATAATGGGGAAAGTATTTAGACTGACCTGTGTGTCCCCAAGGAAAGACATTGTTAGGGATTTTCCCTCACTTCCTGTGTGGCTATGTGACAGGAAGTGAATTATTTGGAAGGATAAAGTGGCCAAATTATTTAGTTTAACTTTTCAAAGACTCATTCCTAAGTTGAATTGTGATGCATGTCAATGGCCCATTTTGACCCTCTTTAATCACTTGAGATCAGCGCTATAACTGATCAACGGCCACAGCATGGTCCTCAATTGCCGGGAGTCCGTCAATAAACGTCCTCCCCTTTGCGCGCGCTGTGGTCACAGAGTCACTGAGACTCAGGTGATGACAGATCCGAGTAAGGGGCCGATCCCTGCCCTTTACCATGTGATCAGCTGTCAGCAAATGACAGCTGATCACGTGATGTAAACAAAATCTGGGTAATGGTTTTTGTTTTCTCCTTGTGCTGACAGCGTGAGCATAAAAAAAAGGCAATCACCGGCTTATGTGCAAGGGACATGGGGCCCGAAGAGGAAGAGGCAATTCTGCATCATCTGTGACAATTAGTAGCCCCTGCCAGTGCCACCTATCAATTCCCACCACTGGTGCCAATCAGTGGCACCTAGCAGTGCTGCCTATCAGTGCCCATCACTGCCAACTATCATTGCCACCTAGCAGTGCCACTTCTCATTGCCCACCAGTGCCAAATAGCAATGCCACCTCTCAGTGCCCACCCTTGCCACCTTATCGGTGCCCATCAGTGCAGTCTCATCAGTGTACATCAATGAAGAAGAAAAATTACCTTTTTTTAAAATATTAACCAGTTTCCTACCGCCCACCGCCAAATGACATCCTTGGCTTTGTGCGGTGACATCTGAATGTTGGGTGCAGTTGCAGGCATTATTCAGATATCATTCTTTTCAGCCGGCGATTCTGTGCACAATAAAAATGATCATAGTGGCAGTTCCGCCGCTTGTTTGTTCTTATAGGCGGGGGGAGGGGACGTTCCCCCCCCCTCTTGCCGCCATCCGGTGCTTCTCCGGGCTCTCCCGTGCCATCTGGGGCTCGGAGAACAATTTGGAGATGACTGGTGACCAGATGGTCATCAGTCATCTCTATGACCGTCGGAGGCGCGGGCACGACGTTATGACATCACGCCGTGTTCCCGTATGTTAACCAAGCCGTGATCTCGGCTGTCAGCATGAGATTGGTGATTTTTTTGGAACAATATCATGCTTTCCAGCCTGGAGGAGAGATGCGGGGTCTTATTGACCCTGCATCTCTCCATAAAGAGGACCTGTCACACACATTCCTATTACAAGGGATGTTTACATTCCTTGTAATAGGAATAAAAGTGATCCCCAAAAAAATAAAAAAAATAAAAAAAGAGTAAGAAATACAAAAAAGTAAAAAAATAAATAAATAAAAAATAAATGTCCATGTCCCCGGTAGCTCGCGCTCAGAAGCGAACACACACGTAAGTCCCGCCCACATATGTAAACGCCGTTCAAACCACACATGTGAGTTATTGCTGCATGCGTTAGAACGAGTGCAACAATTCTAGCACTAGACCTCCTCTGTAATGCCAAAATGGTAACGTGTAAAAATTTTAAAGCATCGCCTAGGGAGATTTTTAATTACTGAAGTTTGGTGTCATGCCATGTGTGTGCGCAATTTTAAAGCGTGACGTGTTAGGTATCTATTTACTCACTTACAACATCTTTCACATTATACCAAAAAATTGGCCGTAACTTTACTGTTTTGTAATATTTTTAGCAAACAAAAGGCGTTTGAAAATTTATTGCGCAAATACCGAGCGAGATAAAAATTTGCAATGACCGCCATCTTATTCCCTAGGGTGTCTGCTCCAAAAAAATATATAATGTTTGGTGTTTTGAAGTAATTTTATAGCCATAAATTTATGATTTTTACATGAAGGAGAGAAGTGCCAGAATAGGCCCAGTGCTGAAGTGGGTAAAATATCCATTTTTTTTTTTTTTTAAATATGTCTTTTGTATTTAAAGAAAAAAAATAAAAATAAAACACAAAGGTGATCAAATAGCACCAAAAGCAAGCTCTATTTGTGTGCCAACAAATAAAACATTTTCATTGGGTTACAGTGTTGTATGAGCGCGCAATTGTCATTAAAAGTGCATCAGCGCTGAAATGTGAAACTTGGTCTGGGCAGTGCACAAGTGGTTAATATAAGGCTACATGCACACGGACGTTTTTCAAGCCGCATGTTTGAGCGTTTTTTGCAGCTTAAAAACATCTCTCCATGTTAGCCTATGGCCTCATGGCCACCATGGCGTTTTTGAGCTGTAAATGACATAGGCGTTTTTAGGCCCCATGTAGACGGGACGCTGGTGCAAAGTGTTCAGAAGTAAGGTTGAAAGTGGCGTTTAGAAAGGCGTTGTGGCGTTTGCATGCCGTGTTTTACCACATTTGCGTGTATATGATAAGGAGCCGCCCTAAGCTCCAAAAACAGTATTATTTACGATTTTAGCTATTTAGTGAGACCAGAGTGATATGAGCAGCTGAGAGCAGCAGTGTAGTTGTATTTAGCGTGTCACTTGCCACGTCAGCTGCCCCAAGTTGTGGGTTGTCCACAATGCAATGGAAGCAATTGCATTTATATATATATATATATATATATATATATATATATATATATATATTATGATTTTTCCTCATTTGCCATAAATTTGGAGTTTATCAATGTAAAAAAATAGGTCACCTTTAAAAACGCTTCTAAACTAAAATGCGGCTAAACGCTGGTACCGCATCTGAAACGTGGAAATCTTTGGCGTCTGAAGGCATTTTGAGGGTTTGTGAAAAACGATTTTAAACGCAACTGCAGATTTTTTTTGCCAGGACAAAAACAGTGTTTTGGATGTAATAGAATTCAATGGACCCGCATCCAAAACGCAAGTACCGCAATTTTGCGGCGATTTTTTGTTTGACCTGTTTATAGCTGGTTGTTAAAGGAAATGTAGAAAAAAAAAACGGTTCAAAAAACAAAACCAAAAAAAAAACAGTGTGGGGTCCCCCCCCAGGTCCATACCAGGCCCTTGGGTCTAGTATGGATTCAAAGGGGACCCCCCAAAAAAATGTTTTTAAAAAAATGGCGTGGGGGTCCCCCCAGAATCCATACCAGGCCCTTCAGGTCTGGCATGTATTTTAAGGGGAACCCCGCGCCAAAAACAAAAAAATTTGCGTGGGGTCCCCTTAGAATACACACCAGACCCTTTATCCGAGCACTCAACCTGGCAGGCCGCAGGTTTATTGATGGGGACAAGGGCCTCTTCCCGACAACCCTGGCCGTTGGTTGTCGGGGTCTGCGGGCGGGGGGCTTATCGGAATCTGGGAGCCCCCTTTAATAAGGGGGACCCCAGATACCTGCCCCCCACCCTATGTGAATGAGTATGGGGTACATCGTACCCCTACCCATTCACCTGGTGACAAAATAAGTCAATAAAAAAAGACAACACAGGTTTGAAAAGTAATTTATTGGGCAGCTCCGGGGGTCTTTCTGCCGGGCCCCCGCTATCTTCTGCTAGCTCTTTTGCTAGTGGGGGTCCCGGGCTTCCTCGCTGTCTTCTTCCGACTTCGGGGGTCTTTCTGCCGGGCCCCCGCTATCTTCTGCTAGCTCTTTTGCTAGCGGGGGTCCCGGGCTTCCTCGCCGTCTTCTTCCGACTTCGGGGGTCTCTTGTTCTGTTCTCCGGTTCTTCTCCCGCTCTCCGACGCCTTCTCCACGATCTCCGGTTCTTTCTGCCAGGCCCCCGCTATCTTCTCGCAGCTCTTTTGCTAGCGGGGGCCGGTCTTCTACGTCGCCTTCTTCCTTCTTCTCTTCGCCCGATGTTGCCTCATTGCTGTCCACCGCCGCAATGATCTGGCCGAGCAGCGGTGCCACTTTTATTGGCATGGGCGTGGTCACCGGCTTATGCCACCGCTGACCCCGCCCCCATATGATGTCACAGTCCTGGGGGAATGATGGGACTGTGACGTGAAATGGGGGTCAGCGGTGGCATCATCCGGTGACCACGCCCCATGCCAATAAAAGTGGCACCGCTGTTCGGACAGAGCATTCCGGCGGTGGACAGCGACGAGGCAACATCGGGCGAAGAGAAGAAGGAAGAAGGCGACGTAGAAGACTGGCCCCCGCTAGCATAAGAGCTGCGAGAAGATAGCGGGGGCCCGGCAGAAAGAACCGGAGATCGTGGAGAAGGCGTCGGAGAGCGGGAGAAGAACCGGAGAACAGAACAAGAGACCCCCGAAGTCGGAAGAAGACGGCGAGGAAGCCCGGGACCCCCGCTAGCAAAAGAGCTAGCAGAAGATAGCGGAGGCCCGGCAGAAAGACCCCCGGAGCTGCCCAATAAATTACTTTTAAAACCTGTGTTGTCTTTTTTTTATTGACTTATTTTGCCACCAGGTGAATGGGTAGGGGTACGATGTACCCCATACTCATTCACATAGGGTGGGGGGCCGGCATCTGGGGCCCCATTTTTAAAGGGGGCGCCCGGATTCCGAAAAGCCCCCGCCGGCATACCTCGACAACCAACGGCCAGGGTTGTCGGGAAGAGGCCCTTGTCCCCATCAACATGGGGGCAGGGTGCTTTGGGGTGGGGGGGGCCGCAGGTCGCCCCCCTGCCCCGAAGCACCAAACCCCCCATGTTGAGGGCATGCGGCCTCTTACGGTTCAGGAGGGAGGGGGGCCGCTCTCGTCCCCCCCTTTTCCCCTGCGGCCTGCCAGGTTGCGTGCTCGGATAAGGATCTGGTTCGGATTTTGGGGGGACCCTCACGCCGTTTTTCGGCTTAGGGGGTTCACCTTAGAATCCAGACCAGACCTAAGGGTCTGGTTTGGATTTTGGGGGGACCCCCACGCCGTTTTTCAGCTTAGGGGGTTCACCTTAGAATCCAGACCAGACCTAAGGGCCTGGAATGCTCCTGAAGGGGAACCCATGCCGTTTTTTTCATTAAAATTTGGCCTGGAGTTCCCCTTCATGATTCATACCAAACATGGGACAGCGAGGCTGCCGAGGACCAGCGCGATGACATCACGCTGGAGACATTCTCGGCCGGCTAGTCGCCTCTAGGACACGACTTGAGCGGCTGCTTCACGCTCAGGTCGTGTCCAGGTCGCCTCGCAGAGTCGCGCTGTCCCTGTGTCAGCCAGCACACGAGTCGCCCGCAAGTCGGATCCGACTTCCCGGGCAACCCCTATTCAAATCAATGGGCTCCCATAGGGAACCATTAATTTTCAATAGAGCGCCGCTGACATTTCTATTTACTATAACAGTGCGCCGCTGCTTCCTGCGCCCAGTGAAGGAGTTATCCGGCGCACCAATTAAGGTTAGAACCAGCGCAGTGCACTGTTATTAGTAAATCAGCCCCAATGATTCACAAAACGTTCATCCAGTTGGCAACATGAATCCCTGAACCCTTCAGGCCCCATATTTCAGGATCATCCTCCCATCATCCAAGTCCAGCCCCCCATACTGACCTATATACATCTGTTCCTGATTAGGGATGAGCTTCGAGTTCGAGTCGAACTCATGTTCGACTCGAACATTGCCTGTTCGCCCGTTCGCCGAACAGCGAACAAATTGGGGTGTTCGCGGCAAATTCAAAAAATCTATGGGAGAAATCTAAAGTGCTAATTATAAAGGCTTATATGCAAGTTATTGTCCTAAAAAGTGTTTGGGGACCTGGGTCCTGCCCCAGGGGACATGTATCAATGCAAAAAGAAGTTTTAAAAACGGCCGTTTTTTTGGGAGCAGTGATTTTAATAATGCTTAAAATGAAAAAATAAAAGTGAAATATTCCTTTAAATTTCGTACCTGGGGGGTGTGTATGATATGCATGTGAAGTGGCGCATGTTTCCCGTGCTTAGAACTGTCCCTTCAAAAAATTTCATTTTTGAAAGAAAAAAATGCATTTAAAACTGACTCGCGGCTATTAATGAATTGTCAGCTCCCGGCAATACATACAAAAGTCATTGATAAAAAATAAAAAAAAAGCGTGGGGGTTCCCCAGAATTCAATTACCAGGCCCTTCAGGTCTGGAATGGATATTAAGGGGAACCCCGCCGCAAATTTAAAATAAAATTGACGTGGGGTTCCCCCAAATATCCATTCCAGGCCCTTCAGATCTGGCATGGATTTTAAGGGGAACTCCACCCCAAATTAAAAAAAAAAACGGCGTGGAGTCCCCCTAAAAATCCATACCAGACCCCTTATCCGAGCACGCAACCTGGCCGGCCGCAGGGGAAAAGGGGGGACGAGAGAGCGGCCCCCCCTCCCTCCTGAACCGTACCAAGCCACATGCCCTCAACATGGGGAGGATGTCCCCATGTTGATGGGGACAAGGGCCTCATCCCCACAACCCTTGCCCGGTGGTTGTGGGGGTCTGCGGGCGAGGGGCTTATCGGAATCTGGAAGACCCCTTTAACAAAGGGGACCCCCAGATCCCGGCCCCCCCCCTATGTGAATTGGTAAGGGGTACATTGTACCCCTACCATTTCACGAAGAAAGCGTAAAAAAATGTTTAAAAAAACACACAAACACCTTGAAAAAGTCCTTTATTTAAAAAAAAAACAAAAAAACATTCCAGCGGTGAAATCCAGTGTCCCGCGGCGATCCCGATGTCCAGCGCTGTCCTTCATTGGTTGTGCCTGAGCGGACCTGATGGGGAACTCCCTCTCAGTATTTTAAATGTATAGACCCGCCCCTTCTAAAGTTCCCCATCAGGTCCGCTCAGCGGACCAGATGCGGAACATGAGAAGGGGCGGGTCTATACATGTATTACCACAGTGAGAGAAGTTCCCCATCAGGTCCGCCCCCTCGGTATGTCGGACCCGCCTACATCATTGGCTTGAGCGGGGAACTTCCTTCACTGTGTAATTTAAATTTACATAGTCAAGGAAGTTCCCCGCTCAAGCCAATGACGTAGGCGGGTCCGACATACCGAGGGGGCGGACCTGATGGGGAACTGCTCTCACTTTGGTAATACATGTATAGACCCGCCCCTTCTCATGTTCCGCATCTGGTCCGCTGAGCGGACCTGATGGGGAACTTTAGAAGGGGCGGGTCTATACATTTAAAATACTGAGAGGGAGTTCCCCATCAGATCCGCTCAGGCACAACCAATGAAGGACAGCGCTGGACATCGGGATCGCCGCGGGACACTGGATTTCACCGCTGAAATGTTTTTTTTTTTTTTTTAATAAAGGACTTTTTCAAGGTGTTTGTGTGTTTTTTTTAAACATTTTTTTACGCTTTCTTCGTGAAATGGTAGGGGTACAATGTACCCCTTACCAATTCACATAGGGGGGGCCGGGATCTGGGGGTCCCCTTTGTTAAAGGGGTCTTCCAGATTCCGATAAGCCCCCCGCCCGCAGACCCCCACAACCACCGGGCAAGGGTTGTGGGGATGAGGCCCTTGTCCCCATCAACATGGGGACATCCTCCCCATGTTGAGGGCATGTGGCCTGGTACGGTTCAGGAGGGAGGGGGGCCGCTCTCTCGTCCCCCCCTTTTCCCCTGCGGCCGGCCAGGTTGCGTGCTCGGATAAGGGGTCTGGTATGGATTTTTAGGGGGACTCCACGCCATTTTTTTTTAAATTTGGGGTGGAGTTCCCCTTAAAATCCATGCCAGATCTGAAGGGCCTGGAATGGATATTTGGGGGAACCCCACGTCAATTTTTTTTTAAATTTGCGGCGGGGTTCCCCTTAATATCCATTCCAGACCTGAAGGGCCTGGTAATTGAATTCTGGGGAACCCCCACGCTTTTTTTTTTTTTTTTATCAATGACTTTTGTATGTATTGCCGGGAGACGACAATTCATTAATAGCCGCGAGTCAGTTTTAAATGCATTTTTTTCTTTCAAAAATGAAATTTTTTGCAGGGACAGTTCTAAGCACGGGAAACATGCGCCACTTCACATGCATATCATACACACCCCCCAGGTACGAAATTTAAAGGAATATTTCACTTTTATTTTTTCATTTTAAGCATTATTAAAATCACTGCTCCCGAAAAAACGGCCGTTTTTAAAACTTCTTTTTGCATTGATACATGTCCCCTGGGGCAGGACCCAGGTCCCCAAACACTTTTTAGGACAATAACTTGCATATTAGCCTTTATAATTAACACTTTAGATTTCGAACGTTCGAGTCCATTGTATTTAATAGGGTTCTAAAGTTTACACGAACATTTTGTCTGTTCGCAGGTTCTGGTGCGAACCGAACAGGGGGGTGTTCGGCTCATCCCTGTTCCTGATTGGTCTTTTTTAGTCCTAACCCCCCAACCTGTCCTAAAAAGAAAACTAGAAGAGGCAGACGAGGTAGGAGAAGAATAAATAACAAAACCCAAAGAAAAAATGGCCAAACTGTAATGATCTTCAATCTCTCTTCTCATGTTCTCACCTCTGAAGATATTTCCCTATTAAATAAAGGTCTGAACTTTGCACCCACCACACAACCCAACCCCTTTACCCTCTTTGTAGATTTAAACAAATTCATACGAAATCTGACAGTCAAACGTTTCTTCAACATCAAATCCAGCAAACACAATCCCACTGACAGTCAACAGTCTACTGACAATACCACATCAACATCCACAACTGACAACAGCTCAGACGCTATTTGCTTAGCGTTCCTAGAGGAACTTTACAATGATGATGAAGAAGCTCCCACCATAGCCCCTATCTCACACAATATTCTTGCGATTCCCCTCCCATAAAACACACTCCTTTCCGACCAAAATCTATATTCAATCCCAGTCATACAAAAGGCCCCTTCATACATAGTTTCTATCAAGTTGTATACTCTGATATTAAACGTATGTGTAAACCCACCCCTTCCCAACGCCCAAAGAATAACATCACCCCTCAAGAAACATCTTCCCTCAATAAATTAACCAAAAACACTTCCATTATCATCAATTCAGCAGATAAAAGGGGCGGTATTGTTATACAAAACCGTGAGGCATATCTTGGTGAGGCCAACAGATTATTATCTGATAAAAATACATACACACGCCTTTCAGGCGACCCACTTCCCTGTTTCTCTTTAGAGGCCGAAACACTTGCAAAACAAGCTCTCAATGATAGCATCATCACTAAAGCCAAAGCCTCTTTTCTATCCAGAGAATACTACAATACCCCCTATTTCTATCACCTCCCAAAAATACACAAGGACCCACTAAATCCCCCAGGACGCCCCATTGTAGCCGCAATGGAGAGTGTCACCAGCTTCTTTTCCATCTATATTGACCACTTCTTAGAACCGTTAGCACAAAACTTACCTACCTATATACGTGATGGTACCCACCTCTTAGACTTCCTCAAAACCTACACTTGAACAAAAACAAGGAGAGGGGCGCCTCTGAGAAAGATATCAACATAGCATTTCATTAATAGCAATATTCACTCACATGTAGAATGGAGTAGTGGTATGCAGCTGGGTAGAAGAGTAGTAGGAGGACTACAGGTCACAGTAGGTCCATGAGGCTGGCACCACAGGAAATCCTGTTGGGGAAAGCATGCGATGACAGGCACTGGAGGAGAGTTCCTTCTGAGAGTTTCTTCTAAGACCCAGCAGGTTTAAGCTGTATGCAGAGTGTAATGTTCATCTGGCGGTACAGTGTAGGTTCCAAAAAGTAGTGGCTGGGGCAGGATGTCAGAGCCGGATGGTCGGCTGTGCTGTACTGCGGCCGTATAGACTCGCCTGGCTTCCGGGTAGATGGAAAAAACAGGGCCGTGTGATTGGATCTCAAAGCGAGGCTTGGGCAGCAAAACAGAGTGCAGTGCCGGGCTGTGACGTCATAGACATGCAACGCGTTTCTGAGCGGGCTCGCTATTGGTGGTGAGAATAGTGACACTCCTTTCTCAAGCATAGGGTGTGTTGGGAAACTGATGTGTAATTTATATGGGCCGACAGATGAAAAAAAGGGCTTGGGAGGGGACGGGGCCAGCATATGGGTTAAAAGGAAACTGTCAGCAATAGAATATGGGAGCAGGAACATAGCAAAAAAACATATAAAATACATATAAGAGTGCAAATACACTGAGGATATATAGCAGGGATATACAAAACAAAATAGAATAATGGTATAAATACAGTCTAAATGCAAAATAGAATAATGGTATAAATAAAGTCTAAAATGCAAACATAGAAATAAAACATCATATGGTGGAAAATGACAATAGCTAAGAGCATCCACAGATGGGCTTAAGAATAAAGCACATATATAGTAAATATACATACATAAATATATGCGAGCACATACATACACCTACATATGAGCACATATAACTCTACATGGGATGGTGATAGATGGGGGAGAGGGGAGGGGGGTAAAAAAGGGGGGGAGGTGTTAAGGGGGGGGGGGGAGAAAGAGGCCAAACAAGAATAATATACATAGGATATATGAGATGATCTCATAGGGGAAAAGGAGAGGGGGGGTGTTAAGGGGGGGGGAGAAAGAGGCCAAACAAGAATAATATACATAGGATATATGAGATGATCTCATTGGGGAAAAGGAGAAGGGGGGGGGGGTTACCCACTGGACATCTAAATTCTGAAAAAAATCTTAGACATAAGCAGGCAGCAGGGCGATAACACATGGGAAACAATATAGAAGTAAGAAATTGTATATATACATAAAAAATCTACATGCACATATATATGAACAGTAAGGGCTATATAGGATATATGATAATTATATAAGAGGGGGGAAAAAAGGGGAGGGGGGTTTTGTGGGCATCTAAATTCTGAAAAAAATCTTAGACGTGAGCAGGCAGCAAAGGGGGGTAACACAAGGGAAACAATATAATAAAAAATAAAAAAAAGTAGGAAATTGGATATACATATACATATGGGGGGGAGAAGGAATGACATGGTAAGGGGAGGCATGGGGTTCTAGTGTAGATATACTTACTGGACAGCATACCCGCCACCCCCTTATAAACATAGAGATAAGATAAAAACCTGTGGTAAGGATGAAAGGAATATTTCTATAAATAATATAAACAACAACACATGGCGGAGATAGTGGCATATACAGGGAAATTAATATATATAGCGCAGTATGCAGCAGATATAGTTTATCATGAAAAATATATAAGACAGTAGCTATTTCGATGCCTTCATTTAGGCCACCAGGCGAGAGAACATCCAGGGTGTATATCCAGAATGTCTCTCTGGAACATAACTTTTTAAAACGTTCAGCCTCTGACATAGAGTTTGGGATCTGTTCTATGATCCAGACACTTAGACCAGTGGTTGACTTTTGGTGGTGCTCTGCGAAGTGTCGTGGAATGCTGTGCATATCCTTGCCACCTTCTATCAGACGTCGATGCTGGCCGAACCGCTGTCTAAGGGGACAGATAGTTGTTTTTGTTCTAGTTCACTGGAAACCAGCTTCTGGTCCTGTTGGTGGCTGCCCTGACTGACCCATCTCCACTAAATGTACCTGAGAGTATAGGTTCCTATTTATACATCTCATACTTATCCTGTTTTTGGACAATCCGGTATTATATATTTTTATCCATATTGAGGTACTTGCACACTGCCACTTTTTCTACTTGTTTTAAAACCTACACTTGCGAACCCACGTACCAGTGGGTTTCCCTAGATGTAAATTCTTTATATACATCTATTCCCCATAATGTTGGTCTTCGAGCTGTCAAACATTTCCTATCACTAGATCCACTCATCAACTCCACGCAGGCAGATTTTATCTTAGACTCAACCAATTTCTGCCTGACTCATAATTATTTCTCATTTGATAATAAATTTTATCTGCAAACCCAAGGGACGGCCAACATAGCAATGGGACTCTGGGAACATTTGTCCATTTGGAATGATAACCCCTTCTCCGAACACATAATTTATATAGGTCGCTACATAGATGATATCATTATCATCTGGGACAGGACTGGACCACCTGTAGAACAATTTGTCTCCCATTGTAATTCAAACAACTTAGGACTTTCTTTCACGTCCGTTTGCAGCCCAGATAGTTTGGCTTTTCTAGATCTCGAGCTTTGCCATAGTGATAATATGATTTATGCTAAAAATTACATAAAACCCACAGCAGGAAACTCATACTTACATTACCAAAGCTGCCACCATCCCAAATGGAAATCAAACATTCCAAAAAGTAAATTCAATCGTTTAAAACGAAACTGTACTCACAACTCAGATTACATCACACAAGGCAATCTGATCAAAACAAAGTTTGAGGACAAAGGGTACCCCCAGCTTTAGTAGAGGAAGCATTTACCAACTTCCTGGATGACGATTCCTCCACCATCTGTCAAAAACCACAGACTGAACCCACATCCTCCCTTCAACCTCAACCTCATACCACCAGGTTTATTACTCAATTCCATTCTCAGCACAAGAAAATGGAAATAATTTTTCACAAACACTCGGGGATTCTTTTAGAGGACCCCTTGCTGAAAACATGCATTGCCAATGTTCCAAGGATCACATTTTGTAAAGCTAGAAACATAAAAAGCCTTATTGCTCCGAGCAAATTAAAATCCACACATAATAAACCCACACCATATCAATGCAAAAAATTTAAATGCCTAACCTGCAAATTTGTGTCCCATCACCAAAAATCTTTTACTACAAAAGGAAAAACCTACCTTCTTATCAAATTTTTTCATTGTTCTTCAGAATTTGTGATATATGGCATCTGCTGCCCCTGCGGCCTACTCTACATTGGCCGTATGATTCGGACACTCAGAAAAAGGTTCAGTGAACATCGTAGGTCGATAGAGGATAACCTCAATCTCACCATTCCCAGACTATTTGAAGAATACCACCAGGGTTGTACTGATGGACTTCGGGTTTGGGTTATTGAACAGATACCCGGGATTTTCCCTCTTGCTGAGCGTACTCTTGATGCTCTTGCGCCTGGAGGCTTGAATGAAGATATAGAGATCAATTCAGTATATATATATATATATATATATATATATATATACACCCTTAATATAGTTCCCATGTTTTTATTTTTTATTAAAATACCCTTTCCCTCCCCCTTCTACCCAGCCTTCCCCCCTCGTTTCTTTCCATATATGTGTGTATATGCCCGCAGCATGTGTGTTTGTGTGTGTGTACATATATACATGTGCATGTATTGTGCATGTGTGTGTTCACTATGTATATGTATGTGTGTGTGTATGCATGTGTATGTATATAATCTCCATACATATGTACCGTATATACTCGAGTATAAGCCGACCCGAATATAAGCCGAGGCACCTAATTTTACCACCAAAAACTGGGAAAACGTATTGACTCGAGTATAAGCTTAGGGTGTCCATCTGCATGCCTCACTGTGTCCATGTGCATGCCTCACTGTGTCCCTGCCTCACTATGCCCATGCCTAACTGTGTCTATGCCTCACTGTGCCCATGCCTCACTGTGTCCATGCCTCACTGTGCACATGCCTCACTGTGTCCATGACTAGACTGACGTTTAACATGGGAATCTATGCAAGGGGTGCCTGGTTTGAAAAATCGGTGCTCCCTGGCTATAGGTCCCCCAGACAACAAACTTTGCACACTTGTAGAAAAGAAATGAGGATACATGTGTGCCAAGTTCCAGGTCCAGAGGACCTATGACCGGCCAGTACCAGTTACCCAAAGTGACCGGAGAAATGACCGTTTAACATGGGAGTCTATGGAAGGGGTACCCGGCTTTGAAAAATCGGTGCTCCCCGGCCGTAGGTTCCCCGGACAACAAACTTTGCACACTTATAGAGGAAGAGTGGGGCTACATGTGTGCCAAGTTTGGTACCGGGTCCCCAAAGTCCGAGAGATCAGGCGCAAAAAGGTGACTCGAATATAAGCCGAGGGGGCATTTTCAGCACAAAAAAATGTGCTGAAAAACTCGGCTTATACTCGAGTATATACGGTATATACATTTTCTGCACAATTTTCCATACCTCTCCATGCTATATATACATGTTTATGTAAATATAATTTTCCACTGGTAACCTTATATTTCCAATCAATTGATTGATCGATTAATTTATTTTATAATATAATTATTTTTAATCTCTATTAATTCTTTACAATTATTTCCGATTCATCTCCATTCCAGCCAATATATACATAGTTATGTATATTTATTGTATGTATAATTTTTCATCCAAATCATCTATTATCACGTTTTGTGCATTCATTTGTCTCTTTGCCCATATATGACTAGTGTGAATATTAAGCCGTGTACACACGATAGGTTTTACCGATGAAAACACTCCGATGGACTTTTTTCATTGGACAAACCGATCGTGTATGGGCCCCATCGGTCTTTTTTCCATCAGTGTTTAAAAATAGAACATGTTTTAAATTTATCCGATGGTTAAAAAACCAATAGCAAATTACTATCGTCTGTGGGAAACTCCATTGGATAAAAAACCCACGCATGCTCAGAATCAAGTCGACGCATGCTCAGAAGCATTGAATTTCATTTTTCTCGGCTCATCGGAGTGTTTTACGTCACCGCGTTTGGAACGGTCGGTTTTTTGACTGATGGTGTGTAGGCAAGACTGATGGAAGCCAGCTTCATCAGTTTTCCGATGGAAAAATCCATCGGTTTAAAAACCATAGGAAATCCGATCGTGTGTACAGGGCTTACGTGTATAAGTATCCTAATACATATATGAAATTTATTGTAGTATCACATATCCATGTATCCCTTGTGTATCCCACTTGTCTCCCTGTATTTCTGTATCCATGCTCTCTCCTATTTCCAGCCTCTCTCTCTCTCATTCCTTTTCTTTCATGCTATTTGATTTTAAATAAAATGACTGACAGACTCTATAACCTATCCATGTCCAATCCCCGCCTCCTGGCCCCCTAGAGTCTGTCAATCCTAGTGAATTACTGATAGGGCAGTGCTACGATCTGATTGGCCTGCCTGCCCTGCCATTCCATTTTTTACCACATGCAAGATGGTGAAATGCTATGCCTGACAAAGGAGCACGTATGTTCCGAACGCGTGCACGTTACTAGCATCATCCGACCGCGACCAGGGACTCTTGGACTGACGATTTCCACCTGTGCCTTGTTTGCTCTAACCTGGGACACTGGAAGCCACCGGCGCCGCCAGACAAGAACATACAGCGCTAGAAGATCGCCTCTTGGAGCCCTGCTGTCCATCCTGCTGTCCATTGGACATTATCATGATGTGCCTGCTTTTATTCTACTCAGAGTGAGTGCATTTGTACTAAAATTAAAAACGTGTGATAACACTACTGCACTTAGGTTGGCGCTGCTTGTTTTCTTTTTTTTTTTTGCCTTTTTTTTGTATAGCTTGTAGACTCTATTTCAGGGACCCTCAAACTACGGCCCTCCAGCTGTTGCGGAACTACAAACCCCATGAGGCATTGTAAAACTCTGAAGCCCCGTACACACGATCGGTTTGACTGATGAAAACCGTCCGATGGATGGTTTTCATCAGACCAACCGATCGTGTATGGTACCCATCGGTCTTTTTTCCATCGGTTGGAAAAAATAGAACTTGTTTTAAAATTTTCCGATGGATAAAAAACCGATGGGAATTTCCGATCGTCTATGGGCAAGTCCATCGGATCAAAAACCCACGCATGCTCAGAATCAAGTCGACGCATGCTCAGAAGCATTAAACTTCATTTTTCTCGGCTCATCGGAGTGTTTTACGTCACCGCGTTTGGAACGGTCGGTTTTTTGACTGATGGTGTGTGGGCAAGACTGATGGAAAACAGTTTAATCGGATATCCGATGGAAAAATCCATCGGACGAAAATCCATAGGTTATCCGATCGTGTGTACGGGGCTTAACATTCACAGACATGACTAGGCATGATGGGAATTGTAGTTCCTGAACACCTGGAGGGCCGTAGTTTGAAGACCCCTGCTCTATAATCTTCACACAGACTAAATAATATACACTAAGTTGGGTTATGTTTACCAAAGATATGTAACAGTATAAATTTTGGCCCAAGTTTATGAAGATTACTTATTTGCAAAATTTTAGAATAGGTACTAAAAAACGTTTTTTTTTTCAAAATTTGGACTTTTTTTTTTTGCTTATATAAAAAAAAACAAAAAAAAAACCCAGTGGTGATTAAATACCACCAAAAGGAAGCTCTATTTGTATGAAAAAAAAAACGATAAAAATGTTGTTTGGTTACAGTGTAGCATGACTGAGCAATTGTCATTCAAAGTGTGAGAGTGCTGAAAGCTGAAAATTGGTCTAGGCAGGAAGGGGGTGAACAAGCTGAAGTTAGAAGCCGATTGGCTACCCCACACAGCTGCACCAGATTTTGCGCTATCCAGTTTTATAGTATTATAGTGTTTTAGCAATCTAAACTTCATTGTGGGTTAAACTTTACTAAATATATTGGACTTGTTATAGAAGGAAAATGATAAACTGAACTCATTACAAGGCATGAAACAAATATTATTTGAGTACATGTGTCTATTCAGTCTTCTCCATACAATTACCTATTTATAATGAAAATAATATTTTGAGCTAACTTAAAGCGGTGTTCCACTATTTTGTAAGTTTATTAAAAGTCAGCAGCTACAAAAAGTGTAGCTGCTGACTTTTAATAAAAAGACGCTCACCTGTCCCAGGGTCCAGCGATGCGTCCGCCCGAAGCCTCGCTCCCCTCCCCCTCTCTGCGTCACCGGCATCACTACTATGGGTTCCCAGCTGTAATAGCTTGCGGCTTCACAGCTGGGCGCGTAGTGCGCATGCGCGAGTCGTGATGCAATCTTCTAGTAGACAGGCAATCCTCTGGGACCTGTGAAGTGTCCCAGAGGATTGCAGATTGGGAGGGGACGCCTAGGGGGAGAGGAAGAGTCATCTAGGTGGCCAAGCGACGGAAGGAGGAAGTGGGACAGGAAGTACCTGTCAAAACCAGGTACCCACTCCCTCCCCAAAAAAATTACATGCCTAATGCGGCATATAAGGGGGTGAGGAGTGCTTGGGTTTGGGTGGAACTCCGCTTTAAGAAGTATTGGTTCACATCTTTACCCCATGACTATAGTGATAACTGTTACGAGTGACACTTTGAATTTTGCCAGATGCCTTCTGTCATTCATTATTATAAAAATTACTCAATAGTAAACTTTGAGGTTAAATGGTTGACCACTAATTGTGAACTCTAGAACTTACATATCAGAGTTAAACCAATAACAAAAAGATTTGAGATACAATGGATCTCTGTTTGGGTGCACTGATTCACTTATCTCTAGCTATTAATATTTTTTAGTACATTTATATGGATGTTATGCTGATTGTGCAACCTGCACCTGTCTCTGTAACTCTATTGACCACAATAGTTTATAGCACAAAGCCTGTTGTAATAAAATTTAAATACATTTACTGCTTACTCTTGCAGCTGCAAGCAAGATTGGAATGACAAAAATGCATTTTTTTCAATGTGTTGTGGTTAGGGATGAGCAGAACACCCCTCGGTTCGGTTCGCACCAGAACCTGCGAACGGAACCGAAAGTTTGCACGAACTTTAGAACCCCGTGGGACTCGAAAGTTCGGAATCAAAAGTGCTAATTTTAAAGGCTAATATGCAAGTTATTGTCCTAAAAAGGGTTTGGGGACCCGGGTCCTGCCCCAGGGGACATGTATCAATGCAAAAAAAGTTTTAAAAAACGGCCGTTTTTTCAGGAGCAGTGATTTTAATGATGCTTAAAGTGAAAAAAAATGTGAAATATTCCTTTAAATATCGTACCTGGGGGGTGTCTATAGTATGCCTGTGAAGTGGCATGTGTTTAGAACTGTCCCTGCACAAAATTACATTTCTAAAGGAAAAAAAGTCATTTAAAATTGCTTGCGGCTTTAATGTAATATCTTGTATGGATATTAAGGGGAACCCCGCACCCAAATTAAAAAAGGAAAGACGTGGGGCCCCCAGGCCCTATATATGCTGAACAGCAGTATACAGGTGGTGCAAACAAGACAGGGACTGTAGGTTTGTTGTTAAGTAGAATCTGTTTGTAATTTTAACCACTTAACGACCGCTCACTGTATATATATATATACGTCGGCAGAATGGCACGGACAGGCACAATCATGCCTGCCTTCGTATAGTTGGGGGGTCCCATCGGACCCCCATTCTATGCAGTGAGCGGTCGGCATCGTTCCGGGAGCGATCCGTGATGAGGGGACGGCCATTCGTTTCCGGTCACCCCCTCGCGATCGCTCCCGGCAAATGAAAAAGCTTCCTCTGCTTGTGTAATCTTTACACAGGCAGGAGGAAGTGATGTCATCTCTCATGCGGCGCTCACATATACCGAGCGCCGCATGAGAGAAGACACAGAGGTTAGTGCACTAAACAGCACACTGACACCACACACATAGGCACACGATCGCCCCCCAGGCCCCCCAGACACCCCCAGATCACCCCCCAGATCACCCCCCAGCCCCCAGTCACAGTGTCACTGATTGCAGTGACCATTTATTTACTGATCACTGCAATCAGTGACATTTGTGACTGTAAAAGTGTCAGGGCAGAGTGTTTTAGGTCCAGTGTAGCCCCCTAACCCCCCCTAATAAAGGTTTAACCCCTTGATCGCCCCCCAGGTAACCCTTTCACCCCCTAGCACCGCTGTCAGTAAGCGATCGTTTTTCTGATCGATGTATTAGTGTCGGTGATGCCTATAGGTAGCCAGTTATTTTTTTTAGGTTCGCCGCATGTTTTTATAGCGTCAGGTACCCCCATATATTACCTAATAAAGGTTTAACCCCTTGATCGCCCCCCCAGGTAACCCTTTCACCCCTTTTGCCAGTGTCACTAAGCAATCATTTTTCTGATCGCTGTCTTAGTGTCGGTGATGGCGATAGGTAGCCAGTTATTTTTTTTAGGTTCGCCGCAGGTTTTTAGAGCATCAGGTACCCCCATATATTACCTAATAAAGGTTTAACCCCTTGATCGCCCCCCAGGTAACCCTTTCACCCCCTTTTGCCAGTGTCACTAAGCGATCGTTTTTCTGATCGCTGTATTAGTTATGCTGGTGCTGATAGGTAGCCAGTTATTTTTTTTAGGTTCGCTGCAGGTTTTTATAGTGTCAGGTACCCCCATATATTACCTAATAAAGGTTTAACCCCTTGATCGCCCCCCCAGCTAACCCTTTTCACCCCCTAGCGTCAGGTACCCCCATATATTATCTAATAAAGGTTTTAACCCCCTAATTGCCCCTAGTTAGCCTTTCACCAGTGATCACCGTATAAGTGTTACTGGTGACACTGGTTAGCCAGTTAGTTATTTTGTTATTTAGGTTCCCCGTCAGGTTTTTATAGCGTCAGGTACCCCCATATATTACCTAATAAATGTTTAACCCCCTGATTGCCCCTAGTTAACCCTTTCACCAGTGATCACCATATAAGTGTTACGGGTGACGCTGGTTAGTTAGTTTGCATTTTATAGTGTCAGGGCACCCGCCGTATATAACCCAATAAAGGTTTAACCCCCTGATCGCCCGGCGGGTGATATCAATTAGGTTTTAGCGTCAGAGAGGGTCTGCGTCGCCCCAGGCAGCGTCAGGTTAGTGCCAGTAATGCTAACACCCACGCATGAAGCATACACCTCCCTTAGTGGTATAGTATCTGAACAGATCAATATCTGATCTGATCAGATCTATACTAGCGTCCCCAGCAGTTTAGGGTTCCCAAAAACGCAGTGTTAGCGGGATCAGCCCAGATACCTGTTAGCACCTGCGTTTTGCCCCTCCGTCTAGCCCAGGCCACCCAAGTGCAGTATCGATCGATCACTGTCACTTACAAAACACAACACACATAACTGCAGCGTTCGCAGAGACAGGCCTGATCCTTACGACTCCAGTGCTGTAGGAGGTGATTTCACCACCACAGTTAAAAAAAAAGAGCATATATGCCGAAGCATGGGGGCAGCAGGGGCGGAGGAGCGATTTTGCTCCTAATGCCGCGTACATACGGTCAAAATTCCGACGGAGGCATGCCCGTGGAAAAGTCCGACCATGTGTGTGCGGCATAACTTTTGCACGAGGATGCCCCCATGCTTCGGCATATATAAATGGTGCATGTATGCCCATCATTAGAAGTGGGTGGATGAAGGGAGGTATTCTAATGGTGGGCATACCCACCGATCAATCTCTTTTTTTCGTTCAGCCAACAGGCTGCATGAAAAAAAAGATTACAATACATGTCTAACAAGGACCAGCAACGTACTGGTATGTTGCTGGACTTTGAATGGTTATACCAGATTGATGCCTGCGGGTTTAGGTATCATCTTGGTATCATTCTTTTTAGCCAGCGGCCGAATTTCATGTACAAGCAATCCTAGCAGCTAATTAGCCTCTGGACTGCTTTTACAAGCAGTGGGAGGGAATGTCCCCCCCCCGGGATATAAAAAGCGCCATTGGGTAAATTTGGAAAGCATTTTATCACACCGATCTTGGTGTGGTCAGATGTTTTGAGAGCAGAGGAAAGATCTAGGGTCTAATAGACCCCAGTTTTTTCAAAAAAAGAGTACCTGTCACTACCTATTGCTATCATAGGGGATATTTACATTCCCTGAGATAACAATAAAAATGATTAAAAAAAATATGGAAGGAACAGTTTAAAAATAAAATAAAAAAGCAAAATTAATAATAAAAAAATAAAAAAAAAGCACCCCTGTCCCTCCCTGCTCTTGCGCAATGGCGAACGCAAGCGTCGGACTGGCATCATATGTAAACAGCAATTGCATCATGCATGTGAGGTATCACCGCGAAGGTCAGATCGAGGGCAGTCATTTTAGCAGTAGACCTCCTCTGTAAATCTAACATGGTAACCTGTAAAGGCTTTTAAAGGATTTTAAAAATGTATGTAGTTTGTCGCCACTGCGCGTTTGTGCGAAATTTTAAAGCATGTCGTGTTTGGTATCTATGTACTCGGCTTAAGATCATCTTTTTTATTTCATGAAACATTTGGGCAATATAGTGTGTTTTAGTGCATTAAAATTAAGAAAATTTTATTTTTTCCCCCAAAAATGCGTTTGAAAAATCGCTGCGCAAATACTGTGTGGGAAAAAAAAATGCAACACCCATCATTTTAATCTGTAGGGCCTTTGCTTTAAAAAAAATATATAATGTTTGGGGGTTCAACATAATTTTCTTGCAAAAAAAAAAAATGTTTTCATGTAAACAAAAAGTGTCAGAAAGGGCTTTGTCTTCAAGTGGTTAGAAGAGTGGATGTAAGCTTCCTAATGTTGTGTATAAAATGCCAGGACAGTTCAAAACTCCCCCAAATGACCCCATTTTGGAAAGTAGACACCCCAAGCTATATACTGAGAGGCATGTCGAGTCCATGGAATATTTTATATGTTGACACAAGTTGCGGAAAAAAGACAATTTATTAATTTTTGCACAAAGTTGTCACTAAATGATATATTGCTCAAACATGCCATGGGCATATGTGGAATTACACCCCAAAATACATTCTGTTGCTTCTCCTGAGTATGGGGATACCACATGTGTGAGACTTTTTGGGAGCCTAGCTGCGTACGGGACCCCAAAAACCAAGCACCGCCTTCAGGCTTTCTAAGGGTATACATTTTTGATTTCACTCCTCACTGCCTATCACAGTTTTGGAGGCCATGGAATGCCCAGCTTGCACAAACCCCCCCAAATGACCCAATTTTGGAAAGTAGACACCCCAAGCTATTTGCTGAGAGGTATGGTTTGCAGATCTCGCTTTCTGTCACAAAGTTTTGAAAATTGAAAAAAAAAAAAAAATTATTTTCTTTCTTCATTTTCAAAAACAAATGAGAGCTGTAAAATACTCACCATGCCTCTCTGCAAATAGCTTGGGGTGTCTACTTTCCAAAATGGGGTCATTTGGGGGGGTTTTGGCATTTTATGGCCTTCGAAACTGTGATAGGTAGTGAGGAGTGAAATCAAAAATTTGTGCCCTTAGAAATCCTGAAGGCGGTGCTTGGTTTTCGGGGGCCCGTACGCGGCTAGGCTCCTAAAAAGTCCCACACATGTGGTATCCCCGTACTCAGGAGAAGCAGCAAAATGTATTTTGGGGTGCAATTCCACATATAACCATGGCATGTGTGAGCAATATATCATTTAGTGACAACATTTTGTAATTTTTTTTTTTTTTTTGTCATTATTCAATCACTTGAGACAAAAAAAAAATATTCAATGGGCTCAACATGCCTCTCAGCAATTTCCTTGGGGTGTCTTCTTTCAAAAATGGGGTCATTTGGGGGGGTTTGTACTGCCCTGCCATTTTAGCACCTCAAGAAATGAGATAGGCAGTCATAAATTAAAAGCTGTGTAAATTTCCGAAAATGTACCCTAGTTTGTAGACGCTATAACTTTTGCGCAAACCAATAAATATACGCTTATTGACATTTTTTTTACTAAAGACATGTGGCTGAATACATTTTGGCCTAAATGTATGACTAAAATTGAGTTTATTCGATTTCTCTTATAACAAAAAGTAGAAAATATATATTTTTTTCAAAATTTTCAGTCTTTTTCCGTTTATATCGCAAAAAAAAAAAATCGCAGAGGCAATCAAATACCATTAAAAGAAATCTCTATTTGTGGGAAGAAAACTACGCAAATTTCGTTTGGGTACAACTTTGCATGTCCGCACAATTTCCAGTTAAAGCAGCGCAGTGCCAAATTCTGAAAACACCTCTGGTCCTTAACCT
The DNA here is from genome assembly GCA_029206835.1 of Rana muscosa. Lineage (NCBI taxonomy): Eukaryota > Metazoa > Chordata > Amphibia > Anura > Ranidae > Rana > Rana muscosa. The sequence continues at coordinate 1,246,710,857 of CM055122.1, forward strand.
GCATAATGGTCCGGGGCTTAAGTGGTTAAACTGGTACATTTTTAAAGTGTTGCTCCAGCCAAAAAATTAATTTTTAAGCTTTTTGGAAAACATAGGGAAGGGTTATCACCCCTGTAACATTTGTTTTTCTGTCTGTGTACCTCTTCAGAAGATTTCACCTCACTTTCTGTCCCAATGACAAATGTTTTTAGAAAATTTGGGGTTTTTAGTGAAACAAGGATTGGTGATAAAGCGTATGTGGAGAGGCGACACATTTTTCCCATATTAACTCTTTCTTACAGGAGAGAATTTCCCTCCCTAGGGGTAGATTTCCTCTCACTTCCTGTTGTCTCCTTCCGTTTGCAAGTAGGAGTCGTTTGTAAGTTGGATGTTTGAAAGTAGGGGCCTGCCCTATATACTCTGCAGAAATTTGGGCCTTAGGTGTTGGTGTTGCCACAACATTGTAAGCCCTCGCAGTTAGTCTTGGTGGGCGCTGGACCGCCCTGCTGTGAACTATTACATCAAGAATTGTAATTACATGCCATTATTGAACAGTGGTAGAAAAATTGGGCCTTTGGTGGTGGTGGTGCTGGTGCCACAACACTGTAAGTCCTCACAGTTACTCTTGGTGGGCGCTGGAACGGGCCCTGCTGTGAAATATTAGATCAAGAATTGTAATTACATGTCCCTGTTGAACAGGGGCAGAAAAATTGGGCCTTAGGCACTGGTGCCACAACACTGCAACCCCTTACAGATACTCTAGTTGGAGCTCAGGAATGAGCCCTGCTGCAAAGTATTGCATCAAAAATTGAAATTACACGCCCCTGTTAAACAGGGGCAGAGAAATTGGGCCTTAGGCACTGTTGCTGGTCCCACAACACTGCAACCCCTCACAGATACTCTAGTTGGAGCGCAGGAATAAGCCCTGCTGCAAAGTATTGCATCAAAAATTGTAATTACACCCCCCTGTTAAACAGGGGCTGACAAATTGGGCCTTAGCCACTGGTGGCGGCGCCCAGAACCAAAAATTTTCTTACAAGCTATCAGCATGATCATTGAGGAGGAAGAGGATAGTCACTCAGCATAACAGGATAGTCACTCAGCATCAGCATAGGCAGTCTTGAAGGGATCTGACATTTCCAAAAAAATTCTTTGGTTACATCAGCATCAGGTTCTTGGTAGCTGGTGGTGATCCAAGACTGATTCATTTTTATGAAGGTTGGTCGATCGACCAAGTCGGTGGACAGGCGCACCCTGTGATCGGTTACAAAGCCTCCAGCAGCACTGTTCCGAAAGAACGCTGGATGCAGGACAGGCCAGTAGCTCAATTGCATACTGTGCAAGCTCTGGCCAGTGATCCATCCTCAAGACCCAGTAACCCAGAGGATTTTCGGTGGGAAAGGTGTCCAAGTCTGATCTTGCCCCTAGGTATTCCTGCACCATGTAAAACAGACGCTGACGATGGTTGCTGGAACCGATCATACCTTGGGGCTGCGGACTAAAAAATTGTCTGAACGCATCAGTCAGACGGCCACCTTCTCCACCGCTCCTTCTGTGACTGACCGAAGCCTCAGAAACACGTTGTCCAGGACCAGGAATTTGTAACCTCCCAGTCTCTGGGAATGCGTTGCACAGAGCTTTCTGCAAGGCCTCCCAAAGATGTTTCATCCTCTGCTCCCTCTGCGACGGCAAGATAAGGTCTGCAACCATACCCTTGTAACGTGGATCAAGGAGGGTTGCTAGCCAGTAATGATCCATCTCCTCGATAGCACGAATACGAGGATCCTTCCGCAGACTTTGCAGTATCAGGGAGGCCATGCAGCGTAGGTTTGCTGAGGCATTCAGTCCGGAGTCCTCTGGGTCACTCAGGACGACATGATCCGCAGCCACCTCCTCCCAGCCACGTACAAGTCCATGGGTTTCTTGGGACTGTAATTGATCCCTTGAAGACTGATGCTGAGTGCTAGGCTCCACCTCCATGCTGACACAATCCTTCTCCTCCTCCTCCTCTTCCTGTGTGATAGGTGGGCCAGCAGGAACACTGTCTGGAATAAGGGTGCCTTGACAGGTAAGGAAGTCCTCCTCTTCCTCCCTCTGTTCTGCCTCAAGTGCCCTGTCCATTATTCCACGCAGCGTGGGCTCCAACAGGTGGACAAGAGGGACAGTGTCACTAATGCATGCACTGTCACTGCTCACCATCCTCGTGGCCTTCTTAAATGGTGACAGGACAGTGCATGCATCCCTGATCATGGAAAAAAAACAAGCTCCCCTGACCCTGTCCTGGTTCCATATTGGCACAGATACTCATTGATGGCCCTCTGCTGCGTGTGCAGCTGCTGCAGCATGGTCAATGTTGAGTTCCACCTGGTGGGCATGTCACAGATTAGGCGGTTCTTGGGCAGGTTGTATTCCTTTTGGAGGTCAGCCAGCCGAGCACTGGCATTATATGACCAGCGGAAATACACACAGAGTTTCCTGGCCTGCCTCAGGACCTCCTGTAAGCCCGGGTACCTGCCCAAGAACTGCTGCACCACCAAGTTAAGGACGTGAGCCAAACAGGGCACATGGGTCAGGTGTCCCTGTTGGAGGGCGGAGAGGAGGTTGGTGCCATTGTCGCAAACCACCATTCCTGGCTTAAGCTGGCGTGGCGTCAACCACCTCTGAGCCTGCCCCTGCAGAGCTGACAGAATCTGTCACATTCTAGGTAGGAGGCCGAGATGCTGGGAGAGCTCCCGAGCGCAGCACAGCCCTGGAGATGATATAGGGGGTGTGGTGTCCACAGAAGCATGGGTTGCCTGGTAGGTAGTGCTGGTTGCCAGGAACTTGGTAGAACAGGCAGACTGCAGGGAAGCAGGCGTGCTTTAGAGGTCCAAAGGGTAAGGACCAGTGGAATGTCCAGATAGCAGAGTCAGGAGCCAGGCCAGGGGGTCGAACACAGCAAGACAGTCCGAGATCACAGCAGAGCTGGGTCTTAGCACAGAAGACAAGGTAAGCGAAGTCCGTTGGCCAGGCCGGGGTCAGGTGCAGGGAGCAAACAGCAGAAAGCCAGGTACACGCCAGGAAGTCAGCAGGAACAGGTCAGGCAAGTCGGGTTTGGTACACAGGAGATCAGACAGGCAGGAGTTACAGGGCACAGGAACACAGTAGGAGCTGAAGATAATCCAGCAACTTGTATGTGCCAGTGACAGGCTTAAATAGGCCGGGGGGTGTGCCCACACCGTCTGTTTGCGTCTGTACGCGCCGTCCGTGCGGCGCATCTGTGTGCGCGCATGCGCATGGCGCATCTGCGTGCGTGCATGCGCATGGCGCATCTGCGTGCGCACATGCGCATAGGGGTGAGTCTGGCGCGGCCATGATGGACACTGGCAGGAATGCCAATAACTCTGCTATTTCCCTGACAGAATCTCTGCCCCAGTGTGGCTCCTGTCCCCCAAGCACACCAGCTCAAGCACTGCATGGCATCTTCTTGCCTGCATACTTGCGTAGCCCCTTGAACGCCTACGGAGCACCGTTGGTTCCCAGGACACAGGAAAAGGCCATGGAGGAAGAAGAAGAGGAGGGGGTGGAGGAGATACAGTAGGTGCCGCCGACATTGTATATTCATCGCGATCCTATCGCGGAGATTCTCGGCAACAGGGGTGCCGACATCTCGGCGTCAGGGTGGCGACACATCTCGCGCTCGCTGCAATAGCGAGGAGACTGTATTGAACGGGGATCCGACGTGGATTCCCGCCAATACCAGGCACTGTTTGGTATGAATCCTGAGCGGGAACTCCACGCCAATTTTTAAAGAAAAAAACGGCATGGGTTCCCCCTCCAGGAGCATACCAGGCCCTTGGGTCTGGTCTGGATTTGAAGGGGAAACCCTACGCCGAAAAAACAGCGTGGGGGTCCCCCTCAAAATCCAAACCAGACCCTTATCCGAGCACGCAACCTGGCAGGCCGCAGGGGAAGCGGCCCCCCTCCCTCCTGAACTGTACCAGGCCGCATGCCCTCAACATGGGGGGTTTCGTGCTCTGGGGCAGGGGGGCGACCTGCGGCCCCCCCCACCCCAAAGCACCCTGCCCCCATGTTGATGAGGACAGAGCCTCTTCCCGACAACCCTGGCCGTTGGTTGTCGGAGTCTGCGGGCAGGGAGCTTATCAGAATCCGGGAGCCCCCTTTAATAAGGGGGCCCCCAGATCCCGGCCCCCCACCCTATGTGAATGAGTATGGGGTACATCGTACCCCTACCCATTCACCTTGTGGAAAAAAATGGCAATAAAAAACACACACAGCTTTTTAAAGTATTTTATTGCACAGCTCCGGGGTCTTCTTCCGACTTCGGGGGTCTCCGGTGTCGTCGCCGCGCTCTCCGGTTCTTCCTTCTGCCGGGCCTCTGCTATCTTCTTCCAGCTCTTTTGCTAGCGGGGCCCGGTCTTCTCCGTCGCCTTCTTCCCTCTTCTTCTCTCCGGTTCTTTCTTCCTTCTGCCGGGCCTCTGCTATCTTCTTCCAGCTCTTTTGCTAGCGGGGCCCGGTCTTCTCCGTCGCCTTCTTCCCACTTCTTCTCTCCGGTTCTTTCTTCCTTCTGCCGGGCCTCTGCTATCTTCTTCCAGCTCTTTTGCTAGCGGAGGCCCGGTCTTCTCCGTCGACTTCTTCCCTCTTCTCCTCTCCGGTTCTTTCTTTCTTCTGCCGGGCCTCCGCTATCTTCTTCCAGCTCTTTTGCTAGCGGAGGCCCGGTCTTCCCCGTCGTCTCGTCCGGCTCTCCGTTGTCCTTCTGCCGGCCCCTCCACTATCTTCTTCCAGCTCTTTTGCTAGTGGAGGGGCCTTTCTTCCCATCATCGCCGTCTTCTTCCCTCTTCTCCTCCTCGATGTTGACTCGTCGCTTCCTCTCACAGTAATGCTAAATCTTCGGTCCGCAGAGATTTATATAGGCTTCTCATGACGTCACAGTCACATGCTCCGGGTGGCCCCGGAGCATGTGACTGTGACGTCATGGGAACATGTGACTGTGACGTCATGAGAAGCCTATATAAATCTCTGCGGACCGAAGATTTAGCATTACTGTGAGAGGAAGCGACGAGTCAGCATCGAGGAGGAGAAGAGGGAAGAAGACGGCGACGACGGGAAGACCGGCCCCTCCACTAGCAAAAGAGCTGGAAGAAGATTGTGGAGGGGCCGGCAGAAGGACAACGGAGAGCCGGACGAGACGACGGGGAAGACCGGGCCTCCGCTAGCAAAAGAGCTGGAAGAAGATAGCGGAGGCCCGGCAGAAGAAAGAAAGAAAGAAAGAAAGAACCGGAGAGGAGAAGAGGGAAGAAGGCGACGGAGAAGACCGGGCCTCCGCTAGCAAAAGAGCTGGAAGAAGATAGCAGAGGCCCGGCAGAAGGAAGAAAGAACGGCCAGGGTTGTAGGGAAGAGGCCCTGTCCTCATCAACATGGGGGCAGGGTGCTTTGGGGTGGTGGGCCGCAGGTCGCCCCCCTGCCCTAGAGCACCAAACCCCCCATGTTGAGGGCATGCAGCCTGGTACGGTTCAGGAGGGACGGGGGCCGCTCGTCCCCCCTCTTCTCCTGCGGCCTGCCAGGTTGCGTGCTCGGATAAGGGTCTGGTTTGGATTTTGAGGGGGATCCCCATGCCGTTTTTTCGGCGTAGGGTTTCCCCTTCAAATCCAGACTAGACCCAAGGGACGGAACAACCTCCAACACTACTGCACCTTGTCCTGCATCTTTCCCAGCTTCCAGCAGAGTTACCCAATGTGCCGTGAAAGATAGGTAACGTCCCTGTTCATGCCTGCTGGACCATGAGTCAGCGGTAATATGCACCTTACCGCTGACCGCCCTGTCCAGCGAGGCCAAGACATTGCCTTCAGCATGTCGGTAGAGAGCCAGAATCGCCTTCCGTGAGAAAAAGTGGCATTTGGGAACCTGCTACTGAGGAACCGAACATTCCACAAACTCACGGAAGGGGGCAGAGTCTACAAATAGAAGAGGCAGCAGTTAAAGTGCTAGCAATTTAGCCAAGCTAGCATTCAACCGCTGGGCATGTAGATGGCTGGGAGAAAACTTCTTTCGGCAGTGCAGCAGCTGGGGCAGGGAAATATGCCCTGTACAATCTGACATCGCTGTACCGATAGCAGATTGCCCGCAAGTACTTGGCTATGACATACCTAATTCTACACCTTCATTCCTCTCAGTGCAGGTTTCAGAGAGGACTGAAGGTATAGTGGGGTTGGAGATCCCAGCTGATGAGGAGCAAGGAGAGGTCCGCTTTGTTCTTTGGTGTGGGTCTTTTAGGTATGCTTGCCAATGAACTGCATGACAGGTCGACATATGCCTGGTCAAGCATGTGGTGCCCAAGCGGGTAATGTTTTGGCCACGCAAGATACGTTTGAGACATATGTTGCAAATAGCAGTGGTGTGGTCTGATGCACTCGTCTCAAAAAAGGCCCACACCAAAGAACTTTTGGAATAACGCGCAGAGACAGCAGCGTCCTGCACATGCGGAGCTCTGCGGTGTGATGCAGTCAGTGTGCTGCCCTTAAGCTGGCCCCTGGAGGGCATCCTGCCTCGTTGGAGATGTGCCTCTTCTTCCTCCACCTCTCTACTATCAGGCATTCATGTGGAGTTAGTGACCTCATCATCCCCTCCCTCCTCATCACTGGAGCAAACCTGGCAGTATGCTGCAGCTGGGGGAACATGACTGCCAGATTGCTGTCCTTCTTGGGCACCCCCTCTCTCTGGGCTCACGTTACTGCCTTCCTCTAGCTGGGTACCATCATCGGAGCCTTCAAAACGCTGGGCATCCTCCTGGAGCATGTACCCAACACTGTGGTCAAACAGTTCGGGGGACTCCTCAGGAGGACTTGGTGGGGCTACGGAAGGAGTGACTGATGCCATTGAGCCGAGGAAAGAGGCTGCGTTGGCAGCTGCTTTGCCAGACAAAGTACCCTGAGCCTGGGTTAGAGAGGATGAGGAGGATGAGGATGGCTTAGTCATCCACTCTACCAAGTCTTCGGCATGTTGCGGCTCAACACGACCAGCTACCGAAAAAAAAGCACAAGCGTGTCCCACGGCCACGTGCTGATGAGGATGCACCATGTCCACGACCAGCACTGTTGTCTCTAGACACAAAGCATGCTTGCCCTCTTTTATTAGCTTGTGACTGTCTGCCTCTCCTTGTTGGCCTTCCAGACATACTAATGGCCTGCAGTGAGATGTAGCTGCACAAAGCTGGGATGTATATATATACTGATTATACTACAGCTAGCAGAATCAACTGCCTGCCTGTAGTATTATTAGTATGAGAACACCAGCAATTGTCTTCAGGTAGCTTTAGGTGCACACTGTGCAGAGGACACAGTACACTAACTGTAAATACTGCAGCTGCCTTCCTGTGGTATTAATAGGATCAGAAGAACACCAGCAATTGTCTTCAGGTAGCTTTAGGTGCACACTGTGCAAAGGACACAGTACACTAACTGTAAATACTGCAGCTACCACAATCACCTTCCTGCCTGCCTGTCAGTATATTAGGAAGAGAATTACAGGAACGGATCTATCTAAACTGAATACAGTGTATATATATATATATATATATATATATATATACAATACCTAGGATGCATATATATCCTCCATACACTGTAACTGCAGCTAACTGACTCACCTGCCTGCTCTATCTAACTTAAATCAAATGACACTGTCTCTCTGTCTATCTCTCTCCGCCGCCGCAACACACTACACAAGGCCGCCACGCAGGTGGCCTTATATATTGTGGGGCGTGTACTAAACCCCTAAACCATAATTGGCCAAAGCCACCCTGGCTTTGGCCAATTATGGCTCTCTGTACAGACGGCGCTGTGATTGGCCAAGCATGCGTGTTCTGTCTCAACTACAAAGCGATAAAGTTCATCTCCAGGTTGATGTAGGCCTTACACAAGCTGGTTTGCTATTATCCCTTGCATCGATACAGGCAGTTTAACTCAATGAATAAACTCACAGTTAGGACGACAGACAATGAATCCTTTTGAATGTTCCGTTTAATGATGGATATTCATAGGTAGAAAAACGTTGCAGTTGTAAGCCACATGTAAGATGTTTAGCATGGAAGATATACAGGAGTAATGACCAGAATCAGGAAGTGGAGGAGATATATAAAGAACTACGGTGAGAGAGAGAGTTCAGCTAGAAAGAAGGGGACAGATCTTAAAGACACAGAGCAAGAATAATCACATAGTGTAACACAACACTCCCCGTCTGAAATCTTTAGATTTCATAACCTTAAACTAAAATATATATTTTCAAAAAGTCCAATACTGACAAATGTCCTGGAACCTGTAATGAAAAACATGCAACAAGCAAATAACAAACGTAAGTTCAACAGGATGAAGAACATAAAGTCACAGTATGATGTCTTCAAGAATTCCAAAGTTCTGAGTAGAACCTGTAGATGGCAGCAATGTACTCCCCACCGTGCCAACAGCATGGCTAGTCCTTGCACAAGTCACTCACCTGGCAAAAGGAGTACTAACTCTGTAATTGGTCGACTAAAGGTTTGTGTCGATCCTCCCTTGGTTACCTTGACTTCTACCTTCCGGACTTTGTTATTGTTGCTGGGCATAACTTTAGTAATAAGACCCATAGGCCACTCATTCCGACAAACTTCCTTGTCGTTTAGAAGGATGAGGTCTCCAACCTTAAGATTCGGCTTAGATGCTTGCCATTTGTTACGACCTTGAAGGTGGTGAAGATACTCCTTCCTCCAGCGATGCCAGAACACATTGGCTAGGTGCTGAACCTGCTTCCATTGATGCCTGTAATGGTGTGACCGCAGCTTCTGTTTTGTACTTACAGAAGTGTGTAGTGAGATGTTCACAGTTCTTATTTCCTTATCATCTTCAGGGTTTACTAGCCCATAGGTGGTGTCAATAGGGAGTAAGTAAGAGTCCTCACACAGAAACCTTGGAGCTGACAGCCATAAGCTGTCCTGAAGAGCGGCAGGTGACACGGCTCTGGTCCCACAGTCAGCTGGGTTGAGTTCAGTGGGAACGTGATGCCATTGACTTGGTAGAGAGAATCTCTTGATACGTTCAACCCTGTTGCTGACGTACACATAAAATTGTTTTGTTTGGTTGTTTATGTAACCAAGTACTACCTTACTGTCTGTATAGAAGGTGAAAGAATCAATTCTAGTGTCCATTTCACTTTGTATGACCTCAGCAATTTCTACTGCTAGCACGGCTGCACAAAGTTCAAGTCTTGGTATGGTATGCGCAGGCTTGGGAGGGAGTTTTGCCTTGCCTAGGACAAAACTACAGTGTGATTCTCCATTCAGTTCAGAGGTCTTCAAATAGGCTACTGTAGCAATAGCTTCAACTGATGCATCAGAGAAAATATGAATCTCTCTCCGGTTAGCAGTTGAAGTGGAACATGGAACATAGCAACGGGGAATCTGAAGTTTTTCTAGTGACTTCAAAGAATATCTCCACCTTTCCCACTTGTGTTGATTCTCACTAGGCAAGGGAGTATCCCAGTCTATGTTCTCAGTAGACAACTGTCTTAGTAAAATCTTACCTTGAATGGTATCTGGAGCAAGGAAACCCAGTGGGTCATAGATGCTATTCATCGCGGACAGGACTCCTCTCTTAGTGAAGGGTTTGTCACAAGTTGACACTTGGAAGGTGAATTTGTCTTGCTTGATGTTCCACAACAAACCCAGACTTCGCTGTACAGGAGGCACATCTGTACCTAAGTCAAGGTTTTTTAGACTAGTGGCATAGTCCTCAGAGTGAAAGGCATTCATAAGTTCCTGGCTGTTGGATATAATCTTGTGCAGTCTAAGGTTTGCTACAGACAGCATCTCCTTTGTTCTGGTGAGAAGATCAATTGCTTCTTTAGCAGTTTGAAAGGACTTAAGTGCGTCGTCAACGTAGAAGTTTCTTTCAACAAATTGACGGGCATCAGATCCATATTCAACTTCTCCAGTCTGAGCTGTTTTCCTTAGCCCATAAGTTGCCACTGCTGGGGAAGGACTGTTACCGAAGACATGTACCCTCATGCGATAATCTATAACTTCCTTGTTGAGGTCATTGTCCTTGTGCCATAGAAACCTGAGGTAGTTTCTGTTGTCTTCTCTGACGATGAAGCAGTGAAACATCTGTTGAATGTCAGCCATTACTGCTACAGGCTCTTGTCTGAAACGAATCAAGACTCCTATTAGACTGTTGTTCAAGTTGGGTCCCGTAAGGTGCATGTTGTTAAGAGAAACACCTTCGTGCTGAGCACTGGAATCAAAGACAACTCTGATTTGGTCTGGTTTGCGTGGGTGATACACGCCAAAGGATGGAAGGTACCAGCATTCTTCTCCCTCCTTTAGTGGGGGAGCAGGCTCTGCATGATCTCTGTCAAATACATTTTGCATAAAGTCCACAAAGTGCTTCTGCATCTCTGGTTTCCTGCTTAAGTTTCGCTTTAAGGAGGAGAATCTACTGATGGCCTGCTGTAAGTTGTTGGGCAATCTCTCTCTTGGGAGACGAAAGGGTAGGGGTGCTACCCAGTTATTGGAGTCATCTTGAAAGAACTCATTGTCCATTACCTTGATGAATTCTTTGTCTTCCATTGAAGGAGCCAGTATGTCATCTTCACTGGTTGCATTAAACACTGTAGAGCCGAAGTCGCCATCATGGCAGGAGAAAGGGCTTGTGTCACCTGAGATACCATGTTGCCATTCGTGGCTGGCTATCTTCTCTTTCACCCAGTAGTGATGTGGGCATGGCTCAAAGTAAGTGTTTCGGCCATTTGGCAGAACATTTGTCTTGAATGACGAAATGTTGGTAGGTCTTTTCATTTTGCCTATGCAGACATTGCCTATGATGACCCACCCTAGATCCGTGCGCTGGGCAAATGGGGCATCTGGGGGTCCACTGACTTGTCTGTTTACCTTGTGAACTCTTAGAATGTCTCTTCCTAACAGAAGAAGGATCTGAGCATCTTTGTCAAGCGGCGGTATCTCATTTGCTATTACCTTGAGGTGAGGGTGATGGAAAGCAGCAGCTGGAGTAGGGATTTCTTCCCTGTTAGCAGGTATCTGATTGCACTCAACAAGTGTAGGTAAGGGTAATTGCAAGTTACCTTTGAGAGAAGATACCATGAGTCCATGAGCCCTTCTTCCAGAAACCTCTATAGTTCCACTACAGGTACCCAAGGTGTAAGGATGAGCTTCGCCTTTTATTTCAAATAGATTGAACAATTCCGATTTTGCAAGTGATCGATTGCTCTGATCGTCTAAGATAGCATATGCCTTTAGAGACTTTTCTGGTTGATCCTTGTGGTATATGTTCACCAAGCATATCTTAGCACAGGACTTACCACAGCGGTCTTCTCCACAAACTTCAGTGCAGGATGAAGAAATGATGGTAGAATTAGGCACTTGGTCTGTATTCTCCCCGCCATGCGTTAACCTGGGAGGAGCGTTGGCAGGTTGTACAGAGCTGGGCTCAAGAGGATGGAGGGCTTGCACATGTTCTTCAGAGCCACACTCTATGCACTTGATGGACACATTATAGTCCCTTGCAAAATGTTCTGTAGAAGCACAGCACCTGAAACATACCCTAAATGTCTTTAAAAGCTCCTTGCGCTCTTCCAGAGGCTTTTTCCTAAAGCCGATACATTTATTGAGGGGGTGTGGTTTCTTGTGTATGGGACACTCTCTGTTAGGGTTTTCAATCTTCCTACTCTGTTTGTTCGTGGCCAGAACTGTGGTAGGAGTGGGAAGGATGTCAGTCTTTTTCACGGACACTGGGCCTCTATGGTTTCTATAGTTGCCCTGAAGACTGGTACTCTTAGGAAAGGGTGAGAAGAGACTGTACTCACCGTAGGAAAAACTTGGATCGTTCTTGGTCTCTGCAATTTTCCTGATGAATTCACAGAAGAAAGAGAATGGAGGGAAGGAAACCTTGTTCTCTCTTTTGTATGATGACCCTAGTGCAGTCCATTTCTCTTGCAAAACATATGGGAGCTTGGAGACAATTGGGTTTACCCCTCTTGGAGTGTCAAGGTAACTGAGTCCAGGTAGTTTTGGGTCTGTCTTGGCTAGCTGAAGCTCAAGGAGAAGGTCACTCAGTCTCTGGAACTCCTTGTTGTCCTTACCGGATATCTTTGGGAAAGTTTCCAGACGCATGAACAAAGCATTTTCTATAGCTTCTGGATTGCCATAACTTTGCTCTAGTCGCTCCCATGCAGCTGTGAGGCCTGCAGTAGGATTGTCCATGAAAACCGATCTTAATGGCTTAACACGTGCAGCAGATAGAGGACCAAGCCATTTGATCAGCAGATTCAATTCTTGATCAGCTGTAATGCCAATATTGCTGATTGTAGTTCTGAAGGCACATTTCCAACTTCTGTAGTTCTCAGGTTGGTCATCAAAACTTGTAAGACCAGTCTTTGTGAGCTCTCTGCGAAGCATGTACCTCACAAACTCTTCTGTCTCAGTTGTCTCCGCCTTTATGTGAGATGCTGTTGGCTGTATGGTGCTGATTGCGTTATCTTTGGCATTGTTGTTAAAGGACACAGGGAAATATGGTGCAGCAGATGCATCCAGGTGAGTTGCTTGCTTGAAGTCAGTTGTTCCAATGGTACGTTGATTCAAGGCTGTACCGATGACTGGAGATTGATGACTTGCTTGAAGCTTGCGCTGATGCTCTGTGACGTGTGAAGGCAGGCAAGGTAGGCAGGTAGGAAATGCAGTGGAGTGATTTTGTGTGCAGGAAGTTGCTGGAACCTCTTTAACTTGAAGCTGTGAAGGAGTCTCTATGTAGTCGGAAGCATTGGAGACAATGGAGTGTGCACTGCAGTGGCTTAGGACATAGTCTTTAGTGTGTTTGAGGGGGTCTTCCATATCTGCTATGTTTAGGTTAATGCTGTCTTTCTCACTTGCACCTTCGTCTGCACTGATAGCTTGCTGTAGGACCCTTAGCTTTGCCATAGCTGCGTCATGTTTACACTGTTCATTTAAGGTTTCCATTGTTGCTCTTTGACGTGCTGACTGAGATTCCGACTCTGCTCTCTGAGCTTCCGACTCTGCTCTTTGACGTGCTGACTGCGCTTCCGACTCTGCTCTTTGACGTGCTGACTGCGCTTCCAACTCTGCTCTTTGACGTGCTGACTATGCTTCCAACTCTGCCCTTTGAGCTTCCAACTCTGCTCTTTTTTCTGCATATGCCACCTGCACTTTGCTGGCTTCCACTTCAGCGCGGCCATTAATAAGTCGCTCACTGAGTGTTGAGTATCTTGAACTATGGGATCTTGACAAGTTTTTAGAACGTCTGGTGGAAACAGATCTGTGAGATGCAGTGTCCTGTAACAGCTTTATTTTTGCTTCTGCCTTTAATCTGGTTTGCTAGATAAAACTGTCTCTTTCAATATTGAGAGCATTGACGCGCTTTAATTGCATCATCGCATTTTCTGACTTCATGTTTTGTAAGACATTAGTGAATTTGATGCTGGTAAGCTGATAAAGCTCATATGAGGCAGAAAGTTGTTTAATGGCGCCCTCTAGTGTCAGTAGTTCACGTTCTACAGACACTGTATTGGCTTCAGCAAGGATTTTCTCCCAGACTAATTCCAAGCTATTTGACAATTCAGTCCTTGAAGCTTCATAATTCTCCATTACTTTCCAAGTGGGTTTAACTGAGCGTTTGGGTAACTCAGTTTCTTCAGGAACTTGTGAGGAAGGAGATGTGAGTTCACATGCAGAAGCTTGGTCACTCATGATAGCAGACTGACTGTGAAAGCAGGCAGGATCTGTGTGCTGAAATATGACACTGTGCAGATTGTCTCAGGCTATAAGGCTGCCATGTGCTGCTCTGTCCCTTCTGTCTTGCTATGAGGGCAGTAAATCTTGTCTGTTTCAGTACTGACATGCAGAAATCTTGTAATTAGGCTGTGAAACTCAGTTTTTGTACTGTTCTGTCTCAACTACAAAGCGATAAAGTTCATCTCCAGGTTGATGTAGGCCTTACACAAGCTGGTTTGCTATTATCCCTTGCATCGGTACAGGCAGTTTAACTCAATGAATAAACTCACAGTTAGGACGACAGACGATGAATCCTTTTGAATGTTCCGTTTAATGATGGATATTCATAGGTAGAAAAACGTTGCAGTTGTAAGCCACATGTAGGATGTTTAGCATGGAAGATATACAGGAGTAATGACCAGAATCAGGAAGTGGAGGAGAAATATAAAGAACTACGGTGAGAGAGAGTTCAACTAGAAAGAAGGGGACAGATCTTAAAGACACAGAGCAAGAATAATCACATAGTGTAAGACAACAATGCGGGTCATAATGCATGCTTGGCCAATCATCAGCCAGCAATGCACTGCAATGCCGCAGTGAATTATGGGCCTTGACGCGCCATTCGAATTTGGCGCGAACGGCCCATAATGTTCGCAATTCAGCGAACAACCGAACAGACGATGTTCGAGTCGAACATGGGTTCGATTCGAACTCGAAGCTCATCCCTAGTTGTGGTATGAAAATGCCAATGTTATATACAAAAGACCAATGTGTCATACTTTATCTAGAGTTTTAGCATCATCCAGATGAGGCTTATCTAAACTGTAGTCTTCATGTTTATTAATAAACCCATTATACACCTTCTAATGTTTGATTCATCAGTCATTCCTTACCTTCAAGATGACATTGAAGTCTGTTCCAGACAAATAATTCTGCAAATACTAAATGGCAAGGATTGAAAGGGTAAATGAGGTGTCTGAAAGACTTGTAAATGTAAATCACAGAGCACCCAGCCATTATCATTTTACAAAAAGAAGAATGAATAAATATAGAGTTTATGTAAAATGAATAATGAAAGTAATAATACAGTTTTTTTTCCCCTCAATTTAGCTTGGATCTAACTGCTCAGTAGACATTCAAAAGGGGTTTGGTTTACATTTTTATTTCCACAAGTTTAGCTTAATAAACATTCTTAATTTTGCTCTTGGGTTATATTTATAATTAGGCACAATACTGTCTTGTGAAATATCTGACAATTCCAGCTGCATGTTTACCATATGCATACACGTTTCAGCACAATATTCCCTGTGCTTTTTCGCCCCATTAAATTGTAAGTAAATATCACTCAGTTTGTTCTTCATTGCAAGTGTTGAGCATTTTACCTAGACAATGTTCTGTATACAGACATCAAAGAGTAACATTTCTGATAGCAGCAAAACTGGGTGTCATCAAAGGAAAACAGAAGCCAATGTTTGATTCAGCAGTCCAGGTGGAATTATCCCGACATCTGCTTTTATTTTGCTTACTGAATCAAAGCAAGAACTATGCTCTTCAGAGACATCACACAGAAAGATGAAACATAACAGTTCATTTCTGATAAAAAGCATTGATAAAAAGCATAGTATTATATTAAGAGCCTTCATTTTCATTATATGCAATTCTTGTCAGCATCTTTTTTTTTAAAGCGGTATTTAACTTCCCCCATGTACCCCCCCCCCTTACCTGTATTGCTGGGTTCAAAACACATACTCACCTTCACAGCAAATCCAGCATTGTCCCACTGTAATTCCCTGTTCAGGTGGCATCTTGCCTACTTTAGCTGGCTGCCTCTTACAGATTCAATGATGATGATGATGATGATTCAATGATGATTCCAATGATGTACCAGGCCCACCCTCTGGCCGGTCTATGTGTCTGGTCCTACAGCCTCCTGGGAGATGTGGCGTGAGTATTCCAGAAGGCTGCAGTACCAGGAAAAAGTCATTCTGGCCTAGGGGCAGGGGTTGGAGTAAAAGAAAAAAAAAACAGAAAAAAATGGCATTTGAGATTGTGGAGGGTTTAAACAGACCAAACTCTCTTTCAAGAGTTACGTTCTGCTTAAAATGTCAAAAACATTTTAGGATTTATATCATTGGTCAAAATGATAAAGCAAAAAATGTGCACCTATTTACAGTTCAGATGTTGGGGGGGTTAAATAAAAAAACATTAATTTATGCCACAGTTCAGTTTATGAAAGGTAGCTTAACCCCTTGTCTTTTTTTTTTTTTTCACACGTGCAAAAATACACATTTTAGGCCTGAAGATTAATTAAGACCCCCAAGCATTATATTTGTTCTAAAGTAAAAAATATATCTATGCGCTGTGATGAAGTGGCCACTGGCACAGATAAGCAATATACCTAACTTATTAACAATATTCAAAAATGTGTAGCGCCAAGCAATTACATATATGACAAATAGTGATAAAAGGTGAAAAAAATAAAGTCCAAAAAATATTATATGAAGTCCTTTCAGCAGAATCATAAAAGCTCATGCACAGAATCCTCATGGAAAGATAAAGCATGTGAAAGCAAATCCAGTGTAATGGTGTACAATAACATTAACTAGTGTATCTTGAGGTGAAGAAAAGTGACCCAATGAAGTGCTCCAAGATCAGCCACCACACCCCAGTGAAATGGACACTAACCAGAAAGGATGGTTTCCGTTACAGCAGCAAACACGCATTTAGTAAGTATCTGTCCTCCAGTAAAATGGGCTGTCCAGCGACACTCCTCAACAGGATAAGGCTAAGATAAATAAAGCTTGCCAGGAGCCAGATAAAGTCCTCATAGTGTAGTAGCTTTATTTCAGTTGCATCAACATTAAAAGCCAGAATGTAATAAACAATCCTTACATTCAGTGCTGCTCCCGACCCAGAATCGGACAGCGGCACTACGTCAGCACTAGAATCTCCTCACCGACGCGTTTTGTCCAATAGGATGTTATCTAGGGGACCCTTTTAATGTTGATGCAACTGAAAAAAGCTACTACACTATGAGAACTTTATCTGGCTTCTGGCGAGCTTTATTTATCGCAGCCTTATTCTGTTGAGGAGTGTCGCTGGACAGCCCATTTTACTTGATGACCGATACTTACTGAATGCGTGTTTGCTACTGTAACAGCAGCTATCCTTTCTGGTGAGTGTCCATTTCACTCGGGTGTGGTGGCTGATCTTGGAACACTTCAATGGATCACTTTTGTTCACCTCAAGATACACTAGTTGATGTTATTGTACACCATTACACTGGATTTGCTTTCACATGCTTTATCGTTCTATGCGGATTCTCTGCATGAGCTTTTATGGTTCTGCTGAAAGGACTTTATATTATATTTTTTGGACTTTATTATATTTGTTCTGAAAGCAGAGACCCTGGAAAATAAAATGGTTGCAGCACAATTTTTATGTTACTTGATACTGTTTATAAAACCAATTGATTCAACAAAAATACACACACATTAATTTTAGTGCACAGAAATATAATATATTACCTGTTTTTGGCAACACAAAAGATGTGGCTGCCTTGAGTACCGTATTTTCCGCACTATAAGGCGCACCGGATTATAAGGCGCAGTCTCAATTACGGGTCTATTTCTGTACTTAACCCATACATAAGGCGCACTGGACTATAAGGCGCATGCTAAAACATACGGTCTACAAAAAGAAATTTAACGGAAGCAAAACAGTGAGTTTAGTTGAACTTTATTCTACTATTTAACAATACACTCACATTATTTTTCAGTCTCGTTGCCAGGTGGCTGTTAAGCAATGATGCCGGCTTTTGCAAAAGCTCGGACAACAGTTAAAGCAGATACCTTGCTAACGTGCTGTACATATTACGTAATGTTTCTGACTGGTTTATCGCTGCCAGCGTACGTAGTGTACGTATTACGTCCCTGTGTCAGTGGGAAATGGTCCGACAGTTAACCAAGCGGAGTGCTTACCAAAGTCGCACAACAAAATTTTTACAGATTTTGGAACTCAGTGCACACATAAGGCGCACCGGACTATAAGGCGCATGGCCGATTTTTGAGAAAATTTTAGGCTTTTAGATGCGCCTTATAGTGCGGAAAATACGGTAAATAGAAAACAAACATGTCAAGCTTTAAATTGTGTGCACCCATAAAATGGTGTGAAACTTCAGAACTGAATCATCTGAGCAGTTACATGTGAATAAAGCCTCCTGTATGCAACCAATGTTCGTCCAGGGTCAGTATTTCTGCAGAGTTCTGTCCCCACAAAAACTGGCCGCAACTAATCATACAGAGTGTTAGTGCATCCAGAGACAGTGTTCACTCACCTCTAAACACAGAAAACTATCCGCAGATTTGTGCTTGTGTGAATGTAGCCTAATACTACAAGCAGGACTCAAGGGCCACGTATGTATCTATATGTTAAGCGACAGGCTGCATTTGAATCAACACTTGTGCTATACTTCTTTTTCAGGCTATACAAAGCCTCCAGGAAGTTTCAGGACAAGGTCCTTTGGCACCCAAGGAGAGGATACCAAAGCGAGGATACATTTGTAGTAGCAGTAGCTTAATTCATAAATAATGCAGAGCAGGACCAAACTGTCAAACTGATGGCTCATTCCCATGGATTACACAGGGAGAACATCTCTATGATGAACATGGTGTCAACTCACATTGCACTTTCACCAGTACGTGGTGAAGACACTCTCCGTGTCACCCTGAAACCTCTTTTTCTGGTTCCCGAAGAGAGTGTGGACAGAAATGACCTGACCAATTAAGAGGTCTGAGGAGTGGCCAATGTGAGGTCATAATGTGTATGATCATGCAGATGCCACTCCCTCAGATGCAGTTTTCAACATGTATTATTATCTTCAAATACCTACAGTTAACAGTATATTATATCATCCAGAATGGGACTACCTTTTGAATCTATGCAAATACAATGGGTATCAAATGCCTGTTTCACTAGAGAGGTGGAATGTGATGGAATGGAATGTGCTGCTTCCTTCTAATATAGTTGTATTTTGGCTAAAATGCTAGTAAATAACTGATACAGATACAAGTGTTCTTATTCCTGTCCAAGAGTTATGAAACACATTAAAGTTGTGACCCTAAAGGAAGGGATAGTCAGTCAGGAATACATATTCTGTTTTCTACAAGCTAAACTATTTTATGAAAGGGCAATAAAGTCAACCTGATGCTTTTTGCATGGAGGGCTATCTACTTAATAGTTCTAATGACTTAAGAATGAAAACTGGAATGTTTTATGTTAGCTAGTGTAGCGGGTATTTGAATTTAGGGGAGGCATCTGGGTGGTAGTGTAACCCAGATGCATTGATTGTTAGGGAATCTGAGACCCTTTTGTGGTACTTGGAGGACTCTGGTGGTGTGAGGTTCCCTGCGGCCTGCAGGTGGCACTGTCGCCCTGGCCGGAGCTGAACACTCACCGCAAGACTGCATCCCTTTTTGTCCTTTCCTGGCGCTGGTACAGCGGGGTGGGGAACCTGCTGTGACGCAAAGGGAGAGGAGATAAAGGGGGCGGACGCCCTGACCTCAGGGTTCAGAGTCGGAGGACACAGCCGCGCCCAGGCACCTTCAGCCTGGGTGCTGGCGTTCCGGAGTTCCGGGCCCAGGTGCCCTTGACCTGGCCGGAGCGGGAGATGGAGCCCATCTCAGGCACCTTTAGCCTAGGGTGAGGTACTATGGCGGAGGCCTGGAGCTCAGTACCTTCGACTGAGTTCTGCGAGGGTGGAGGAATCCGAGGGGGCCCTGACTCCTTGGGTGCCCGTGTCTGAGATGAGGAGGCCGGTGAGCGGAAATTCTCCGGAGAGTCCAGCGCAGCATTTGCTGGTGATGGAGAGGCCTCCGGTAACTGTCTTGGATGGATGTCCTTCCCCTGATAGGGGCTACGTTAGCGAAGGTAATCCATGTTCTGTTCAATATAGTCAGTGGCAGTGACTATTCGCCATTGGTGACACCACAGTGGTTAGCTCTATCTAAAAGAATTGTGCCTTGGCCTACTCCCCACAAAGACTGAAGTGTTATATGGGTCTCAACCTGTCTGTGCTGTATGACTATTTATTGAGAAGAATAAATATGAGTTGGACCTTTTCAGTGTGAGGAACTCTGGTTACTAGGAGCAAAGGGGAGTCAATCCGAGGAGAGGATTTGACTCTGGGACACATACGCAAAACCCGATAGTTCTGGCTTTCACCTCTACACATTGGAGGACATGGGCCGTGGTGTATCTCATCCCTCCCCCCAGTACTAACCCCTAGATGAGACAGACAAGCCGTGAATGAGAAGGGGTGAGAGGGGTGAGGTCGCTACACTATTAAAATATCAAACTTCAGATGCTTATTCCCTAAGTTGCTTAGGTCTTGTTATTAGAGTTTATGATGGGCTAATTTAAAAGGCTATCTGTTTTGTCAGGCTCTGTCTTGATGTTAGTGAAGATAGGTAAGAGGTTCTGTTGTGTTCTATCAGTGTACACATAATGATTTTTTGAAATGCTGCTAAAAAGTTGTTTATTATGGGATATGTAGTTCTGATGTATTCTCTCTGAGGGGAAAATGAAATCCATTCCATGCTGCCCCTACAGACAGAAATCAATTGGAATTTAAGCTGTTTCACAAGATGATGAATTTTAACAGAGTAAGGGCATCCTAGTGTTCCAGACTTGCTTTTGGGGTTGCCCAGACCTCATTATCATCACATTCTCTCCATGCGTACTTATGAGGGCTTCATGACAGGTGTTCTTTCTGCTCTCCAGATACTATTGTTGTGAGTATGGTATGGGATCTTTATTAAGACCTCAATGTTTATTCTCAGTGCCTCCAACCTTACGGTAATTTTATGAACTTAGTTCAGAATGTCAATGCATACCATAATTCTTTCCTGAGTTAATTTATTTATG
The DNA here is from genome assembly GCA_029206835.1 of Rana muscosa. Classification (NCBI taxonomy): domain Eukaryota; kingdom Metazoa; phylum Chordata; class Amphibia; order Anura; family Ranidae; genus Rana; species Rana muscosa. Next base: position 1,246,731,531 of record CM055122.1, read on the forward strand.
GGGTTTTCTTACCAAAGTATAAAATATCTTCCACAAAATTAACAAGTGAATAATTTGACTTTATTAAGTAACGAGTATATTCATACTATTTCATACAGAACGAGATTTACTGGTGAGTGACACTTCACACATACACTATTAAAACATAAAATTTGCATCAAAACGAAAATTAATATAATAACCCAGTCTGTTGGAAAAATATGTGCATTAATTTACGCTTTAGAATCAAAAACGCAATATCTCCTGTTGCTCAGGGAAACAGTCCTTCAAATTTCCCCTGGCCGGAAAGAAATCCAAAATGTGTCTCACTAAGTCTACAGAACAACACTGCGAATTTGAAATAATTATTAAACCAACAGAGTTCAGAATTTAAATGGAGCAATAAAACCTTTCCTGGGATCACATAACTTTGAGAGAATTTTCAAAATATCTTGGCCTGAATTCCCCAAAACACAGATGTAATGATGCACCCCTAGACAGTCAAATGAACATCAATACATAACCCCTAGAATATAATCCCTGCAATTCTGAGAGAGAAGATGAGATATGATCTGTATGATCTGTATCTTACCAAGCTTAAAAGGGGGGGATTCACGTCACAAGGTCCAGCCAGATGGGGAGTGGTCAGAGATCAGCAGACATCTAGGAGTGCATCTGGTGTATGGGTATCTGATCCCTTCCTTTGGGCCTTAACAACTTTTAAACCATTTTGAACAATAGGTTCATAAAGTTATCTTGAGCTCATCCCAGAAGGTTTGGCTCACTTTCTATTGGTTGAGAATTCTTTACGAGCGGCCAGGTATCAGAGGTGATATTATCTTCAGCCACTGGGGGGTGTCTGTGGACCACAAATGTTTTTTTTTTCTCTAGACTTATCGTGTTAAAAATAAATGTGTTTCCTTCTTATGAATATTTATCTATATTTTGGGGATATGAATATATACTGTGTAGGGATCCCTAGTAATTGGTACATAATATAATCATTGAGTGTAGATTTGATTACTTAGAATCACACTAGATGGATAATTGCATGAACAACAACATGGTCCCTGTATCTCCTATGTAAAAACAACACAGATAAAATGGGTATTGTCATATGTCTTCGTAATGCAATATGTATACAAGTGTTCTCTTAACACGTCTAAAAAGTGGCATAAGCGTCACTTATGATCAGGATATATATATATCCACATATACAGGGCCGTCAGAACAGGAGAGGCAAACCAAGCAACTGCTTGGGGCCCCAAGCTGGCCTGGGGCCCCAGCAGAGCGGTCCCCCTCCCGCGATCGGCGCCCCCCCTCCAATTCAGGCGGGGGGGAGACCATCGGCACACCTGTCACTGTGAGACAGCAGCAGCATTGCTTTTAACCACTTCCCGCCCAGTCAATAGCAAATTGACGTCCGGGAAGTGGTTCTGTTATCCACACTGGACGTCATATGACGTCCTGCGGGATAACAGCCGCCACGCGCCTGGGGGGGCGCGCATCGCGGCGATCGGTGGAGCGGTGGGTCAGTCTGACCCACCGCTACACTGATCTCGGTAAAAAGCCTCCGTCGGAGGCTTTTTACCATGTGATCAGCCGTGTCGAATCACGGCTGATCAGGAAGTAAACAGGAAGAGCCGTTGATCGGCTCTTCCTCACTCGCGTCTGACAGACGCGAGTAGAGGAGAGCCGATCGGCGGCTCTCCTGACGGGGGGTTCGCGCTGATTGTTTATCAGCGCAACCCCCCCTCGGATACCCACACTGGACCACCAGGGAAGCCCCCAAGGACCACCAGGGAAGCCCTAAGCATGTGGATGGCCCCCATGGCCATCCACATGTAGTAAAAAAAAAATATATATAGAAAAATATGCCAATCAGTGCCCACACATGGGCACTGACTGGCACGATCATACCAAGAAACAAATGTGTGGTGGCTGGCATTGCTAGGCAGCAGTGTCACCAGTGCCACCTACTAGTGTCTATCAGTGCCACCTATCAGTGCCCATCCGTGCCCATCTGTACCCATAAGTGCCCACCTATCAGTGCCCGTCCGTGCCACCTATCAGTGCCACCCATAAGTGCCCATCAGTGCCGCCTAAAAGTGCCCATTAGTGCTGCCTATGAGTGCCCATCAGTGCCGCTTATGAGTGCCAATCAGTGCCGCCTATGAGTGCCCATCAGTGCCACCCATAAGTGCCTATCAGTTCCACCCATAAGTGCCCATCAGTGCCGCCTAAAAGTGCCCATTAGTGCCGCCTATGAGTGCCCATCAGTGCCGCCTATGAGTGCCAATCAGTGCCGCCTATGAGTGCCAATCAGTGCCGCCTATGAGTGCCGCATACCAGTGCCACATATCAGTGCCCATCAGTGCCGCCTATCAGTGCCCATCATCAGTGCCCATCAGTGCCACCTCATCAGTGCCACCTCATTGGTGCCACCTCATCGGTGCCCATCAGTGTCGCCTTATCAGTGCCCTTCAGTGCCGCCTTATCAGTGCCCGTCATTGAAGTAGAAAAGGTACTTATTTACAAAAAAAATTAACAGAAACAAAGAAAAACATAGTTTTTTTAAAAATTTTCGCTCTTTTTTTATTTGTTGCGCAAAAAATAAAAATCGCAGAGGCGATCAAATACCACCGAAAGAAAGCTCTATTTGTGGGACAATTTGTTTGGGTACAGTGTTGTATGACCGCGCAATTGTCATTCAAATTGCGACAGCGCTGAAAGCTCAAAATTGGCTTGGGCAGGAAGCTGTATAAGTGCATGGTATTGAAGTGGTTAAATAAGTGCACAGTGGCTGCAGTGTGCGCTGGAATCCAAAGCTCCATTCTGTCTCCCCCCCCCCCCCTCCAGTGTCCTGCACAGTCTCTGGTATCTCTGACTTAACCCCCCCCCCCTCCAATCACCAGTGCGGAGTGCTGAGAGAATCGGGAGGCGGAGCTCTCTGGAGCTCCTGTCGGGCTGGCCAGAGGAAGGGAGGAGGTGAGCTGAATAATTTTTTTCCTGAGAAAAGTCTCCTAGGAAGCAAAGCTGCAAAGTTTAGGAGTATTTGTTGCAAGTGATGCAGTAAAGGGTTAAGGTGACAGGAGAATCAGACAAGATAGAGAGTGTATGGGGGGGGGGGGGGGGCAGTGACTGTGCAGCCCAATCACAGCTGACAGATACCTCCTGAGCAGCACACATGTTATCTATACAAACATCCCCCAATCACTCAGACTAGATAATGTGACAGTAATGTGTGACCATTCATGTAACCTGTATATATGTGATGAGTCTACACTTCTGATTGTACAGACTCAGAGCTTGGATAACAGAGTTATATGAATTGTCATACATTACCTTCACATCATCTGTACATACAGAGTGCTGGGGGCTGGATTATATATAATATATACACACATGTATGTGCTCACGGTTTATAAGAGCCCTTTCACACTGGAGCTGCCATAACGTCTGCGGTAATACGCTGCTATTTTTACCGCATTTCGGCCGCTAGCGGGGCAGTTTTACCCCCGCTGGCGGCTGAGAAAGTGTTAAAACCGCTCGCAATGTGCTGCTGAAGCAGCACATTGCGGGCAGTATAGCCGCACTGTCCCATTCATTTCAATGGGCAGCAGCAGTGGAGGCACGGAAAACTCACCGCTCCTTCACCGCTGCAAAGATGCAGCTAGCAGGACTTTTTCTAACGTCCTGCTAGCGCAACGCTCCAGTGTGAAAGCCCTCGGGCTTTCACACTGGAATGAATGGGGCAGCAGTTTAGCAGCGTTTTGCAGGCGCTATTTTTAACGCTAAAGCGCCTGCAAAACGCTCCAGTGTGAAAGGGGTGTAACAGATTGTTTTCCTTGAATAATACCGCTGTTTGATTTATTGCTGTATATATTAGTAGATGAGCAGAAGAGCTTTTTTTTGCATTATAGACCTCACCATCTGAACAATTCTCAGCCCCCAACTCCCCCCAGCTTATATCACCCCCAGACCACTTTATACATCCAGCTGAGGGACATCATTCCATAGTCACTTTCCTTTCCTTATCTTCCCAAAATCACTCCCGGGTCACCCCACAGACACTACAGGAAATCCCTAACCCCATCTTACCCACCACTGTCCTCTCCCCTACATACTTCCCCCATCATACCCACCACAGTCCTCTCCTCTACATACTGCCCCCATCATACCCACCACAGTCCTCTCCTCTACATACTGCCCCATCATACCCACCACAGTCCCCTCCTCTACATACTGCCCCCATCATACCCTCCACAGTCCTCTCCTGTACATACTTTCCCCATCATACCCACCACAGTCCTCTCCTCTACATACTTTCCCCATCATACCCACCACAGTCCTCTCCTCTACATACTTTCCCCATCATACCCACCACAGTCCTCTCCTCTACATACTGCCCCCATCATACCCACCACAGTCCTCTCCTCTACATACTGCCCCCATCATACCCTCTACAGTCCTCTCCTCTACATACTGCCCCCATCATACCCACCACAGTCCTCTCCTGTACATACTGCCCCCATCATACCCACCACAGTCCTCTCCTGTACATACTGCCCCATCATACCCACCACAGTCCCCTCCTCTACATACTGCCCCCATCATACCCTCCACAGTCCTCTCCTGTACATACTGCCCCCTTCATACCCTCCACACTTCTCATCTTTACATACTGCCCCTGTCATCCCCTCCACACTCCTCTCCTGTACATACTGCCCCCATCATACCCTCCACACTCCTCTCCTGTACATACTGCCCCCATCATACCCTCCACACTCCTCATCTTTACATACTGCCCCCATCATACCCTCCACACTCCTCTCCTGTACATACTGCCCCCATCATACCCTCCGCAATCCTTTCATGTACATACTGCCTCCATCTTACCCTCTGCACTCCTCTCCTGCAGAATCAGATGTAAAGGGGAACAAACCCTGTGCATTCAGATGTAAAGAGGGACTCTGTGGATTCAGATCTAAAGGGGAACTCTGTTGACTCTGATGTAAAGGGGAACTCTGTTGACTCTGATGTAAAGGGGAACTCTGTTGACTCTGATGTAAAGGGGAACTCTGTTGACACTGATGTAAAGGGGAACTCTGTTGACTCTGATGTAAAGGGGAACTCTGTTGACTCTGATGTAAAGGGGGACTCTGTTGACTCTGATGTAAAGGGAGACTCTTGTGATTAATTCCATATGATTAGAAATGTTATTTAATCACAAACATATATGTATAGTGTATACTACATAACAAAATTGCTGTGCATTGCTTTGTACAGAGGTAATGAATTTAATGTACTACAAAAAAAAAAAAAAAAAATGGAGTGCGCTGCTTAAGCGTTCGGGTTTGGCTTGACGAAAAGGTGGCAATCCTACCCTCGGGGGCCCCAAATTCTCAATCTGCTTGGGGCCCCCAAATTCCTTCAAACGGCCCTGCTGGCGGCCGAGAAAGTGTTAAAACCGCTCGCAATGTGCTGCTGAAGCAGCACATTGCGGGCAGTATAGCCACGCTGTCCCATCCATTTCAATGGGCAGCAGCGGTGGAGGCACGGAAAACTTTACCGCTCCTTCACCGCTGCAAAGATGCAGCTAGCAGGACTTTTTCTAACGTCCTGCTAGCGCAACGCTCCAGTGTGAAAGCCCTCGGGCTTTCACACTGGAATGAATGGGGCAGCAGTTTAGCAGCGTTTTGCAGGCGCTATTTTTAACGCTATAGCGCCTGCAAAACGCTCCAGTGTGAAAGGGGTGTAACAGATTGTTTTCCTTGAATAATACCGCTGTTTGATTTATTGCTGTATATATTAGTAGATGAGCAGAAGAACTTTTTTTGCATTATAGACCTCACCATCTGAACAATTCTCAGCCCCCAACTCCCCCCAGCTTATATCACCCCCAGACCACTTTATACATCCAGCTGAGGGACATCATTCCATAGTCACTTTCCTTTCCTTATCTTCCCAAAATCACTCCCGGGTCACCCCACAGACACTACAGGAAATCCCTAACCCCATCTTACCCACCACTGTCCTCTCCCCTACATACTTCCCCCATCATACCCACCACAGTCCTCTCCTCTACATACTGCCCCCATCATACCCACCACAGTCCTCTCCTCTACATACTGCCCCCATCATACCCACCACAGTCCTCTCCTCTACATACTGCCCCATCATACCCACCACAGTCCCCTCCTCTACATACTGCCCCCATCATACCCTCCACAGTCCTCTCCTGTACATACTTTCCCCATCATACCCACCACAGTCCTCTCCTCTACATACTTTCCCCATCATACCCACCACAGTCCTCTCCTCTACATACTTTCCCCATCATACCCACCACAGTCCTCTCCTCTATATACTGCCCCCATCATACCCACCACAGTCCTCTCCTCTACATACTGCCCCCATCATACCCTCTACAGTCTTCTCCTGTACATACTGCCCCCATCATACCCACCACAGTCCTCTCCTCTACATACTGCCCCCATCATACCCACCACAGTCCTCTCCTGTACATACTGCCCCATCATACCCACCACAGTCCCCTCCTCTACATACTGCCCCCATCATACCCTCCACAGTCCTCTCCTGTACATACTGCCCCCTTCATACCCTCCACACTCCTCATCTTTACATACTGCCCCCGTCATCCCCTCCACACTCCTCTCCTGTACATACTGCCCCCATCATACCCTCCACACTCCTCTCCTGTACATACTGCCCCCATCATACCCTCCACACTCCTCATCTTTACATACTGCACCCGTCATACCCTCCACACTCCTCTCCTGTACATACTGCCTCCATCATACCCTCCGCAATCCTTTCATGTACATACTGCCTCCATCTTACCCTCTGCACTCCTCTCCTGCAGAATCAGATGTAAAGGGGAACAAACCCTGTGCATTCAGATGTAAAGAGGGACTCTGCGGATTCAGATCTAAAGGGGAACTCTGTTGACTCTGATGTAAAGGGGAACTCTGTTGACTCTGATGTAAAGGGGAACTCTGTTGACTCTGATGTAAATGGGAACTCTGTTGACACTGATGTAAAGGGGAACTCTGTTGACTCTGATGTAAAGGGGAACTCTGTTGACTCTGATGTAAAGGGGGACTCTGTTGACTCTGATGTAAAGGGAGACTCTTGTGATTAATTCCATATGATTAGAAATGTTATTTAATCACAAAAATATATGTATAGTGTATACTACATAACAAAATTGCTGTGCATTGCTTTGTACAGAGGTAATGAATTTAATGTACTACAGAAAAAAAAAAAATGGAGTGCGCTGCTTAAGCGTTCGGGTTTGGCTTGACGAAAAGGTGGCAACCCTACCCTCGGGGACCCCAAATTCTCAATCTGCTTGGGGCCCCCAAATTCCTTCAAACGGCCCTGCACATATATATGAGGATAAGAAATAGAAAGGAAAAAATATATATGTACGAAATTTCCTCTTGATGGTCAGCCCTGGACTTTAGACTGAGAACTGGGCGAACAGTTCAGCTGTCCAAACAGATCCTTCTTATCAATACTTCTTAGTCAATATAGCTCTAGTCTTGTTCATACATTTGATTATCCAGTTTTTGGGTGCCATATACCTTACAACATATTCATTGTCTGATAGACAGCTAAAATCAACATTGTATTTGGCCTAGGGATTTGACTTCACAATGGGTTTAATACCCATTCTTTTTCTCTAATTGAAAGTCTTGTAACGCACACAAGCTATTTCTGGTCAGCAAGTTTTGTGTAGTGTTTGTTTCTTTTGGGAGGGGGGAGTGTTCCTTTTTGGACCTTGACTGGTTTAATTTAAAATATGATGTTTTGTCTCTTGTTAAAAAAAAATGATATTTTGAGGTATCTCCGTCATGACACTATGCAGTTGTCCCTGACAGCAGAGTGCCACTGATTACAAAGGGAGAGTCATGCTAATCTTTTAGTTTGACAGGTCTGTCCCCACAACTGCACGATGCGGTTGGGCGATGAGGCGTCAGAGAGAGGCTTCTGCAAGTGCCTCCTTAGGATCTGCCTGTCCCTGCCTTATGAGCTGCAGAAGCGGTCTCACAGGACACCAGTTGACAGCCCTGACATACAGTGGGTAGAAAAGACAACAATATTCTCAAAGCACTATACATTTCTGTATGGAAAATTAATGAATACAAGGATAGATGGCAGGGTAGAAACTATGTATATAATTAAAAAATATATATAATGTACGTATAAAATATAAATAGAGCTATTACAAACTGAAAGGCATCAAGGATCATAGATGTCTGTTTAGGTGCAGTATTGCAAACAATGTCCTGATGTCCCAAAGTCTGACCAATTCAAAACAAGTATGCTGTGTTTGTTGTCATTCAATGTATTTCTAAAAGAAGGTTGTCAGCATTTCCTTAATGTAATACCTCAGGATTCGAGGCTCCACAGGGGCTTGAGTAGAGATTCCAAGGTGTGTAGTTTATTGCTGTTGCCTATTTAAAACATTTGTGTAGTTTATCTGCAGATTATGCAAATTTGTAAACTCTCAATGTAAAAATTTTATTGACCAAAAACCATTATTATTATTTTTATAATTTCCTTTTAACTTCACTGCCCATTAGTAGGAAGGGCTGCCTGTCCTTCAGTGTTTTTTAGGGCATTACATTGAAGATTATGTGTGACCACACTTAGGATTCTCTAGATCATGAGCGCTCAACCTGTGTCCCTCCAACTGTTGCGGAACTACAAGTCCCATTAGGCATTGCAAAGATAGTTATAAGCGTGACTTCCAAAGGCAGAGGCATGATGGGAATTGTAGTTCGGCAACATCTGGAGGGCCACATGTTGAGCACCCATGCTCTAGATGCTCTCCTGACTTCTTCATTAGCTCATGGCAAATAATAATTAGGAAAGGCCAAGCAGCTGCCCTGTACCATGCATGCTTGTCTTGTTACATACATACATAGTTACATAGTAGGTGAGGTTGAAAAAAAACACAAGTCCATCAAGTCCAACCTATGAATGTGGTTATATGTCAGTATTACCTTGTATATCCCTGTATGTTGTGGTCGTTCAGGTGCTTATCTAATAGTTTCTTGAAACCATTGATGCCCCCCCCACTGAGACCACCGCCTGCGGAAGGGAATTCCACATCCTTGCCGCTCTTATAGTAAAGAACCCTCTACATAGTTTAAGGTTAAACCTTTTTTCTTCTAATTTTAATGAGTGGCCACGTGTCTTGTTAAACTCCCTTCCACAAAAAAGTTTTATCCCTATTGTGGGGTCACCAGTATGTAATTTGTAAATTTAAATCATATCCCTCTCAAGCGTCTCTTCTCCAGAGAGAATAAGTTCAGTGCCCGCAACCTTTCCTCATAACTAATATCCTCCAAACCCTTTATTAGCTTTGTTGCCCTTAATTGTACTTTCTCCATTTCCAGTGCATCCTTCCTGAGGACTGGTGCCCAGAACTGGACAGCATACTCTAGGTGCGGCCGGACCAGAGTCTTGTAGAGCGGAAGAATTATCGTTTTATCTCTGGAGTTAATCCCCTTTTTAATGCATGCCAATATTCTGTTTGCTTTGTTAGCAGCAGCTTAGCTTAGTATCATCCGCAAATACAGAGATTGCACTGTTTACCCCATCCTCCAGGTCGTTTATGAACAAATTAAACAGGAATGGCTGCAGCACAGAACCCTGGGGGACCCCACTACCCACCCCTGACCATTCCGAGTACTGCCTATTTATCACCACCCTCTGAACTCGCCCTTGTAGCCAGTTTTCAATCCATGTACTCACCCTATGGTCCATGCCAACGGACCTTATTTTGTACAGTAAACATTTATGGGGAACTGTGTCAAATGCTTTTGCAAAATCCAGATAAACAAAGTCTACAGGCCTTCCTTTATCTAGATGGCAACCCACCTCCTCATAGAAGGTTAATAGATTGGTTTGACAAGAACGATTCTTCATGAATCCATGCTGATTACTGCTAATGATACTGTTGGGGTGAACCCGTCCTTGGTTCAATAGACTACGAGATCTGACCAGGTTGTTCCTCTGACTCTGCAGGCCTGGAGACCACCCTGAACAATTGTACACGTACACAGTGTTGGTGCTCAGAATGATCTGAAACATAGTTTATTCTCACAGTTTATATAGTAGAAAACAGCATTCAAAAGATCAGCATAAACCAGACTAAACAAACTATATCTAGATTGTTCATGAGACTTCCCACAGAATGTACTAAAAACAATATCTGGACAGTCAGAATGTACTGAAAACAATATCTGGACAGGAATGTGATTAGAGGCACTTTAACGTCATTGCAGAGAAATCACATATCTTCTAAGAACTAAAACTAGATAGCTTAAGGCATGGGAAAGCATTTAAGCAGAAAACAAGTTACAAAGTAAGCTGATATATCTCAAAATGGATGCTGGTTACAAAATGGAGTTAAGCTTGTTCATTCTCTTTCAGATACCATTCTCATTACTAAAATCTTGCATATAGTCCCTTATCATCCCCTCTAAGAGCTTACATACTATCGATGTTAGGCTAACTGGTCTGTAATTCCCAGGGATGTATTTTGGGCCCTTTTTAAATATTGGTGCTACTTTGGCTTTTCTCCAATCAGCTGACCATTCTCATTACTAAAATCTTGCATATAGTCCCTTATCATCCCCTCCAAGAGCTTACATACTATCGATGTTAGGCTAACTGGTCTGTAATTCCCAGGGATGTATTTTGGGCCCTTTTTAAATATTGGTGCTACTTTGGCTTTTCTCCAATCAGCTGATACCATTCCAGTCAGTAGACTATCAGTAAAAATTAGGAACAATGGTCTAGCAATTACTTGACTGAGTTCCCTAAGTACCCTCAGGTGCAAGCCATCTGGTCTGATTTATTAATGTTAAGTTTCCCAAGACTAATTTTAATTCTGTCCTCTGTTAACCATGGAGGTGCTTCCTGTGATGTGTCATGAGGATAGACACTGCAGTTTTGGTTACTGAAGCCCCCCGATTCCCTTGTGAAGGCTGAGGAGAAGAAGAAATTCAATACCTTTGCCATCTCCCCATCCTTTGTAACCAGATGTTCTTCCTCATTCTTTATGGGGCCAATATGGTCTGTCCTCCCTTTTTTACTGTTTACAAACTTAACCACTTGCCGCCCGCCCTATAACAGATTGACAGCGGCAAAGTGGTTTCAAAATCCTGACTGGATGTCATATGATGTCCTCAAGATTTTGAGCCGCTGCGCGCCCCCGGGGGTGCACATCGCGGCGATCGTTGCTGCGGGATGTCAGTCTGACACCCCGCAACACCGATCTAGGTAAAGAGTCTCTGACAGAGACTCTTTACCACGTGATTAGCCGTGTCCAATCACGGCTGATCACGATGTAAACAGGAAAAGCCGGTCATCGGCTTTTCCTCACTCGCGTCTGTCAGACGCGAGTAGAGGAGAGCCGATCGGCTGCTCCTCTGACAGGGGGGGTTTGTGCTGATCCATTATCAGCGCAGCCCCCCCAAGGATGCCCACACTGGACCACCAGGGATGCCACTAGACCACCAGGGAAGCCCACCTATAGGTATTGCACACTAGACCACCAGGGATGCTAATTATATACAAGTACTGGATGCCAATCAGTGCCCACAATGGATGCCAATCAGTGCCCACAATGGGCACCACTGATTGGCAGGCATTATTGTTTGGCACTGATTGGCATCCATTAGTACAGTACAGTGCCACCTATCAGTGCCCATCCATGCCACCTATCAGTGCCCATCCTTCCCCATCCGTGCCACCTATCAGTGCCCATCCATGCCGCCTATCCGTGCCCATCTGTGCCCATCCGTGCTGCCTATCTGTGCCCATCCATGCTGCCTATCTGTGCCCATCTGTGCTGCCTATCTGTGCCCATCTGTGCCGCCTATCTGTGCCCATCCGTGCCGCCTATCTGTGCCCATCCGTGCCGCCTATCTGTGCCCATCCGTGCTGCCTATCTTTGCCCATCCGTGCCGCCTATCGTTGCCCATCCGTGCCACCTCATCGGTGCCCATCAGTGCCGCCTTATCCATGCCCGTCAGTGCAGCCCCATCAGTGCCCATCAGTGAAGGAGAAAACTTACTTATTTACAACGTTTTGTAACTGAAACAAAAAAAAACGTTTTTTTTTTCAAAATTTTCGGTCTTTTTTAAATTTTTTTAGCAGAAAATAAAAATCGCAGAGGTGATCAAATACCACCAAAATAAAGCTCTATTTGTGGGAACAAAATGATAAAAATTTTGTTTGGGTACGGTGTAGCATGACCGCGCAATTGTCATTCAAAGTGCAACAGCGCAGAAAGCTGAAAATTGGTCTGGGCAGGATGGTGTATAAGTGCCCAGTATGGAAGTAGTTAAAGAATTTCTTGTGATTTTTTTTGCTCTCCTCCGCTATGTGTCTTTCATGTTCTATCTTAGCCGCCATAATTGCACCCTTACATTTCTTGTTGCATTCTTTATAAAGTCTGAATGCTGATGATGATCCCTCAACCTTGTATTTTTTGAAGGCCTTCTCCTTTGCTTTTATTTGCATTTTTCCATTGGAGTTAAGCCACCCAGGACTTTTGCTCGCTCTTTTAAATTTATTACCCAATGGGATGCATTGGCTAATTCCCTATTTAATATGCTCTTAAAGAAAACCCATCTCTCCTCCGTGTTCTTTGTTCCTAAGATTTTATCCCAAATTATGCCTTCTAGCAAGGTTCGTAGTTTAGGAAAGTTGGCTCTTTTGAAATTCAGTGTCTTTGTATACCCCTTATGTTTCCTATTTGTGTGATTTACACTGAAGCCAATTGACCTGTGATCGCTGTTACCTAAATTGCCCCGTATTTCCACATCCGTGATCAGGTCTGTATTGTTGGTAATCAGTAGATCCAGTAACGCTTTATTTCTAGTTGGTGCGTCTACCATCTGACCCATAAAATTGTAAACTGCAAGACATTTAGGAACTGGCGAGCCTTAGATGAATGCGTGGTTCCCTCCGCCCAGTCTATGTCTGGATAATTAAAATCCCCCATTATAATAACACTTCCCATTCTTGCTACTAATCCAAATTTTGATAGGAGATCTGTCTCCCCCTCCCCCCTCAGGCTAGGGGGCCTATAGCATATACAGTTAACTCCTGTTTCATACCTTTGCTCTTCTATCTGCTCCCAGAATGATTCTTTTTACATCAAAATGTTGTGACAGCTGGGTCCTGCAGTATAACCCAGCCCTGTAACCATCTGCTCAGCCCAACCCCAGCTAGATTTCTGATTGCTTGTTGGTGGCTGGATTTGGACTACATCAAGCTACAGGGCAGAGAAGGCAGAATCAGGTAGTGTAGTGATTAGTTTTACTAAGCTTCTGCACATTATACTTATTTGTTTAGCAGGGTCATTACAGAATTTAAATTGTGCACCCTCCCCCATCTTCTTTTGACTGACTGTAATGCTGGATAAGAAATTAGGCACATGATGAGTCTTGCTGTAAGAAGAATATTTTTCAGTTAGGCCTACCACTTATGCCGTGTACACACAACCGTTTTTAATGTCATTGAAATAAACTGCATTTTTCTCGACGTGATTTTTCGTCTCAAGCCTGCCTTGCCTACACACTATCGTGGAAAAAAATGTTTGAGTAAAGCGCGGTGACGTACAACACGAACGACGGCACTATAAAGGGGAAGTTCCATTCGGATGGCGCCACCCTTCATGTTAGTAACGTTTTTTGAGAGACGATTCGCGCTTTTCATCCTCGTGCTTTTCAGTCCATTACAGCGTGACGAATGTGCTATCTCCATTACGAACGCTAGTTTTACCAGAACGAGTGCTCCCGTCTCATACTTGATTCTGAGCATGCGCATTTTTTTTCACGTCGTTAAAGCCTACACGCGGCCGTTTTTCATGACGAGAAAAACGACGATATGAAAAACAACGAGAAAAATTAGAGCATGTTTCAATTTTTTCTTGGCCATTTTTCACGTCGTGAAAAATGCTCGAAAGCCCACACACGATCATTTTTAATGACCATTTTAAAAAATTGAATTTTTCTCGTCATTAAAAACGGTCGTGTGTACGCGGCATTAGAGCATGCAGTGTACATTTCTTATGTTGAGAAAAGTGGAAAGACAGCGCTGGATCTGTAGGCTTATTTTACTGGTATTGTAATCTTAAGATATTACTGTTGGCGTAAATTATCTTGTTCCCTGGCAGGTGGCTTCTACACCCCAGAGGAACTCCACAGTCTCCTTGGCTTGTAATGTGTTGCAGGAAAGGTTGAATTTGAAGCACCACACCACTGTTAGGAGGTCCAGATACAACTTTATTCCATTAAAGGTCGAGGGTACAATTAAAAGGGTATCAAACACGTTTTGGGGGACCATGTGCTCCCTACATCAGGACTAGAAAGAACTAAATTAGATTTTCATATCAATCTCATATTGATACAATATCCCCTAGTTAAAACCAAACAGTCAATAGTAATGAGAGTATTAAAATAATTACACAAAAATGAGAACATAAGCACTGAACAAAAATGAGAATATGGATGTAAAAGAAAAAACATTTTTGTTCAGCGCTTATTTTCTAATTTTTTTAAATTATTTTGACACTTACTAATTACTATTGACTGTTTGCTTTTAATTATGACCCAGTGGAGGCAATGTTGTATTGATATCCGATTGATATGAAAATCTCCTTATGTTCTTTCTAGCCCTGATGAAGGGGGCACTTGGACCACTGAAACTGTACCCCATGACCTTTAATGGAATAAATCAAAACCCCACATTACCTGCGCTCACAATAGTATAAACTTCAGGATATAGTACAGAAAGCAGCTAGCATAATTCACTGGTGATGAAACAATAGATATAAAATTCTGGGTGCAGTGCTTTCAAATAAACATAAATAATAATAAAGTCCTATTCAATACGATGCAACATTTCTAGGACATGGAATCCAATCAGTACGATTTTCACATACACAAAGTGCTGTTAAAGTCCTCCACCGAGAGCAAAAAACACACTGACTCTTACCCTCAACAGCAGTCAAACAAGCTCAATGATCTCTGCTCCAAAGCACCACATCCACAGGGATATCAGATGTCTGCAGCCCACTTGGTATATGGAACTCCACCACAACAGAACTTCAGATCATGCAGAGTTAAGAGTTAAAAGAAACTTCATTGCCTATTACTACTGATAAACAAAATTATTTATTTAAAAAGTTTGCCAGAATACTCACAAAAATTAAGGATAAAAATTGTGTGTAAATACAAATTTTCCTCAGGAGTGTTTCCAACCATTAAGATGGCCGACTTCAACGACATGGTGACGTCACATGACCAAGCTCCACCCAACATGCTTTGTCATATAGATGTCATCAGGGGCATGGCCTCACGTGCATATGGTGCCTTTATATAGTGCTTAAAACCAGAAACAACCATTTTACCTGATACTGCTGTGTCCACATACAGAAACTAACAATTCAATCCGGAACCGGAAGTGACGCTGGGACCAGCATTGTACACATCCTTTCAAAATAATGCAGTTATAATCCTCAGTATCAACACTGGGAAAAAAGTAATTTGCAGTCTTTCAGAGCAATATAAAAAGGAAATGGCCACATGGAAACAAAAGGGACAGGAAATCTAAAAATATCTTTATTTATCTTTATGCATCGTTTAATAGATCAATAACAAATGACTATAAAGAAAGGAAGAATCATTACCACTGATATATAAAGAAAGATTAATGCCATCCAGTGGATGGAAAAACTCATTACATTAACAATAAAAATATAATCTCATAAATCAAAATAATAAAACAATAAATAACAAATCAAAAATTCTAACTCATGATATGCATCCTAATAAAAACGGTTGGTTCTAAATTCATGTACTTTATATACAATGTATGATAATTTATGTATGATAACTTTAATGGAATAAAGTTGTGTCTGGACCTCTTAGCAGGGGTGTGGCGCTTCAGTTTCAACCCTTTTTACATTTCTTGTGTGGCAGCAGCTTCTGCCTTTAGGACTGGTCTCCAACATATTTTAGCATACAGCAGCGCTAATATATGATTTAGAATTGAAGTTAGTGTGCAGCCTAAACTTAGAATTTATTCCCCCTCCTAATTGCTGCCCCTTCTTGGTGTTTCATTTGTGATGATATGAGTCATACACTTCAACAGCAAAAAATTAAAAGGCTAAAGGAGGTTCAGTTGTGGCTAGTGATGAGCCGAACACCCCCGGGTTCGGTTCGCACCAGAACCCGCGAACGGACCGAAAGTTCGTACGAACATTAGAACCCTATTAAATACAATGGATGCGAACGTTCGAATTCTAAAGTGCTAATTATAACGACTATTATGCATGTTATTGTCCTAAAAAGGGTTTGGGAACCCGGGTTCTGCACCAGGGGACATGTATCAATGCAAAAAGAAGTTTTAAAAACTGTCGTTTTTCGGGAGCAGTCATTTTAATGATGCATAAAGTGAAAAAAAAAAAGTCAAATATTCCTTTAAATATCGTACCTGGGGGGTGTCTAAAGTATGCCTGTGAAGTGCCACGTGTTTCCCGTGTTTAGAACTGTCCCTGCACAAAATGACACTTCTAAAGGAAAAAAAAGCCATTTAAAACTGCTTGCGGCTTTAATGTAATGTCTGGTCCCGGTAATATGGATGAAAATCTTTAAGAAAAATGGCATAGCTACCCCATCACCCCCCCCCCCCTACCCCAGCCCATTACCAGCCCCTTTGGGTCTTGTATGGATATTAAGGGGAACCCCGCACATAAAATAAAAAAGGCCCTATATACTCTGAACAGCCGTATACAGGCGGTGCATACAAGACAGGGACTGTAGGTTTGTTCTTATGTAGAATCTGTTTGTAATTTTGAACAGGTACATTGTTTAAGTGTAGCTCCAGCCCAAAAATCTATTTTTAAACTTTTTGGAAAACATAGGTAAGGGTTATCACCCCTGTAACATTTGTTTTGCTGTCTGTGCCCCTGTTCAGAACATTTCACCTCACTTTCCGTCCCAATGACAACTGTTTTTGAAATGTGGTGTTTTTCTTGAAACAAGGATTGGTGATAAAGCATCAGTACAGAGGAGACACCTTTCTCCCATATTAATTCTTACAGGAGAGAATTTTCCTTCCTAGGGGTAGATTTCCTCTCACTTCCTGTTGTCTTCTTGCGTTTGCAAGTAGGAGTCGTTTGTAAGTTGGATGTTTGAAAGTAGGGACCTGCCGTATATACTCTGCAGAAATAGGCCCCTTAGTTGTTGGTGTTGGCACAACACTGTAAGCACTCACAGTTACTCTTGGTTGGTGCTGGAACGCCCTGCTGTCAACTATTATATCAGGAATTGTAATTACATATAATTGTTGAACAGTGGTAGTAAAAATTGGGCCTTTGATGGTGATGCTGGTGCCACAACACTGTAAGCCCTGACAGTTACTCTTGGTGGGTGCAGCAATGGGCCCTGCTGTGAATTATTAGATCAAGAATTGTAATTGCATGCCCCTGTTGAACAGGGGCTGAAAAATTGGGCCTTTCGTGGTGGTGGTGGTGGTGGTGGTGGTGTTGCCACAACACTGTAAGCCCTCAGAGTTACTCTTGGTGGGTGCAGGAATGGGCCCTGCTGTGAATTATTAGATCAAGAATTGTAATTACATGCCCCTTTTGAACAGGGGCTGAAAAATTGGGCCTTTCGTGGTGGTGGTGGTGGTGGCGTTGCCACAACACTGTAAGCCCTCAGAGTTACTCTTGGTGGGTGCAGCAATGGGCCCTGCTGTGAATTATTAGATCAAGAATTGTAATTACATGCCCCTGTTGAACAGGGGCTGAAAAATTGGGCCTTAGGCACTGGTGGCACAACACTGCAACCCCTCACAGATACTGTACTTGGAGCACAGCAATGAGCCCTGTTGCAAAGTATTGCTTCAAAAATTGTAATTACACGCCCCTGTTAAACAGGGGCTGAAAAATTGGGCCTTAGGCACTGGTGGCACAACACTGCAACCCCTCACAGATACTGTACTTGGAGCACAGCAATGAGCCCTGTTGCAAAGTATTGGTTCAAAAATTGTAATTACACGCCCCTGTTAAACAGGGGCTGAAAAATTGGGCCTTAGGCACTGGTGGCACAACACTGCAACCCCTCACAGATACTGTACTTGGAGCACAGCAATGAGCCCTGTTGCAAAGTATTGCTTCAAAAATTGTAATTACACGCCCCTGTTAAACAGGGGCTGAAAAATTGGGCGTTAGGCACTGGTGGTGGCACCCATAAACAAAAATGATCTTCCAAGCTATCATCATCAATCGTATCATTGAGGACTCGGAGGAGGAGGATAGCCAGTCAACATAACAGCACAGGCACTCAGCATCAGCATCAGTCTTGAAGGGATGTGACATGTTAAAATCAATTAGTCTGTTATATCAGCATCAGGTGTGTGGTAGCTGGTGGTGATCCAAGACTGGTTCATCTTGATGAAAGTCAGTCGATCAACCGAGTCGGTGGACAGGCGCACCCTGTGATCCGTGACAAATCCTCCAGCAGCACTGAATGTGCGTTCCGAAAGAACGCTGGATGCAGGACAGGCCAGTAGCTCAATTGCATACTGTGCAAGCTCTGGCCAGTGATCCATCCTCAAGACCCAGTAAGCCAGAGGATTTTCGGTGGGGAAGGTGTCCAAGTCTGACCTTGCCCCTAGATATTCCTGCACCATGTTTATCAGACGCTGGCGATGGTTGCTGGAACCGATCATACTTTGGGGCTGCGGACTAAAGAATTGTCTGAACGCATCGGTCAGACGGCCACCTTCCCCACCGCTCCTTCTTTGACTGGCCGAAGCCTCAGTAACTCGTTGTCCAGGACCAAGAGTTTGTAACCTCCCAGTCTCTGGGAACGCGTTGCACAGACCTTTCTGCAAGGCCTCCCGGAGTTGTCTCATCCTCTGCTCCCTCTGCGTCGGTAACATAAGGTCCGCAATCTTACCCTTGTACCGTAGATCAAGGAGAGTGGCCAGCCAGTAATGATCCCTCTCCTTGATCCGAAGAATACGAGGATCCTTCTGCAGACTTTGCAGGATCAGGGAGGCCATGCAGCGTAGGTTAGCTGAGGCATTCGGTCCGGAGTCCTCTGGGTCACTAAGGACGACATGATCCGCAGCCACCTCCTCCCAGCCACGTACAAGTCCACTGGTTTCTTGGGACTGTAAATCATCCCTAAAAGACTGCTGCTGATGATGCTGAGTGCCAGCCTCCACCTCCATGCTGACACAATCCTCCTCCTCCTCCTCCTCCTCCTCTTCCTGTGCGATGGGTGGGACAGAAGGAACACTGTCTGGGTAAAGGGGGCCTTGAGAGGCAAGGAAGTCCTCCTCTTCCTGCCTCTGTTCTGCCTCAAGTGCCCTGTCCATTATTCCACGCAGCGTGTGCTCCAACAGGTGGACAAGAGGTACAGTGTCACTGATGCATGCACTGTCACTGCTCACCATCCTCGTGGCCTCCTCAAATGGTGCCAGGACAGTGCATGCATCCCTGATCATGCCCCACTGGCGTGGAGAAAAAAAACCAAGCTCCCCTGACCCTGTCCTGGTGCCGTAGTCGCACAGGTACTCATTGATGGCCCTCTGCTGCGTGTGCAGCCGCTGCAGCATGGCCAACGTTGAGTTCCACCTGGTGGGCATGTCACATATAAGGCGGTTCTTGGGCAGGTTCAACTCCTTTTGCAGCTCAGCCAGGCGAGCACTGGCATTATAAGATCTGCGGAAATGCACACAGACTTTCCTGGCCTGCCTCAGGACATCCTGTAAGCCCGGGTACCTGCCCAAGAACCGCTGCACCACCAGGTTAAGGACGTGAGCCACACAGGGCACATGGGTCAGTTGTCCCTGTCGGAGGGCGGAGAGGAGGTTGGTGCCATTGTCGCAAACCACCATTCCTGGCTTAAGCTGGCGTGGCGTCAACCACCTCTCGGCCTGGCCCTGCAGAGCAGACAGGACCTCTTGAACGGCTACGGAGCACCGCTGGTTCAGAGGACAAAGCACAGGAAGAGGCCATGGAGGAAGAAGAAGAGGAGGGGTGGAGGAGAGAGGTGTGTCACAACCAGTAGTAGCATTTTGGAGGCGTGGCGGTGGAACAACCTCCAACACTACTGCACCTTGTCCTGCATCCTTCCCAGCTGCCAAAAGAGTGACCCAATGGGCCGTGAAAGAAAGTTAACGTCCCTGTCCATGCCTGCTGGACCATGAGTCAGCGGTAATATGCACCTTACCGCTGACCGCCCTGTCCAGCGAGGCCAAGACATTGCCTTCCACATGCCGGTAGAGAGCCGGAATAGCCCTCACTGTCCTTCCCTGTCCCTACAAACAAGGTTTAGCACAGTAAAACACACTGACACTCTCCCTACCTATAGTTTTCTGTCCCTATAAAAAATGTTTTTTTAAAGATGGTTGATGATGAATGCTTTAGCACAGTATAGCACAATGAGAATTTCCCTCACTGTCCTTCCCTGTCCCTACAAACAAGGTTTAGCACAGTAAAACACACTGACACTCTCCCTACCTATAGTTTTCTGTCCCTATAAAAAATGTTTTTTTAAAGATGGTTGATGATGAATGCTTTAGCACAGTATAGCACAATGAGAATTTCCCTCACTGTCCTTCCCTGTCCCTACAAACAAGGTTTAGCACAGTAAAACACACTGACACTCTCCCTACCTATAGTTTTCTGTCCCTATAAAAAATGTTTTTTTAAAGATGGTTGATGATGAATGCTTTAGCACAGTATAGCACAATGAGAATTTCCCTCACTGTCCTTCCCTGTCCCTACAAACAAGGTTTAGCACAGTAAAACACACTGACACTCTCCCTACCTATAGTTTTCTGTCCCTATAATTTTTTTTTTTTAAAGATGGTTGATGATGAATGCTTTAGCACAGTATAGCACAATGAGAATTTCCCTCACTGTCCTTCCCTGTCCCTACAAACAAGGTTTAGCACAGTAAAACACACTGACACTCTCCCTACCTATAGTTTTCTGTCCCTATAAAAAATGATTTTTTAAAGATGGTTGATGATGAATGCTTTAGCACAGTATAGCACAATGAGAATTTCCCTCACTGTCCTTCCCTGTCCCTACAAACAAGGTTTAGCACAGTAAAACACACTGACACTCTCCCTACCTATAGTTTTCTGGCCCTATACATTTTTTTTTTTAAAGATGGTTGATGATGAATGCTTTAGCACAGTATAGCACAATGAGAATTTCCCTCACTGTCCTTCCCTGTCCCAACAAACAAGGTTTAGCACAGTAAAACACACTGACACTCTCCCTACCTATAGTTTTC
This sequence comes from Rana muscosa, assembly GCA_029206835.1. NCBI lineage: Eukaryota > Metazoa > Chordata > Amphibia > Anura > Ranidae > Rana > Rana muscosa. Next base: position 1,246,752,884 of record CM055122.1, read on the forward strand.
TGTCCCTATAATTTTTTTTTTTTTAAAGATGGTTGATGATGAATGCTTTAGCACAGTATAGCACAATGAGAATTTCCCTCACTGTCCTTCCCTGTCCCTACAAACAAGGTTTAGCACAGTAAAACACACTGACACTCTCCCTACCTATAGTTTTCTGTCCCTATAAATTTTTTTTTTTAAAGATGGTTGATGATGAATGCTTTAGCACAGTATAGCACAATGAGAATTTCCCTCACTGTCCTTCCCTGTCCCTACAAACAAGGTTTAGCACAGTAAAACACACTGACACTCTCCCTACCTATAGTTTTCTGTCCCTATAAAATTTTTTTTTTAAAGATGGTTGATGATGAATGCTTTAGCACAGTATAGCACAATGAGAATTTCCCTCACTGTCCTTCCCTGTCCCTACAACAAGGTTTAGCACAGTAAAACAGACTGACACTCTCCCTACCTATCCTTCTCTTTCCCTAAACTAAAGGAATCCAGGTTAAGCAAGAAAAAAAAATGTCACTGTCCCTGCCTATGCTTCTCTTTCCCTGCTCCGGAACACACTACACTAGGCGCCGTGCTGGCGGCCTTTTATAGTGTGGGGCGTGTACTAAACACCCTCAGCAATAATTGGCCACAGGCATCCTGCCTGTGGCCAATCATTGCTCTCCTCGCTGCCGGCGCTGTGATTGGCCAAGCATGCGGGGTCACAGTGCATGCTTGGCCAATCACAGCGCCTGGATGACACTGCGATGGCGTAGTGCATTGTGGGCCGCGAATTAGGCGCGAACGGCCCAAATCGTTCGTTGTTCGGCGAACGATCGAACAGCCGATGTTCGAGTCGAACGTATGTTCGACTCGAACACCGAGCTCATCCCTAGTTGTGGCATACATTGATTGAAGAAAACCTACATGGCTAACGCTAGGTACACACACACAGTTTTTTTATGTTCATGTTTATGTTTTATGGTTGTGTTAGTGCGTTGATCTCCCCCGCTGAGCTATTGTGTTCTGATAGGGTGACTGCTCCCCACCAGAACACACTGATCAGCGCTCACAGCCATTGGCAGTAAGATCTAATCGGATTTTAGTTTTTCAGCGTGCCTGTTTGATAAAAGTCAGCCATTAGATCGGCTTCTGTCAGAAAGGCTGCTGTACACATGGGCCGAATGTCGGACAGTTTCTGTTGAACCGGCCAATACAGGATGATATTCGTCCAATGTGTACCAGCTTTGACGCTTGTTAGTACTGTATATACAAGCTTCTAGTTTTCATTACACATTTTAACGTTCAAAAGATTTTTATTTAGGTTTCATAAAGAGAACAGACAAAGTGGACATTACCATTTCTGCCCATTACAGATAAAGAACAAACATCTAGGACATGACAGTGGAAAGAAAAAAAAGGAAAACAAATATTTTTTTTACTTATCGGAGTCAGATTCAGGGTGAAGTGTAGCACCGCCAAATCTCCAGGACCAGAATACATAAATGAGTACTGTTCTGTCCATCAGATTTCTATATTTTGATTATCTCCCTTGTGTGATTAAAATGACATTTAATGTTGTAATTTCTATAGAAATCATTTGCAGAGCGTAGGCGCCATCTAGCGTCCTTTTTTGGTATTGTTTCAACTTTGTTATTATTAAATGCATTAAATGTATAACCCAGGAAGTGATTAGAAAGCAAAGTATTCTGGGTAAATCTTCACAGGAAGAGACACATTCACCATGCTTTTCAAGACACTGCAGGAGGCAGGATATGTCTTATTTCAATCTATCACCATCATCCCTTAGAGAACTTAAAAAGTATGTTTTTACTGTCTGATATTGTACTATGTATCTTTGTCTCTGCAATGTATGCTAAATTGATGGGATATTGTACTTATCAAGGTTTATTCTTGTTATTTGTAGTTTCACCTAGCTTGTTCTAATAAACTGAGATAGAAGAAATATGGTATCAAGTTTATGGGATAAGAATGGTTTAGCTGAATGTCCTTGAGACAGAACAGTGACATTTTCAAGCTGACCTCTGAAGGGAAGATAAGCTGACTTCGCAAGTCTGTACAGCCCAGGGCTACGCAGTATCCATACAGTCAGAAGCCTTAAAGAAATAGGCCTGTGGGAGACAAAGCAAGCAGCCACGCTACACAGAGACACGCTCTGTCAAGCAGCACCGACACTAACGGTCTCTATACAGCAAGACAGCTTCTTCCCCGCAGCCATGTCTCACGGTGGAACATCTTCTTACAAAACACGATCACGAGCAAGCTTATCTAGGTCATCTGTCGCAAATCCAGCAGCTATCGCCCGTTCAAAAGCTAAAGCAGCAAGAGCAAGGGCAGCAAGAGCAGATCAAGAGCTGCAGATGAAAAAAGAAAAGGCCCACCTTGAAGCAGAAAGGGTGAATCAGGAACAAGAGAGAGAGAAAGAAAGAGTACACATGGAACAAGAGAGAGAGAAAGAAAGAGTACACCTTGAAGCAGAAAGGGTAAAACAGGAACAAGAGAGAGAGATGGAAAGAGTACCCCTGGAAGCAGAAAAGGTGAGACAGGAACAAGAGAGAGAGATGGAAAGAATACGCCTGGAACAAGGGAGAGAGAAACAAAGAATACGCCTGGAAGACGAGCTAGCTCAGCAAGAGGCATCTTTGAAATTGCAGCATGCTATCTTAGAAGCTAACATGGAGAAGCTGGCAGTGGACCGAGATGCTGCCGCCACAATTGCAGAAGCAGAAGCTTTAGAAGCAGCCGTCTACAATGAGCCAAGAGTAGGTAGCAGCATACCAGGCCTAGAGGAGGACCAACAAGATTCCTCGCAACGCACGTCAGATTATGTCTACCAACACTGTCACCCAAGCAGCATCCTACAACAAGAAATTAAACATGATGTCACTGAGTCACATCAAATAAAGCATCAACAAGCTGACCTTGGATCCCAGTGCTACAAGCAAGAAAAATCTGAGAAAAAAGAGTTCCAGACGTTCCAGTCCCAATCAAACCTTCTACTCCACAAGGTACCCAGCCTTCATACAAACATCAAGCACCACCAAAGGTGTATGCAACGAGCCGGTACGAACTGCCAACTTTATGCAAGTTTGAACCCAGAGAGCCTAAAGAAGAGACTTCTACCAGGTATGCCTATACACCACACCACAATACACCAGCAGCCTACCCCAATACCAATCAGGCTACTGTAGATTTTGCCAAGTTCCTGGCCAAACGTGAGTTAGTTACCCAAGGACTTGTCAAATTTATTGATCGCCCACAACACTATAGGGCGTGGCGATCCTCTTTCCAGAGTATCATTCAAGGTCTAGATCTATCCTGCAGGCAACAGATAGAACTCCTCGTAAAGTGGCTTGGCAATGATTCTGCTGAACATGCCAAAAGGATCAGAGATATTAACGTAAACCACCCTGAGATAGGCCTTGCAAACATCTGGAACAGACTGGATAGATGTTATGGCTCACCAGAGGCTATAGAGAGTACACTGTTTAAAAGGATAGAGGACTTCCCAAAAATACCTAGCAGAGGTTACCAAAGACTCAGAGAATACAGTGACCTGTGTATGGAGTTACAAGCTGCTAAAGCAGAAGGGGACTTACCTGGCCTTTCTTATCTTGACTCTGCTAGAGGTATTAACTCCTTAGCACAAAAACTTCCTTATGAGTTACACGAAAGATGGATTGCTCATGGCTGTAACTACAAACGGAAACACAATGTTACTTTTCCACCCTTTAGTGAGTTTGTGGACTTTGTAGACAGACAAGCAGGAGCGAAATATGACCCCAGCTTCATTTTTCCAGTGTCTTATACTACTTCTTCTGGCCCTAAGCAATTCAGAGCTCCAGTAGCAGTGCAGTTTAGTGACATTTATGGCAGAGGTTACAGCTATCATTAACGCCAGACCCTTGACTTCAATTTCAAGTGACTCTGAAGATCCAATGGTTCTCACACCTGCCATGTTGCTCACGCAAAAGACTGGTCTTGTAGGTACTCCAGCTGGAGAGTTTTGTGAGAAAGACCTTTACAAACGTCAATGGAGACAAGTTCAAAACCTTGCCAATATCTTCTGGAGTCGGTGGAAGAACCAATGCACATCTACTTTACAACTAAGGAGGAAGTGGCACACTGAAAAACCTAATCTTAAACTTGGTGATGTTGTGCTCATTAAAGATTGCCAGACACTAAGGAATATGTGGCCTTTAGGTCTAGTCACCAAAGTACTGCCAAGCAAAGATAATCTTGTCCGTAAGGTCGAGGTCAAGACCTTCCAACAGAATGAGGCCAAAGTGTTCTTAAGACCAGTGACTGAACTTGTTCTGTTACTTTCTACGGAGGACACTGTTAGTGACGTCACTCCACGTCAGGCGGGGAGTGTTCTGTCCATCAGATGTCTATATTTTGATTATCTGCATTGTGTGATTAAAATTACATTTAATGTTGTAATTTCTATAGAAATCATTTGCAGAGCGTAGGTGCCATCTAGCGTCCTTTTTTGGTATTGTTTCAACTTTGTTATTATTAAATGCATTAAATGTATAACACAGGAAGTGATTAGAAAGCAAAGTATTCTGGGTAAATCTTCACAGGAAGAGACACATTCACCATGCTTTTCAAGACACTGCAGGAGGCAGGATATGTCTTATTTCAATCTATCACCATCATCCCTTAGAGAACTTAAAAAGTAAGTTTTTGCTGTCTCATATTGTATTGTGTATCTTTGTCTATGCAATGTATGCTAAATTTATGGAATATTGTACTTATCAAGGATTATTCTTGTTATTTGTAGTTTCACCTAGCTTGTTCTAATAAACTGAGATCGAAGAAATATTGTATCAAGTTTATGGGATAAGAATGGTTTATCTGAATGTCCTTGAGACAGAACAAGTACAACATATATACATTATGGCATAGAGATTGCATAAGCAATGAAGAGAACATAAAATAGAGCAAAAGTGGTGTAGATCAACACCTAAGGAACACCTTTGGACTTAAAAACATCCGTGTTGCAATCACCACTACATGTCAATGTGTACATAATGGCTGAATTAACACCATAACCACATAATTATAAGAGGTATTAAAAAAAAGGGAAGGGTGAAAAAGAAAGAGAAGAGGATAGGAAGAAATAAAAGGAAAGAAGAAGGAATATAGGAAGCCTAAGGAACAAGAAATGAAGACTAGGTTACTGGAGAAGAAAGAAATGATGAGGAGCTCCGTGGCCTAAGAGAACCCAAGGGTGGTCACAGAGGCACTTATCTATACAATGCCCATGGTTCTCAAGTTTGGTTAAACCCAGACTGTCGATTTTTAACAATACTAGCAACCTTTTCATGAATCATAATTCATGTGATTTTTTGTTTCAGCCTTCCAAAGGACACTGACGGGATCTTTCATGCTTCTACAATGGTGATTTTTGCCGCCAACAATACAAAATGTATTAACCTTTTAGATGGACATGACCACCCAGGCGGTAAAGATCATTAAACAATGCAAGGGGGGTTGTTGAGCAATTGAAAACCCAGTCAGTTTACGTAACATGGAAAACACTTTATTCCAAAAGCATCAAATGTTGGGGCATTCCCACCAAATGTGGAGTATGGAGCCCCATAACATACAACCACTAAATCATTCATCAGAAGATTTCCGGTACATTCTGGCCAGATGAGTCGGGACAAGGTACAATCTAGTTAAGACTTTAAGACTAGCTTCTATCAATGAGACATTTGGGATACCGTTATAGGATATCTGAAGTCTGGAAGACCAAGATTCTAAATCTTCTTCACGATCCAAGTCCCTCTCACAGGCCAGCATGTAAGGTTGTTTCAGGCTCAGGGTGAGCAACGACTCGTAAACCATTGAGATGCCCCCTCTAGAACCCTGATCCTTGGTGCACCAGATCTCATATACAAATAGAGAGGGAGGATCCCCTGAAAGACAAATAGTACGTAAAAAGCGAGCTATTTGGAAAAAACTAAACTTTTTGGACACGGCATCTCTAGAACTGAATGGCAATGCGAAAGGGTGAAGGGCCTTCGATGAGTGAAAAAATTACCTATGCGATATAGACCCTTATCCGTTCACCACTTGAAGGCTCTTATGTTCATACCTGGAGGGAATTCAGGATTGTGGAATAAGTGCGCTAAAGGGGTGAAATTGGAGGACAGAGAAGAATGAGAACACAAACGATCCCATTGGGCAAACAAGCGTGATACCACCCTTGGATCTAAGTGTAAACAAGGTAACACGGGCTAATCTGTGGACTTTAGGGCCCAAATAATTGCAGTGCCTTGTATTGAAAACGTAAAAGGTCTGATCTAGGAACCGATATTGGTCAAGAACGTAAAAAATATATTAGTTTCGCTAAGAGAGTCATCTTGACACCATTAATTCTACCCAGCCACGAGAGATCAAACAGGGCCCAGCAAGAAAGAATCTGTTCTAAACATCTAAAACAAGAGGGATAATTTACAGTGTATAACATTGAATACGAAGGGGAAAGATGTACTCCTATATATGGTATAGCATCGTCAAGCCATTGAAATGGAAAATATTTCTGTAACCGCAAAAACAGCTGATCCAGGACATTAATGTTCATGGCCACGGATTTTGTTTCATTAACCCTGAGCCCAGAAATGTTGCCAAAAAGGGGAGGTAACAAAAAGCAGCATATCGTCTGCAAATAACGCACACTTATGTTCTTGGGAACCACACATTATTCCCCTTAATATTCGGGTCAGCATGTATAGCTATGGCAACAGTCTCGATTGCTATAGCGAAAAGCAATGGTGATAATGGACACCCTTGTTTGGTGCCCCGCTTAAATGATAATTGGGTCAGATTTGTAACCCGTCAATTTAACCCTAGCTTGTGGATGGATGAGTGTACAAAGTCCCCAGGATGCATTTGAAAGAAGGGCCGAAGCCCCAGGACTCTAAGATTTTAAACATGTAACTCCAAGACACCAAATCGGCCTTTTGCAAGTCTATTGACAGGAGAAGGCCCTCTTGAGCCCAGCCCAACCCGACCGTAAGAGGAAATAACATCCACCGCTCTTCTAATCTGGTCTGGCCCCTGGCACCCTGGAATGAAACCCACCTAATCTCTGTGTACATAAGAATTGATAAAGGAGGATAATCTGTTGGCCAATACTTTTGTAAAAAGTTAAATGTCATTATCAAGTGGAGAGATGGGCTGGTAGTTGCTAACCTCCCTGGGGTCCCTATTGGGCTTTGGTATCACTGAAATGTATGCCAAATAAGAAGTGGGATCTAGGGGGGGGCTCCATCCCAAAGAGCATTAAAATATCAGACCAAGTGAGGAACCAATTGGTCCTGGAATTTACGGTAGTATAATGCCATCAGGCCCAGGAGCCGAACCAGTTTTCGTGCATTTAATATTGTCTAAGACCTCCCGCTTGGTGAAAGGAGCCTCCTTATACTTCCTATGGACAGCAGATATTCTAGGGAGGGAAATACATTCCAGATACTGGGCACACAATTTGGGGTCCTCCCCAGCTGGTGACTTATACAGAGATGCATAAAAGTTACTGAAAGCCTGCACCCTGGGGACTGCGTAAGTCTACATGCAAGGGTTAACCTTATGTGCAAGTAGAGATCCAATTCTGTCTTTGTGCATATAAAACTTGGTGGAAGCCCAACAAATACTATTTTCTGCCTTCTTTTCTGCTTTAGTAATCAATGCGAGATTTAATTCCACCCAAATCTGATTAATTCTCTGAAGCAGAGAACCATAGGGAGAGTGTTTATGGCGCTTAAGCAACTGTTGTAATTTGTCATTCAACACTTGGATGTGTTCCGTGTGAGGTTGATGAAGCTTGGAAGACTGATGGTTCATCCTCCTGCTTTATGGGCTGCCCACACAGTCACAAAAGATACATCTTCTGTGGAATTTTCTGTGAAATACTGTTTTAAACTGATCCGGATTTCTTCGCACCAACATGGATCAGACAACAAAGATTTGTTGAGCCTCCACTGACGGGGACGAGAGGGAGTCAATAAAGCTAGCAAATATACTGAAACCATAGAATGATCGAACTATGCCATTGTTTTAATGGCAGCCTTATGAATACTGGGCATCAGGGAACACAAAACAAATATATGATCGATATGCAAATATATGGAATGCAGAGCGGAGATAAAGGTATAGTCTCTCTTCACAGGGTGAGCCTCTCGCCATGCATCAACTAACTTAAGAAAGTGGAGCATTTTAGCCATGCGTAGACCTGCTTTAGGGGGACGTTTAAGACATGCTCGAGAAGGATTTAAATTATCTAGTGACAAATCCAAAGCAAGGTTAATATCCCCTCCCCAGACAACCCAATCCTCCAGGTATGGAGATTGAGCACAAAGTAATTTGATGAAAAAGGTGGCTTGGCCAGTATTAGGGGTATGATAGGACACAAAAGAGCATAACTGTTCCCCTACCAAACCTTTGACTAATAAAAATCTTCCTTCGGGATCCCGAATTTCCCATTGGAGGGTGAACGAGACCTGCTTAGAAAAGCATATAATGCAAAAACTACGGTCTATAGGATTGGGAAAAGTGAGTTTCTTGGAGCCGAAGGATATGCGCGCCACAGGATTTATATTATTGGAACGCTTTCCTACGTTTAATTGGGGAATAAAGACCCTGTGTTTTGTGTGAGACCACCTGGAAAGGGTGTGCTGCAGCTTTAGATGAACTGATGGTGCACAGCATAGAGGTTGGAGCAAATGTCAATACTCACCAAAACCTAGCACTCCCCATCGACAACAAACCAGACTGGGATCTTCATCTCCATAGGGGTAAAAAAAGGAAAGAGTTAGAAAGAACTAGGAAAGCAGAAAGAAAGAAGTATAGGTAACCACCAGGGCAAAAAGAAGCCCCCCAGCCAGACGGGCAAGATAGATTTGCGCTGCGAACCAGCGTGGCGCTAAAATCGAGCCAAACGCCTAAATCATCAGGAAAGTGGCTCGAGTGAGTACACACATCCTCCCGGCCAGGCCTAACTAACAATAGGAAAAATTATTTTATGATACATTTTAGTGACATTGGGGTAGACTTAAGGCAAATGGGCTATTCATTTTGCAATGCAGTTTTCAACAGACCATAGTGAAGGAGACAAAGCTCTGCAGACTTCCATCATCCAATCATGTACAAGCAAAAGCATTGTTTTTTTTTCTATTTTCCTTGCATGTGATTGGGTACATCCCAACATCACTTGCAAAGTTAGTTAAGAGCCTATTTGCCTTTTGTAAACCAATGCCATGGTCCCAAACATAATAAACAAATTATCAAGGGAATGGCAGACTGCTCATCACAAGGTCTTGGACAGACTGCCATTAATATATATGACCTGAGCCTGGTACAATCTACTGAATTCTACGAAAGTTTACTAGTGACAGACTTGTAAATTTAATACCTTATTTGCCCACTTAGTGCAAACTAAGTCCTACTTAAAATCCCACTGATTAAACTTACTTTTAGTTGTCTCACCCTCTTTTGCCTAATGGAATTAATTAACAAAAGCCCTGTTGAGCTTCCCCTCAGCATTCAGATACAGGGAGGGAGATTTACTAAAACTAGAGCATGCAAATCTGGTGCAGCTGCATAGAAACCAGTCAGCTTCCAGATTTTATTGCCAAAGCTTAATTGAAGAAGCTGAAGTTAGAAGCTGATTGGCTACCGTGCACAGCTGCACCAGAATCTGAGTGCTGCAGTTTTAGTAAATCTCACCCAGGGTGTTTCTATGACAGTTTTAATTTATTTTTTATTTTTTGTTGAGCCTCAGACCTCTTATTTAACTGACACTGTCTTCCTAGAAATCTGGATAGGTCCTTATAAGCTAAAAAGAGTGTGTAACAATTAAACTCTGACTCATACAGCTAAGAATAGCTATCACATAGACCAGACCTATATTAGACCCAAACTAGACAAGCTTTATAATGTGGGCTACTCGCAGTATAACAGTGAAGTATACTTACTGAAGAGCTGCATGTGCAGTCTTTAATGCACCATCTACTGGCTGCATGTGGTATATATAATCCTAACTAAAAAGTATGTTATATCATACATTTCCTTTAAGAAGAATCCAAAAGTAATATGCTACTTTAATTGCAAAGGGCAATCTGTTGTGTTTTATGAAACCTAAAAGGATATTACTAAATTGCTATTACTATAAAGTGAACAACGCTCAAAGAGTTTCCCACACACATAAAAGTTTATAGAAAATAGTTTACCTCAGTACCTGAGACCTTTTGTTATTCATGTTCTGATAACAAATTTTGCTTCTAAAGTGGCTTGTGCTTAGGGAGAAATCCATTATTAAAGCTAAATTCTCAACAAAATGTGAGACACTGAATTTATTACATGGGCTCTAAAAATCCATTATCAGAACACTACAAATTGTAAACAAGGCTCTTGGGAAAAGACTTGAAATCTTGTAATATTATAAAAAATAACAAGATTTAGCAATAAGGAGAGAAATCTATTTACTTCCAAACAGATGAATATTCCTCCTGTTCCAGTTCTAAATGTTGAAATTATTAGCTTGGAAAAAACTGAGTTAATTACTTTAAAAAAGACTATAAAGTATTTATGAGGAATTGATTAGCAGTTACTTTTCTTATTTTGTAAGGAATTAAATGATTTGAAAAAAACAAAAAAAAAAAACAAAGGGCAGTGTGAAATGATAATAGGTTGATGAAGAGTGAAACATTTTTAAAAGGGTGCCTGCATATTGTATGAGTTGATTGATTATTGATAAACACAGTAGCCAGTGTAGTGCGGTAAAAAGAAAGCAGCCTACATTTGTTATCACAAAACACCTTTCTACTAATGATAGTAGTGATGGTAAGCACTTTAAAAAAAAAAAAAATTCACCCTGATGCCAGCTTAGTTCAAACAGCCAGGATATCCACATCTCAAGTGGTATATTTTTTTTTTTTTTACTTGTTACTTTTCAGAGTACTACTCTATCCTGTAAAGATGTTATGAGCAGTATTAGGCAATTTTTTCATCTTTTTTTTTCTTCTTTTAATTATTATTATTTTTATTATTATTGTGTTTTTACTATTTTAAATTCTTCGTATATTACTATTATAGGCGTGCGCACAGGGTGTGCCGGTTGTGCCCGGGCACACCCTAATCACCCTGTGGAGTGCATATTCCCCCTGCTGCCAAAATGTGCAGCATGTCTCTTTATATGGGCACCCTGCAGCATGTATTGCAATAATACTGTCACAGCAAATGACAATGTGATGTGTGCAGAGTTCAGTTGTGACACCAATAATAGAAACTGTCTCTGCAGCAGGTGTCCGTGCGTGGCTCTGATTCCACAATGCAGCCCTGGACAAGTACTTGTCGGGAGAGCCAATTAAAATCCGGCAAATCCGTGACTGTTGGCAACTATGTAATTATTGTCACTGCACTGCATTACACATCACACGGTTTTGTGGTGTGAATAGGGCACATATAATTTTTTTTTCTATGTGCCCTTGCTTTGACTGTGTCAGGTCACCTGTGGCCAGATGACAGATGCACACCGTTGGGGGTCAGGAGTGCACCACAAGGTAGTGAACCCTATGGCTGACTGCTGCGGATGGGAAACTGGGTGGTTGTGGAAAGCGGGACCAGTGGAGCACAACAGGGATCCACAGGGAGCTATAGCCCAAGATTCCCCAGCGCGCGTAGTCTAAGATCCAGCAGGTTTTCACCAGAGCCTCTAGTGGTGAGGATGGCCTATGCTGCAGCTGGGTCCAGGTCGCGGCTCCCAGAGTCCCCTAGCTCACGCTCCGTATGGTAAAGAGGATAGAGGGGAAACAGCAGCACAGGATACAAGAATAGTGAGGGGAAAAGCCAAGGTCAGGGCAACAAGCAGACAAGGATAAACGAAGGACAAGCCGAAGGTCAAGGTCACTAGAAGACAGGGATAGTCGGAAACAAGCCAATATCGTAGCACACGGCAGGCAGGAACCCAAACACACAATGCTTAACAAATAAGTTGATCAGCAAGGCAGACTTGCAGTGCACAGGTTAATATAGAGTTTTGAGATAGGGCCTGGGGTGGATCCAGGCTGGGAGGAGAGATTATAAAAGCAGCCAAGTGAGAGAGTCTGGCCTCTAAGGTGAACACCAGAAGAGGAAGGTAAGATGGCAGACAAACATTACTGCATATCCATGACAGACTGGCATTTGTCCAGTGCAGAAAAATGCCAGTCAATGCACATAGAGTGAAAGGTCTTATACTTGAAAGATGAAGTAAATGAAACTGAGAAACAATGTTCATTCAAAATTACTTACAGTGCAAACCTTATTGTGAAAAAGAAGTAATTCTAGTGGGAAAAAAAGTCACATAACCTCATACAGTATGCCTTGTATTCATTAAAGTGGTTGTAAACCCTCCTGAAAAAAAAAAAAAAAAACACCCTGCAAGATAAAGGCATAATGAGCTAGTATGCATAGCATGTATAAAAGTGCTGCGTAAATTGACAGCGCTATATAAGTACCTAAATAATAATAATAATAATAATAATAATAGCATACTAGCTCATTATGAATTACTTACCCGAGAATGAAGCCCCCCGCAGCCGTCCTCGTCTCCCCCTCCGGCCGGTGACATCAATCCCGGAGGTTACTTCCGGGTATCGCAGCTCCGGCGCTGTGATTGACCGGAGCCGCGCTGACGTCACTCCAGCGCTTGCACGCGGGAGCCGCCGGGAACGGCACAGTACAACTGAAGCAACGGCACGTACTTGCTTCAGTTGGCTTAAGTGCGCATGTGCCGCATGACGTCGGCACATGCAAATACAGGGATATCTCCTACACCGTGCAGGTTTAGGAGATATCCAGTGCAGCTACAGGTAAGCCTAATTATAGGCTAGCCTGTAGTTTAAAGTGGTTGTAAAGGGTTTACAACCACTTTAACCACTTGGAGCAACATTTTCTTTTTTCATGCAAATTAAAATCAGCATTTTATGGCTATAAAATGATGTAAACTCCCCAATGCAAAGAGCCTGTAGAATAAAAAGGATGAAATTTGTGCAACTGTTTATCAAATGTATATTTTCAGAAAAAAACCCCACTACAAATGAATTAAAGGGGTTGGAAACCCTCATGGTTTTTCACCTTAATGCATTCTATGCATTAAGGTGAAAAACCTTCTGTAGTGCTGCAGCCCCCCGTTTTTCTTAACTGAACGATGTCATCCTCAGTCAGGGAATGAGCACTCCATCTCTAGCTGGTGTGTCCTGTCCTGATTGGATAGATTGATAGCAAGCGCAGCCATTGGCTCCCGCTGCTGTCAATCAAATCCAATGACGCAGGGGCGGGGCCGAGTCCTGCATTCTGTGTGAATGGAAACAGATGCGGGACTAGGGAGCGCACCTGCACGGGTGTCCACCAAGGAGAGCGCTTCTCTGAGGGACCCCAGAAGAGCAGGACCGGGGCCACTCTGTGCAAAACAAACTGCACAGTGGAGGTTGTCAGGGCTGCGTTCAGCCTTCATTCTCTGTGCTGGCAGCTCAGCTGTCAGCTAATTGCCAGCTCCATCTCTCCACAGCGATCCACCTGTTGATAATCCGCTCGTCAGTCAATGGCGTCCCTAGGGGGGCCAGAGGGGGCCCCCCCAACATTATGCTGTGCCCCACCATGTGCCCCAGCCCCCCCCCCCCCCCAAAAAAAAAAAATATTTTTATTTTTGCATTTTTGTATTTTGCTCGGGCTGCTGCTGGGGTAACATAGTCTCTCCTGAGAGGGAGAGCATTCCCAGTCAGCTCCTGCGGGGGATTCCTCCCCCCTCCCTCTGCTCGCTGACACTGCATAATGCGAGCGCTCACACAACCACAGCCGCCCGATTTGCTCCTTCCCCTGCATCCTCATTGGCACGGAGAAGAGAGAGTTGCAGGAAGGACTCCATGAGCACTGTGGGGGGGGGGGGAGGGGGGCCCAAGCCTTCATCTCAGTTACTGAAAAAACAGACTGATTTCTCCCGTCCTTAGGACAGGAGAACCAGCCTGTAAATTTCGAAAGTGGTGACTGCAAGCTGAGCCAAGTGTCAGTCTATGACACTCTTTCACAGCCCAGCGAGTCCAGCCACCCCCCTCACTCTCCTCACAAACGAGCAGGGAGGAATACAGCTCCTCCTCCTCCTTCCAGTCCCGCCCACACTATCCCGGCGTGCTGTATCTGAAGAGAGAGGATGTGTGGGGGGGGGGGAAATATGAAAATCAGCAGCATTCCTGGCTGTGTGTGAATGATGCCTGAGATTCTAGCCTGGACCGTGGGTAACTGTGTGCACTGCAGACTGCAGTACACTGTAATCACTGAACTGCATTATCTCCATCCCTTCTCTCCCCCATCTGTCTCCCTCCCCCTCTCCTGTTCTATCAAGACCTTCACAATTTACTTTCACTTTCAGTCAGGCAGGTAATATACGGTGCAAATTTATTTCCTGCATCCACAGATTGCAGGAAAGAAACTTGCATAATTCCCCCATCAACACAGACAGTGCTGACAGGGGAATATCCCTCCGGCCCAGCAATTGTATTCTCCCGACAAACAGTGATTATCACTAGTGGCTATAGCAACCACTAGTGATAATCATAAGAGAATCTGCTCATTAATGGTTCAAATCTCAGCCAGTTCCTGCGGAACCAGCTGAGATTTAAACTGTCTATGGCTGGTCTTAGCTCTTAGGCAGCCCATACATTGATCACTTTTTTCATTCAACTATTAGGTTGAATGAAAAAAATAAAAATGATCCAATTCCCCCATCTACACATTATAGGTGGATGGGGGAATCCTCCCAGTGTGGACCAGTGCTGGAACAACCAGAGTTGCTGTCCTGTCCCGGCCATTCACAGCGCTGGTCTCTGTCTCCATGGCAGCGGCGGCAGCACATTGGAACCCAGTGCTGGTTTCTTTATGGGGCTGATGTACAGGAGGGCCTGCACAATTTGTTGTTAGAGATGGGCTGGGCATGTTCAAAATTCCACATACCAGAGCCTGCCAGGAAGCCCACACTGCACAGCGCTAATCACAGGCAGTGAGACATTTCCCGGTCCGCAGCTGCACAGATCAGGAAATGTCTCACTGGCTGTGATTAGCACTGTGGAATGTTGGCTTCCTGGTGGGAGAACGGGCATGTGGGATTTCAAACACACCCGAGCCCATCTCTATTGGTTGTAGACAGTTGAGCTCCCTGCGGGTTGCTTAGCAGCAGTGGAGCCTTCTCTGACATGCTGATTGTGATGCAATCCAGGTGATGCTCCTAGTCAAATCCTAGTGTTAAATATCAGTGATTTTATTGATCAAAGCCCACACTTTACAGGCATAGAGCCCACATGGCTGCTGAACATACGGTTGATTATATATATGTGGTTGTACTCTTGATGCTAATAAATACTGTTTTTATTATATCTGACTGGGAGCATCACTAGGATCACATCCCGATCAGCATGTCAACAGAGAAGGTTATGCAGCATTACTGCTGCTAGGTGACCAGCTGGGGGCTCGGCTCTCTATAACCAATAGTGCCAGCCTTCCCCTGCATGAACCTATAATGTCACCAGCACTAGGTCCTAATAGACTGCCGCCGCTGCCAAGGAGACAGATGCCAGACCAGTGCTGTCAATAACAGGGACAGGACAGCTGGGGAACCCCACAGTGGCAGAACACCAGGGCCCGGTGGCAAGACAACCTTTGCAACCCTAATAGTTCTCCCACTGCTTTGGACCCTTATATTTTCTTGGTGTGCTGGTGACATATATGTCTTGTTTTCTGCCACCCTGGGGGGCCCCAGTATAGTAGGAAGGGAGCTCACTGCAGAACATGTGAAAGGGCCCGTTGTGGGATCGTAGTAAAGGGCCCCAGGAGATATATATATATATATATATATATATATATTGTGAGGGGGTTAGCTCGGCAGCGGGTGTGTGTGACCCCCGGGATGGGCTCCCCACACAAAAACAGGCCCAGCAAACGGAGGTTGTGGTTTTCAAAATCAAAAAAAAAGGTGCGGTTTATTTTCTATTTACAGTGACAAAACACAGCAAAGCCAAAAGAAACATATAAACAAAATAAATCCTGGTCAACTTGACCTCTGACTAAACATACAGGTTTCCTAACTAACAACTGGGATCAGCCTAGTGCTGTCCTAGTCCCTAAGTCCCTGGTTTTAAATGTCCAAGCAAATAGCCACACAGGCTTTTTCTCACCGCACAGGGGTTCACTCTCCCTAGACAGTCCACACAGGTCTGGTTCCAGGCATGAGCTAACACCTAATGAATCTGGGAGTTTTTATAGAGGCCTTAAACGAACTGACAGGCTTCAGCTGGCCTCATCAACTCCCTGCCTGCACGACGCCCAGCCCTCTCCCTAGAGGTATGAGTCATCCATGAGCCCACTAGCCTTAGCTGGGCTTATACAACTCTCCACCTAGTTGTATAAGTCGGCGTAAAGCCTGAATCTGGGCGAAATATATCTACCCCCCTGGATGCAACCAGGTGACTTTACCTTCCTGCTGTCACATACCCCCCCCCCTCTTGTTTTAACCTCGGGGTTGGAACACCAGCAATCAGGCATTCATGTACTCAAGACAAAGCATCCACATTCCCCATTTGAACGCCAGGGCGATGCTTTACTGTGAAGTTGAATTCCTGGAGGGCCAGGAACCACCTATTCACTCTTCTATTTGTTTCCTTGTTTTGAGCCATCCACTTTAACGGAGCGTGATCCGTAACCATGTCAA
Organism: Rana muscosa; assembly: GCA_029206835.1. Taxonomy (NCBI): domain Eukaryota; kingdom Metazoa; phylum Chordata; class Amphibia; order Anura; family Ranidae; genus Rana; species Rana muscosa. The sequence goes on from CM055122.1 coordinate 1,246,769,625, forward strand.
AGTGCCTACCTAGCAGGTAGTACCGAAGGGAATCTAGAGCCCACTTCACCGCTAAACACTCCTTTTCAACGGTGGCGTAATTTACCTCATGGGACTTCAACTTCCTGCTGAGGTAAATGACTGGGTGCTCTTCCCCGTTCCAGACCTGGGACAATACTGCTCCTAACCCCACATCTGACGCATCACTTTGTACGACAAAGTCTTTAGAGAAGTCGGGTGAGTACAACACTGGCTGGCTACATAAGGCTTGTTTCAAGAATTGGAATGCTGCCTCAGCCTCGGGGGTCCATTTAATCATGACCGACCCTTTCCCCTTCGTTAGGTTGGTTAGGGGCACAGCCTTAGAAGCAAAGTGGGGAATGAATCGCCGATAATACCCAGCGATTCCCAGAAAGGCTCGTACCTGCTTCTTGCTGTTGGGACGTGGCCAACTCTGGATGGCCTCGACTTTGTTGAGTTGGGGTTTTATTACTCCCCTCCCAATGGTGTACCCAAGATATTTGGCCTCCTCCTGCCCAATGGTACACTTCTTGGGGTTAGCCGTAAACCCCGCTTCCCGAACAGAGTCCAGGACTGCTTGCACTTTTGGCAGATGTGAGGCCCAATCTGTGCTATGGACAATTACGTCATCCAGGTAAGCCGCAGCATACTTCCGATGGGGCCTCAGCATCTGGTCCATTTTCCGCTGGAATGTGGCCGGCGCATTCTGTAACCCGAACGGCATTCTTTTATATTGGAACGCCCCGTCTGGGGTTACAAATGCGGTTTTCTCTTTGGCCAATTTGGCCAGGGGGATTTGCCAATACCCTTTTGTGAGGTCAAGAGTCGTCATGTATCGGGCTGTTCCCAGCCGGTCGATCAACTCATCTATACGTGGCATGGGGTAGGTGTCAAATTTTGTAACTTTGTTCAACTGACGAAAATCGTTACAAAATCGCCAGCTCCCATCCGGTTTAGGCACCAACACAATGGGACTAGACCAATCACTTTGGGACTCCTCTATCACCCCTAAGTTCAGCATTTTCTGTACTTCCTCCCGTATTGCCTCCCGTCGGGCCTCTGGGATCCGATAGGGTTTTAACTTCACCCTTTCACCGGGCGGGGTAATGATGTCATGCTCTACCCCAAATGTTTGTCCCGGCAGCTCAGAGAATACCTCCTTGTTGCGAAGCACAAACTCCTTAACCTCCTGTTGTTGGGGTTGTGACAAGGTGGCTGCTATTCCAACCTCAGGAATCACGCAACCAGTTTGAGCTGGTGACCAAGTGTCTGCGACTAGGGACTCTCTATCCCTCCAGGCTTTCAACAGATTAACGTGATAGATCTGTTCGGGCTTTCGCCTTCCTGGTTGTCTGACCTTGTAATTCACTTCGCTCACTTTTTCCATTATCTCGTAGGGGCCTTGCCATTTGGCAAGGAATTTACTTTCAACCGTAGGGACAAGTACCAGTATCCTATCCCCCGGGGAAAAGGTACGGGTCTTGGCTCCACGGTTGTACACTCTCTGCTGTGCTAACTGCGCTTGGGCCAAATGTTCCTTCACGATGGGCATTACCTGTGCAATTCGGTCTTGCATCAGGGCGACATGCTCAATCACACTCCTGTGGGGAGAACTCTCACTTTCCCAAGTTTCCTTGGCAATATCCAACAGCCCTCTTGGGTGTCTCCCATACAGTAACTCAAAGGGGGAGAATCCCGTAGAGGATTGGGGCACCTCCCTAATAGCAAACATCAGATAAGGAAGTAGACAGTCCCAATCCTTTCCATCTCTATCCACCACTTTCTTCAACATTTGTTTTAGGGTTTTGTTGAATCTTTCAACCAGCCCATCGGTTTGGGGGTGATACACAGATGTACGTAATTGCGTCACTTTGAACAATTTACACAGCTCCTTCATAACCCGGGACATAAAGGGTGTACCTTGGTCCGTAAGCAGTTCTTTACAAATACCCACCCGGCTAAACACAAGAGATAGCTCTTTGGCTATGGTTTTGGCCGAGGTATTTCGGAGAGGGATCGCTTCTGGATAACGGGTGGCATAGTCCATTATAACTAATATGTACTGGTGCCCCCTAGCGGACTTGATTATAGGACCTACCAAATCCATGGCGATCCTCTCAAACGGGACCTCAATGATGGGTAGAGGGACCAGCGGGCTACGGAAATGTGGCATCGGGGCCGACCTCTGACACACAGGGCAGGAGGAACAATAATTTTCTATGTCCTTCATCACCCCCGGCCAATAGAATCTCTGTAATACCCTCTCTCGGGTTTTCTCTGTCCCCAGATGACCTCCAAGAATGTGCCCATGGGCCAACTCCAACACCAACTTCCTGTAAGGTTTGGGCACCACAAGCTGCTCAACGGTTTCTTCTGCCCTTTTTGCCACCCGATACAGTAGGTCCTTCTCTACGCTGAAGTATGGGTAAGTGCAGGTATTATCTGGGTTCACTAACTCGCCATCTATTTTCACTACGTTTTCGCGTGCCTTTATTAGGGCGGGGTCTTTCAACTGTTCTGTGGCAAAGTTTTCCCTGTGAACCTCAAGATCAGAAAACTCCACAGACGGTAGGTTTTCGTCTGAGGAGGTGGGCTCCTCTCCAGTTTCTTGAGTCTCCCCTGCCAATACTGATAAGGGAAATTCCGGAGAGTCCTCACCACTCTCAGGGGAGTTCTGGCTATCACATTCCTGGTACATAGGGGCACCAGTGGGGGGCTCAGGATCATCCCACAGTTCCCAGAACTTCGGAAAATCCCTTCCCACAATGGCGTCATACGGTAACTGAGATACTAAGCCCACTGGATGAGAGAGGGTACCTTTGGGGGTCTCGAAACACACTGTAGTCACTGGATACTCTCGGGTGTCCCCATGCACACAAATAACAGCTACCTTGCTATTCCCAGAGACCTCTGTTTTAACTAACTCAGCCTTTATCAGGGTCACAAGGCTACCTGAATCCAGCAATACCACAACATTTCTACCATTAACACACATTTTGCATAAATGTTTCTCAATTCCTCGAATGGCAGTGCATGCGACTGTCGCACACAGCGACTGACGTCTGCCCGTCAGAAAGTCACACTGCATGGGTTCCTCCACAACCGGGCAATTGGCTGCAATATGTCCCGCTTGCCGGCAGCGGTAGCAAACGATCCTTCTTGCCGCCTCTTGAGCCGCTGATTTCCCAGGCTGTTCTCGCCAAACTTGGGGTAGAGCTCCCACCCTCTCACTCTCTCCACCCTTACCCCTTGGAATCCTCTTATCCGCCCCTGGGGATGGTCTGGTCTTAGGGTGGAAAGTCCGAGTGTCTCTGGAAGAGGCCGTCAGGTTCTCTGTAGCCAAGTATTTCTCCACACGATCCACAAGACCATCGGCCGTCTCTGGGTCTCCATGGCTTACCCACTTTTGGATGGCAGTAGGAAGAGCTCTCAAAAACCGATCCATTACAACACGTTCCACAATCTTTGGTGCGGACAAAGTCTCTGGCTGTAGCCACTTTCTGCTCAGGTGAATGAGATCATACATTTGAGACCTGGGGGGTTTTCCAAGCTGGAAAGTCCAGTTATGCACACGCTGAGCCCGGACAGCCTGGGTGACACCCAGCCTTGCCAATATCTCAGCTTTTAGCATCACATAGTCTTTTGCTTGGTCAGGCTCTAGGTCATAGTAAGCCTTCTGCGATTCACCAGTTAACAGAGGAGCCACCAGTCCAGCCCACTGCTCCTCAGGCCACTTTTCTCTTTCAGCAGTCCTTTCAAATGTGGTCAAAAATACCTCTGGATCATCCTCTCCAGTCATTTTTGTCAATAAACGACTCACCCCAAAGGACGCGGTATTAGTGGGACGGCTTTCCTCACTGGTCTGCGGACGTTGCTGCATTACTGCTTCCATTTGTTGTAGTCTCTGCTCTTGCTTCTGTAACAGGTCTATGAAGCGGGCCTCAGATTGCTGCTGGGCTTGTTGCTGAGCTTCCAGACTCTGTTGGTGAGCTTGCTGCTGGGCTACAAGGCTCTGTTGATGAGCTTGCTGCTGGGCTGCGAAGTTCTGTTGTTGAGCTGCAAGGCTCTTTTGCAAACCTGCATTTGTCTGCTGTTGATTGGCATTTGCTAGAGCCAGCTGCTTCAGTATCTCCTCCATGCTGGCTTAAAAAAAACTGCCACTGGTTCTCCACCAACTGTGAGGGGGTTAGCTCGGCAGCGGGTGTGTGTGACCCCCGGGATGGGCTCCCCACACAAAAACAGGCCCAGCAAACGGAGGTTGTGGTTTTCAAAATCAAAAAAAAAGGTGCGGTTTATTTTCTATTTACAGTGACAAAACACAGCAAAGCCAAAAGAAACATATAAACAAAATAAATCCTGGTCAACTTGACCTCTGACTAAACATACAGGTTTCCTAACTAACAACTGGGATCAGCCTAGTGCTGTCCTAGTCCCTAAGTCCCTGGTTTTAAATGTCCAAGCAAATAGCCACACAGGCTTTTTCTCACCGCACAGGGGTTCACTCTCCCTAGACAGTCCACACAGGTCTGGTTCCAGGCATGAGCTAACACCTAATGAATCTGGGAGTTTTTATAGAGGCCTTAAACGAACTGACAGGCTTCAGCTGGCCTCATCAACTCCCTGCCTGCACGACGCCCAGCCCTCTCCCTAGAGGTATGAGTCATCCATGAGCCCACTAGCCTTAGCTGGGCTTATACAACTCTCCACCTAGTTGTATAAGTCGGCGTAAAGCCTGAATCTGGGCGAAATATATCTACCCCCCTGGATGCAACCAGGTGACTTTACCTTCCTGCTGTCACAATATATATATATATGCAGCGGGGTGTTCAATTTAAGGGAAGTCTCTGAGTGGTAATTAGGCTCAGACACCTTGATTGTTAGTGGTTGTGGACCAATTTTTGTCCTCAGGGGATAATGCTGGTGATGAGTTCCCTGTAAGGGAAGTCTCTGAGTGGTAATTAGGCTCAGACACCTTGATTGTTAGTGGTTGTGGACCAATTTTTGTCCTCAGGGGATAATGCTGGTGATGAGTTCCCTGTGGCCTGCGGGTGGCGCTGCCATTCTGGGCCGGGGTTGAACCACAAGCGTAGTGCTGTGCCTTTTTTGTCCCCTCTTGACAGCCGTACAGCGGGGCGGGGAACCAGCTGTGCATGCCGGGAGAGGATATAAAAGGGGCAGACATCTCCTGATCGGGCTCCACCCCCAGGCACCTTCAGCCTGGGAGTGCGTGTGGCTCATCTCCGGATGCCCTCGGCCCGGAGGCTGTGTTCCGGTTCCACCTCAGGCACCTTTAGCCTGGGGTGAGGTACTACCTCACCATTCCTGTCCGCCTGGGTATGGAGACCCGGGAGCTGCAGTGACAGCTCGGGGCCCAGCGCCTTCGGCTGGGGTCCGCTAGGGATTGAGGAGTCCAGGGTGCCGCCTTGCGAGGGGACCCACACCCTAAGAGAAGGGAGGATCGTTCCGAAGGACCGATGCGAGAGACACGGTGAAGGAAGGGTCTGTTGACTCTCTAGGGGGACATCTTCTCCTTGACAAGGGCTATGTTCTAAGAAGGAAGTTCAAGTTCATCAGGTCAGTGGCAGAGGCCTTATTCACCAGTTCTGTGGCAGAGACCAAAAGTTTCGCCAGGTCCGTGGCAGGGGCCTTATTCACCAGGTCTGTGGCAGAGACTGTGCGCCTAAAACTGTTTGAGAATCTGAACAGCGAAGAGTTTGAACTACGTTTGTGCCTGGACCTCCTCCACACCTTAGGCTGTTCTGTTTCTTTTGCTCCAACCTCTTTCTATCCAAGAGACTATTTATTGCAAAGTGAGAATAAATACTGAGTTGGAGTTTCAGCTGGTGTGGACATTTACATTACTGGGGAAGTCAAGGACTTGCATCTACCCATAGTAGAGGTGAGAATCATGCTCAGGAGGACTTTGACTCTGGCTGCAGACAAGACCCAAAAATAACACCGCTCAACCTCTTTACACAGGAGGGTACGGGCGGTGTGCCTGTCTCCCCCTGCGAGGAGCCGAGTTAAAATGCAGGAGGGGGATAGGTGGGTGCGCTAGATATATAATTGCATTTTATAGTTGGCCCCCCTACTCTTGTCCCTGTCCCCCCATGTGCCCCCCCCTAAATATGAAAGCTGGAGACGCCACTGCTCGTCAGCTGCCTACTTAAGGACCTCCAGTTCATTTGCTCTTCACCTTCGCCTGTGTTAACATCACTACAGACTTTCTCCTGCGTTCCAGTTGAAGACCTGCTTGACTGCTGTTCCCTGGCTACGGATCCTGCTTGCTGTTCTATTACCTTCATCGCTGGCTTTTGGACTTTGGCTTGGCTGACTACCTGATCCGGTTACTGAACTCTGGCTGTGTTTTTGACTACGCTTACTCTGTTTACTTTTTTATTATTTATTATTAAACTAGTGTGATTTAACTGCACTTCTGTCTCGGTCTGATTCATGGTTCCTGACAAGGTAAGTATGACATGTTTGTTATTTAAAAAAATAAAAAAATAAAACCTTTACAACCACCAACGACGATGCACGTCGACAGAATGGCACGCGCTCAAGACCTGGCCCTGAGCTCTGAGACCGCACCCGCGGGACCCGCGGACTCGATCGCCGCCGGTGTCCCGCGATCCGATCACAGAGCTGAAGAACGGGGAGAGATAAGTGTAAACAAACCTTTCCCCGTTCTTCCTACTGGCAGTGTCAGCGATCGTCTGTTCCCTCTCATAGGGAACGATGATCAGTGACGTCACACGCCAAGCCACGCCCCCTTCAGTTAGAATCACACATTAGGTCACACTTAACCCCTACAGCGCCACCTACAGGTTAACCCCTTCACTGCCAGTACACACACAATTGTCCAGCGCTCATGGAAAGTCCCAATAACTAATAAAGACTATGGAAATAATAGTGAAAAAAAAAACTTTGACTGTTTATTAATTGCAATAAAAAGAGGGAGTCCACTCCCAAATGTACAGAAAGCAGGTGAATCTTCACTCTCTAGCCACCATTGATATGCCCCTTGTTAAGCTTGCAAAAATCCGTGGAGCAAGGAGGGGTTAAAAGAAAGTCAGCACAAAGCCTGCAATCCGATCACTCTATAGGTACAGTACCTTGGATGATGTGAACTGACAGAGCGACGTATAGAGGACCCTCCAACGAGGGGTACAGAAACAGGTTCGCAGCGCGGCTGGGACAGGGGGAATCCCTCACTGCATTCCTCCGGATCTATGACGTCACCCGGCCGTGACGCCAGCTGATGTATCCGGGAGCAGACAGTGTAGTGAGGCGAGAAATGCTGTCCAGTGAATTTGTCTCCTACGGGGATAACAGCGTCACTGCTCTCTGCTCTGCTCTCAGCGTCACTGCTCTCTAGTGGAGTAATAGGGGGATGAACACTTCAGGAGAAAGAAAAATTCAAATCTGCTCATGAGCACAGTAACCAGGGAGGTTCCGATGCAGAGCAATTCCTGGATAATAGAAATATATAAAAGATGTAATATCTTAAGGAGGGAAGGGGATAGTGCCTCGACTAACGTTTCACGCTTGCCTGAGCGCTTTATCAAAGTCAAGGCATAGAGGCACCTATGATAATTAAATAGGGATAAGGGGCCTACAAGGGCGGGGGGATGTGGTAGTTTTTTTTATTTTTAACCCCTACCTTGCTCGCCAGATAGGAACATAACATAAACATTAAAATACAAAAGACAGACATTAAAACACAATGGATCATTACGAATTATCTTCCATAAAATGATATCTTATTAGAAATAGTATTAAAAATAATATTAAAAATATGTTAAAAGGTATTTATATAAAACTACATGTCTCAATTCCCTCGTTTAACCCTTTGGGGGTTACTGTGCTCATGAGCAGATTTGAAAAAAAAATTCTCCTGAAGTGTTCATCCCCCTATTACTCCACTAGAGAGCAGTGACGCTGAGAGCAGAGCAGAGAGCAGTGACGCTGTTATCCCCGTAGGAGACAAATTCACTGGACAGCATTTCTCGCCTCACTACACTGTCTGCTCCCTGATACATCAGCTGGCGTCGCGGCCGGGTGACGTCATAGATCCGGAGGAACGCAGTGAGGGATTCCCCCTGTCCCAGCCGCGCTGCGAATCTGTTTCTGTACCCCTCGTTGGAGGGTCCTCTATACGCCGCTCTGTCAGTTCACATCATCCAAGGTACTGTACCTATAGAGTGATCGGATTGCAGGCTTTGTGCTGACTTTCTTTTAACCCCTCCTTGCTCCACGGATTTTTGCAAGCTTAACAAGGGGTATATCAATGGCGGCTAGAGAGTGAATATTCACCTGCTTTCTGTACATTTGGGAGTGGACTCCCTCTTTTTATTGCAATTAATAAACAGTCAAAGTTTTTTTCACTATTATTTCCATAGTCTTTATTAGTTATTGGGACTTTCCATGAGCGCTGGACAATTGTGTGTGTATGGTGTGCGTTTTGTACTTCCGGGTACAAATTTTTTCTTGCTGCTCTGGATTTTGGTCCTCCCCTTTGTTTATATTTTCCTGAATATTTGGGACTTTTTGTGATCATTCATTCATAAAAAACTTTTTTAACCTTTCTCCACCTATTTTAGCGCTTGTGATCTTTGTTGTTTTCCCTTCACTGCCAGTGTCATTTTTACAGTGCATTTTTATAGCACTGATCGCTGTAAAAATGAAAATGGTCCCAAAATGGTGTCAAAAGTTTCCGATGTGTCCGCCATAATGTCGCAGTCACGATAAAAATTGCTGATCGCCGCCATTACTAGTAAAAAAAAATTATTAATAAAAATGCCATAAAACTATCCCCTATTTTGTAGACGCTATAACTTTTGCGCAAACCAATTAATAAACGCTTATTGCAATTTTTTTTACCAAAAATATGTAGAAGAATACGTATCGGCCTAAACTGAGGAAAAAAATGTTGTTTTATATATTTTTTGGGGATATTTAATATAGCAAAAAGTAAAAAATATTAAATTTTTTCAAAATTGTTGCTCTATTTTTGTTTATGGCGTAAAAAATAAAAACCACAGAGGTGATCAAATACCACCAAAAGAAAGCTCTATTTGTGGGAAAAAAAGGACGCCAATTTTCTTTGGGAGCCACATCGCACGACCGCGCAATTGTCAGTTAAAGCAACGCAGTGCCGAAACGCAAAAAGGGGCCTGGTCCTTTAGCTACAAAATGGTCCAGTGGTTAATGTATCTATATTAGTGCTTGCAGTAACTTTCATTCAACCAGGTTTGTCAGAGGGGCTGAGGTTGTTGTTGTAACCAAAAGGCAGCCACGGGCATCCATAGACGTTCCCCCAGAACAACGCTCCCTGCGGGGGGGGGGGGGGGGTTGACAATTACAGTGGCCCTTTACAATGTGATCAGCTGTGTCCAATTACAGCTGATCAAATGTAAACAGGCTTGCCAGTTATCAACAGTCCTTTCCTCACACACTGTATCTGTAAGAGGAAAGGATTGCAATTAACCAGCAAGCCTGTCAGATTTTTTTACACCTTTAATCAGGGCACTGATCATCAGTGTCCTGATGATCAGTGTATCCCCATGAGTGCCTATCAGTGCCCAACAGTGCAGCCTATCAGTGCCCATCAGTGCAGCCTATTAGTGCCCATCAATGTAGCCTCACAGTGCCTAACAGTGCAGCCTCTCAGTGCCTAACAGTGAAGCCTCTCAGTGCCCATCAGTGTATCCTATCAGTGCCAATTAGGCTCCATCAGTACCAACTATTAGTGCCTCCTCATTAGTCCCCCTCGGTGCTGCCTGTCAGTGCCCATCAGTGCCAACTATCAGTGTCCATCAGTGCCGTTTATCATGGCCATCAGTGCCGTCTATCACTGCCCATCAGTGCAGCCTCATCATTGCCCTTCAGTGCTGCCTCATCAGTGCTCCTTCATCAGTGCCCATCCGTGCAGCCTCTCAGTGCCCCACAGTGCCGCATATCAGTGCCACCAGTCAGTGCCCATCAGTGCCACCTATAAGTGTCCATCAGTACCACCTATCAGTGCCTCCTCATCAGTGCTTATCAGTGTCACCTATCAGTGCCCATTAGTTCCACCTATCAGTGCCATCTATCAGTGCCATCTATCACTGCCCATCAGTGCCATATGTCAATGCCCATCAGTACAGTCTATCATTGCTCATCAGTGCAGCCTATCAGTGCCCATCAGTGCAGCCTTATCAGCTCACAGCAGTGAAAGAGAAAAATTACTTAGGCCTGGTTCAAAACTATACAGGTTGCAGTTTGCATATTCCAGGTGCATTTTGCATTTTTCACTACACATATTTGATCCTCTGAAGTCTAGTATGGAACAAAAATTCAGAAAAATGTACTGGCCCTTTCCATAAAACGCACAGATGTGAACGTGTCCCATAGGAAACCATGTTAAATGGACTGTAATGTGTTTCTGCAAAACTGAAAACGCACTAAAAAAATGCATAGGTGTGAACCAGGCCTAATTTGCAAAATTTTATAACAGAAACTCAGAAAAGTTTTTTTTTTTTTTCGGTCTTTATTTGTTTGTTTAACAAAAAAAAAAACTCAGTGGTGATTAAATGCCACCAAAAGATAGCTCTATCTGTTGCAGAAAAATAATACAAATTTAATTTGGGTACAGTGTTGCAGGACCATGCAAATGTCATTCAAAGTGCGACAGTACTGAAAGCTGAAAATTGGCTTGGGCAGGGTGAAAGAGTCTAGTATTGACATGGTTAATCGCCAATTTCTTTGTGTAAAACAAAACATGAGGTAGTTTTAAGTAAATAGGTACCAAATATGTCAATTTTTAAAGCTATGTGCACCCAAAAAATGCCGAAAAATTTGGGTACTTAAAATTATCAGTAGGTGACACCTTAATCACCTTTACAGCTCATTGGTTTAGAGTTAATCATAAATGAGAGATCTAGAAATATTGCTCTCACTCTGGCATGCATAGCAATGTGGTGAAATAATTTAAATATATACAGTGGATATAAAAAGTCCACACATCACTGCTAGGTTTTTGAAATGTAAAAAAAATCAGACCAATATAAATCATTTGTTTTTTTCCACCTTTAATGTGACCTATAATGTGTGCATTTAAATTAAAAACAGAGATCTTTAAAAGGGGGAAATGGAGGAAAATTTTGAAAACTTACAAAAATGTAGTTGTGCACACCCTTAGGCCTCTTTCAAACGTACAGGCTGTTAATTTTATCAGTTCAGTGACATTTTTTCAATGAAAAAAGTTTACATCAGTTTTTCATCAGTTTCTCATCGGTTTGCCATCAGTTTTTCGTTTGTTTTTCAGCTATTTTTACATCTTCCAGCTAGAGTCTTAATTGGTTCGCGCAAAAGTTATTGTGTCTACACACTATGCGATATTTTTATGGCATTTTTTTTTTTTTACTAGTAATGGCGGCGATCAGCGATTTTTAGCAGGACTGCGACACTGTGACGGACAAATTGGACACCTGACACTTTTGACACTTTTTTGGGAACCAGTGACATTATTACAGTGAACAGTGCAAAAAATATGCACTGTTACTGTACTAATGACACTGGCAGGGGCGATCAAATGTTTAAATATGTTTCTAAGGGGTGCTTGCTAACTGTGTGGGGGATGGACTCACTGAATTAACACAGAGATCCCTGTTCCTGCTTATCAGGAACTCAAGATCACTTTGTTCTTCCCTGTCAGAATGGGGAATCTGCCTTGTTTACATAGGCAGATCCCCGTTCTGCCTCTCTGGGGAGCAGTCGCAGATGGCCCCCTCTGGCCAATCGCACGTGCCCCCGCTGTCTAGTGTACTAAATAACATACAGGTATGTTGTTTCGCGCAGTAGAGCCAACCTGCCGCAGTATATGTACTGTGGCTGGTCGGCAAGTGGTTAATAGTAAAAAGGTCAGGTCTGAGCATGTAGGCCCTTTACAAAATAATTTGGAGTGGGTGATTGGGGACAAAGAGAAGGCAAATGTATTAAACACTTTCTTCAGCTCTGTGTGTACAAAGGAGAATGGGGGAGATCATGTCCATAATGGGGATGGTATTGACATAGCCCCAAATTATCCACAATGGCTCTAAAGTGATATGGTCCAGAAATATTTTGACAGATTAAAGATGGATAAAGCACCTGTACCAGTTCTGGGAATCTATTGGTTAACTGATTCAGCATTTGTTGATCGTTGAGCATTCTGGTAGGATAGTCTCTTCAATCTGATTATTATATATTAAATGGTGGATGACTTATTTAAATACATATGCCATATGCCTACTGTGCAAATATTTTTAGTATAGCCTTATATAAGCAAAATAACTAATCTTAGCAATGTACCATCATCCAGATTAATATAGAGAAAAAAGGATGGGGACAAAGGGATAGGGGACAGTGGCTGACTCAGGATTCCCCCAAGCGATATCTGTTATTACAAACATATAGACTGGTCTGGGTCTCGACTAGTTTCACAGTATAACCACTTCCTCAGGAGGACCAATCTATGAAACAAACAATACAATTAGGCAAACATAATAGATTTAACAATAACAATACTACAGCATATGGAGGGGGTAATAATAATACAAGAGAATAGCTTACCAAGTGTTTAGGTGGTCATGTGCGGGATCAGACCGCCCAAGCAAATACCCCCTGCGGCGGACAAGGGGGATGGTGCGGAAATCCGTAGATAAAGGCATAATATGGGTAAGGAGTCTAGTAGTTGGCAAATATGGATAGGGAGGAGTAGGGCACCCGTGATGAGGGGATGGGAAGTAAGGGGGGGAGGGAAGAGAGGGAGTGGGGGAAGGGAGGAGGGGGGAAGAGGGGGGGGGGGGGGAAAGGGGGGACAAAGTGAGGGGAGGGGGAGGACAGGAAGGCGGGGGGGAGAGGACAAGGGAGGGAACGAGGAGGAAGGGGGGCTGGCGGGGAAAGAAGAGGAGTGAAGGGGGGTGCTGGGTGGGGCGGAGGGGGGAAGGGAAGCAGGAGGGAGGTGCCGAAGCCCTAATTAGGTAAACTAAACATGAGGTGACCAGGAACAGGCTCACCGGGTTCTTGTATTAAAGGGTAATATGCATGCCAAGCCAACTGATGGTTCACGATAATGCGAAGGCAGGGAGACAGGTTCGAATTGGGGAGGCCCGTTAGTACCACTGACTAAGGTATCATGAAGCGTAGAGAGGTCTATAGGTCGGGCATTGTGGGTAACCACCCAACAAGGGTTGTGTGAGTCTATCAACACAATGGGTATAGATTACAAAAAAATACTGTAAAAATAAAATATCAGATACAAGATGCCCCTAAAGACCAAAGAAAACGTACCCATGAGAATCCCTAGTAAATAGGTGATGGCGACCTCCTGTCTCTGCCCCACATATAAGAATCACAGATGGAGAGATCCGCAGTGCACACTTACGGGCCGGGGACCGTTAAATTAGCTCCCCAACCTAGAGACGCCCAAGACGCCGCCGAATGGCAGCGTCTGAAGTCACCAGGTCAGTTTCTCCGCACAGCGTGGGTGCGTGGACCACGCCACCACGAGCCAAGGGGCGGAGAGCCTGACTCGGGGAGAGCAAGAAGGGGATGAGCTAAGTATAGGTCACCCCTGCCAGGGGAAACACAAGTCCGCCGCTGTGGGGAAAGACCAGGCAGCCCAGAACCGCATCAAACCACCAGGGGTCGCTATATACAATATACAAAATCGGTAAAACCAGAACAATGACATTGGAATATACTAACTATACTAAATAAACAATTTACATTCAATTGGGGGAGGTATAGATCCCACAATAGCGATTACTTTTATGTTGATAAAACATACAGGAGATTATCACAGAAAAAACAGCTAATCGGCTAAAAAGACTATCATTACTGAATAGGGCCCATATGGCAGGGCAGGTCATATGATCAGAACAACTGTAAGAGACATCAGTAGTTGGAATGAGTACCCCTATTGTAAAATAGTGTAAGTGAGGACAGGGATGTGAATGGAAAAATTGTGTAGGAGCGCGTGGCTCCCGGAGCCACACTGATGGGGTGCTAATCAGGCTTGGTAAGCTAGTGCTGAAAATAAGAAAGGTGCCAATTATTAATAGGTACTAAGGTGGTAAGTGCACTAAGAACTAACCTAAGTGATGGAGAATTGTGATGAAATGTTGCAGTGAAGGTGGGGGGGGGCAATTAATAATTATGGGTGTAGGACAGTAAGAGGTTTAGGACAATGGTGTCCAAAATACCCCATGTTCAAAAAATGTACAATATGAAAAACTTATTATGAAATTAGTAATTGTGAGTGTGAATACCTAAGGTGGCGGACTCACTAATAGGAGGACAATGCCCGATTGGAGTATTATTAACTTGATTGCAGTTATCAGGGGGGTGTATCAACTGTTGGTTGATAGATGTTATTGTGTGATTACAACCCATTTATGGATTGTTTGTTTCTTTACCTATAGCGTCAGCATTATACAGTGTTCTTGAGTCTCCTGGGGAAGCCCATATGGCGAAACATGTAGAGCGGAAGCTGCTGTATCTGCTGCGCATAAGTGTATCTTATGTGATCGTTTTTATTATGTCTTGTTTTATGTGAATTGTAATAAAATATATATATTTTTTAATTTCTTATATTAATGTGTGATAGTTGTTCTTGGCACCTTGAAAGACCCGCAATCTTCTACTGTTCACCACGACCAAATGGCATTCACCCACGGATCCTAAAAGAATTGAGTCTGTCATTTCAAAGCCATTGTTTTTAATTTTAGGGATTCTTTAATGACTGGAATAGTACCACTGGATTGGCTTAAGGCCAATTCAGTGCCTATATTTAAACAGGGATCAAAGTCTTTACCAAGTAATTATAGACCTGTTAGTTTAGTTTAACTTCTATAGTTAGGAAGGTGCTGGAGAGTTTAATAAAAGACCCTATACTGTAGATGAGTTGTTGCTGGAAAAAAATATTTTAATCAAGAGTCAGCGTGGCTTTATGAAAGACAGAATTTGTTATTTTTATGAGGAGATAAGTATAACCTTAGACAAAGGAGTAGCTGTGGACGTAACGTAGTATACTTGGATTTTGCAAAAGCGTTTAATACAGTTCCCCACACACAGCTAATGTGTAAGGTTTTACTGTAAGAGCGGCAAGGATGTGGAATTCCCTTCTACAGTTGGTGGTTTCAGCAGGGGCACCTGTACCAGCACCTGAACGACCGCAACATACAGGGATGTACAATGTAATACTGACATATAATCACACACATAGGTTGGACTTGATGGACTTGTGTCTTTTTTCAACCTCACCTACTATATATTTTTGTAACTATGTAACATTGTAAGGTAAAGTCTACAGGCTTAGAAAAATCAGTTTGTAAACTGATAGAAAACTGGCTAAAAGACTGTATTCAGGGAGTAGTAGTCTATGATTCTTACTCTGAATGGTCCAGGGTTGTTATGGTTCAGTGTTGGGACCCTTGCTTTTTAATATATTTATAAATGATATATGGTTTGAGATTAAAAGTGGAATAACATCCTTACATGATGCCTCCAACCTACAAGCCAACCTCACTACACTGTTTAATTGGGCAAATATGTGGCAAATGAGGTTTAATGTTGATAAATGTACTGTAAAGTACAACTGGGGGAATCAATCATGGAGAAGGATCTGGGTGTTCTGGTAGATCACAAGCTTAATAATGGCATGCAATGGCAAGCTGCAGTTTCCAAAGTGAGCAAAGTCCTTTCTTGTATTAAGAGAGGTATGGGCTCCAGAGAAAGAGATATAATTTTACCCTTGTATAAATCATTAGTAAGACCTCATTTGGAATATGCAGTTCAGTTTTGGGCACCAGTTCACAAAAAGGATATTGGGGAAAGGGGGAAAGCACAGAGAAGAGCAACCAAACTGATAAGAGGCGTGGAGGAGCTCAGCTATGAGGAAAGATTTGAGGAACTGAATTTATTCTCTCTTGAGAAGAGGAGATTAAGGGGGGATATGATCAACATGTACAAATACATAAGTGGTCCATATAGTGAATTTGGTGTTGAGTTATTCACTTGAAGGTCATCACAGAGGATAAGGGGGCAGGCACTCTTTACATCTGGAGGAAAAGAGAGTTGATCTCCAAATACGGAAAGGTTTCTACACAGTAAGAGCTGTGAAAATGTGGAATAAACTCCCTCAAAAGCTGGTTCTGCCCAGCTCAGCAGATTGCTTTAAAAAAAGGCCTGGATTATTTCCTAAATGTGCATTATATAACTGGATACTAACATTTATAGGTAAAGTTGATCCAGGGAATATCCGATTGCCTCTCGGGGGATCAGGAAGTAGGCTTGTGCAATTTGTTTCGTAACGAATCGAAATTCGTCCGAATTTAGCAACTTTCGGACATTCGGAAGCATTCGAATTTCCGAACAGAGCAATTACGAAGAAAACCGAATCCGAAATAAATTATACCGCAAAATAGCGAATGCCCGAAGGTCTTCGGCATAATTCGTTATGAAAAAAGTTACGAATGTACGAATCCATTCGAAGCACAATAACACTCACTCTGCTCTCTGCTTCTCCCTCACCATGCTGAACTCCCTCTCAAAATGGTGTACAGGGGGCGGAGGCTATAGCCGCATGAAAAAACGAAAGTAAAATACGAGATTTCGAATCCATTCGAAGCACAATAACACTCACTCTGCTCTGCTCTCTGCTTCTCCCTCACCGTGCTGAACCCTCTCAAAATGGTGTACAGGGGCGGAGCCTATAGCCACATGTAAAAAACGAAAGTAAAATACGAGATTTTGAATCGTTACAAATAACCGCTATGTATTTAGAAAAGTACAAATCCATTCGAAGCACATTAGGCATAATAGGCAGCGTCGTTGTGAGAGAGACACGGAAAATTACGAATCAACGAACCCAAAAAAAGTTACGAAAGTAGGAGTTGTGTCCAGAATCAACGAAAAACAACGTACTCTACCGAAAGTACGAATTATAAAGCAACAAAAAATTCAACGAAAAATGTCGCTTGCAAAAATACGAATGAGTCCGAACACGAAAAATCCCGTCTAGCAAAATTACGAATGATTACGAATCAACAGGACCGGAAAGAAACGAACCGAAACGGAACAAATTTTTCCGTTGTGCACAAGTCTATCAGGAAGGATATTTTCCCTTGCTGGAACAAATTGGATCATGCTTTGCGGGGTTTTTTTTGCATTCCTCTGGATCAAGTGTGGAAATAGGATTGTGTATATAGGATTGTATTTTTTCCCCTTTTATTGGTTGAACTAGATGGACTTGTGCCTTTTTTTTAACCAGACTAGCTACGTAACTATGTTAATTGATCATCCGTTTACATCCATTTTTCCATAGAGATGTATTGATGTCTGTTTTTTATTATTTGGCAACAGATGGATGAAAAACAAACAAATGGTCCGCATGTGTGACGGCTTTAAACGAATGAAGCACCTTTTGATTTTATGACAGCATTCAGTTTTTTGGGGTAGGAGTCTATCAGAATGACACTGAGCCATTCCAAAACTTTGATCTTCTTCTGATGAAACCATTGTTTTGTTGATTTGGAGGTATGCTTTGGGTCATTGTCGCACTGAAAGGTGAAATTCCTTTTTATCTGCAGCTTTTTAGCAGAGGCCTGAAGGTGTTGTGCCCAAATTTTCTGATATTTGTAACTGTTAATAAGTCCCTCACCTTGAATAAAACCCCAGATCAAGCTGAAAAAAATAGCCCCAAAGCATAAGGCTACCCCAGCTCCAGCTGAAGAAAAATAGCCCCAAAGCATAAGGCTACCACCATAATGCTTCACTGTGAGTATGATGTTGGTGATGCATAGTGTTGGAGTGTTGGTTTTGCGCCAAAAAGTTCAGTCTTGGTCTCATTAGACTATAACACATATTCCCACATGTTCAAAAGTTGGGAAGGGGGAAATGGGATTTTTTAACGGTGCAATCAATGAAGTAGAGATGAGAGGGAGATTATTATGAGTAAAAAATTACATTTTATTTAACATATACATAAAAATCGATCTCAAGCAATCGCAGGGTTACAGAGAGTAAAACCAAGGTGGTTATAGTGCAAATGGAGAATGGTCACAATTAACAAGTCATATTCAAGTAAAGAGCAAAGAACTGGTCGCATCAACCCGACATGTTTCGCTTTAGTAGCTTCTTCGGGGGTAGTGCGATAGTGCTCAAAACTGGTATTGACCACTGTATAAACAAAAAATAGGAAATAAATACATATTTACATGTTTATTACAAAAAAGAAAAAAGAGAAACATCATAGTAAATCACAATATTTTTAAAGGAAGGGATCAAGAGCAGCATGCTTCAATCTAAAGGCCAATGAACTTACCTGATCATGGATCTCCAGCAAGTAAAACCACCAAGAAATCCCTGGATCAGACAGAGGACCCAAAACAACGAGGGGTGTGGACTGTCCCTATTGGTCACAGAGGACAAAATAAGGAAACTGGATAATAAAAGAAGGATAGAGAATATGAAACAAAATGAGGGATGGGTTGAATAAGGTGAGAACAAAAAAGGGGGTCAAAAAAAAAAGGTGGGAAATGGAAAAATTGGGATGTGTAATGTAATATGAAAGTAAATCCAAAGAAATGTGATACATGTATGAAGGTATCACTTACTTAAAACCAACTGAGACGATGATTTGCAAAGGGGAAGAGGTCACAATATTACTGGACTGGCTGAAACAATCGTTCAAGCCAGTAAGAATCTAAAGCTATAACAGAAGAAGAAAATTACAATGGATGGAAACAATAAAAATAAATAATAAAATAAAATAAAAGTAAAAAAATAAAGGATAAATAAATAAGGTCTAATAGAGTAAAATAAATAAAATTGAATTAAAAAAAGGAAAAGAAAATTGAAAAAATAAAATAAAAAAACAATATTTTACTCAAGGATAAGTGATTTCTAATAGTGAAGTGAATAAATAAATAGAACCCACTCTTAAAAGTTGTTGTGATGCTTTTCAAACATGAATAAATTGCAGAGAAAATATACTAAACAATAAAGGCGGACACTGAGTCTCAGCATGAAAGGGCCAGATTTACATACTTGTTCAATAAAGTATTGATAAGCCAATGGCAAAAAATAGCAGTGTTAGTATAGGCAATATTGGTGTATGATAGCATCAACAACATTCAAAGAGTGTATAGATAAAGGGGAAAACAAAAGGATACAAGTGTAACACAGTTTCCAAATTAAAACAGCAAAGATAGAAACAAACGTTGCATAGTCCTATGAAGGAGCAATAGAACAATTACCTCCAGCGTCAGAACAATGTATCCAGCCCCCCTGCTTCTAGCATAGATTTCGCTAGAAAGCAGGTTAAATACTGTCCTCCATCGAACCCGGCGTCTGACGTCACAGGGTGCAAAGCGGGCAACTGGATGTCACTGCGCATGTTCCAAAATCCTCAGATGGTAAAAGACTACAAGCCCCAGACTCCCTAGCGTGGAAAAGAGGGAGGCACAGCGTGACGGCGAGGCGGATCAAGAATGTCCCGCCTCAGAGTCCCGTCAGGCCAGTGGGGCAAAGCAGGAGGAAAAGAGGGGTCGATTCATTGGCTGGATGGAGAAATGGTTGTGAGTCGACCGTAGAGGAGCCGCGAAGTGAACATCAAACCGGTGGAGGAAGTATCCTCCACCTTGGGTGCCAGTGTGAATCAATAGGGAAAACAGTCAGCCAGGGGACCAGTGAACAGAGACAAGAGATGGAAGTTGGTGGAGAGCAGACATCGGGAAGATGGCCATAAAGAAACCGGCATACGTGACCAATAGAAGCCGGTATCTATCATAGATATGAAGCTGCTGATATTGATTCAATATATAGAGAAAAACTTTTATCTGTATCAAATAGTAAACATTTAGAAGGTATTAAAGACTAAACAATAAAGTGCATATGGAAAAAACTTTTAGATCCTTCATTTTGGTAATCAATTACAGATATATGTTGAGAAATAACTATAGCAAGACCAAAGGAAGGACAGTTCCTCCTGAAGAAAGGGGGCAACATCAATGACACCTAGGGAAGGGGAAGGAGAGGGGGGGAAGGAAAGGGGAGGGAAAGGGGGTAGAAGCCTACATCTAAATGGAAGGATGCCCAAGGGGGAGGGAAAGGGAATGAATAAACATATGTACTAACCACAGTGGGGACCAATAAAAATACATCTGGTTAAAGACCTTGCCGGCATGCTGAAATAACAAACATTAAAGTTTTAGAGAAATGATCTGAAACTTAGATTTTCGTTGAATCCCGGAAACTGGGTTGCCCTCAGAGTATAGATCCAGCGGGCCTCGAGCTGGAGCAGTATTTTGTCAACACTGCCCCCTCTTGAGTTAAAAGGAACATGCTCTAAGGCATAGAATTTAATGAAACTAGCTTCAAATTGGTGATATAAATGGATATGTCTGCTGACAGCGGTTATAATTTTTTTTCTTTAGAATAGGTTTAATATGATCTCTTATCCTCATGAAGAATGGGCGTTTCGTCTTCCCTACGTAGAAACCACCACATCTACATTGTGCCAAATAAATAACCCCCAATGTCTGGCATGTGACTCTTGTTTTTGTAGTATGCCAGTTACCATTGGGGAGTAAAAACTTAGATTTATGATCTACATAACGGCACACATCGCAATGGCCGCATGGAGACGTGCCAGGGGCTATAGAATTGTTAGGTATTGGTGTGGCAGAAAAATGACTGTGCACTAGACGATCTTTTAGAGACTGTGCACGTTTGAAAGCAATTTCTGGGAAGATATGAATATATTTCTTAACAATGGGATCTGCTTCTAAGAGGGGCCAATATTTTTTTAAGATATTCCTAATCTCAGCATGTTGGCTAGAGTATCGAGTGATAACTCAATCTGTATCTGTTTTGGCAGACTCCTTAGGAGAGAATATAAGGGAGTTTCTATCTTGCCCTTTCACTCGATTAAAGGCACGTTTCAGGCATTTATGGCTGTATCCTCTTGTTTTCAATCTATGGTACAAATCCTTAGAGGCTTTTATGAAATCTTCATATTGACTGCAATTCCGTTTGAGCCTTAGGTATTGGCTATAGGGGATGCACGTTACAAGTGGGTCAGGATGAGAACTGCTGGCGTGGAGAATGGTGTTTGCTGCCGAAGGTTTCCTGTATAAACACTTTCATCAATTGAGATGTTAAGATCCAAAAAGCTAATATTCGTTAAACTATAGTTCATAGTGAATCTTAGATTGAATTCATTAATTGAAATCAAATCCACGAATTGTTGGAGTTGTAATTCATTACCCGACCAGAAAATTAAAACATCATCAATATAGCGATACCAGGAGACGACATTGTCCATAAATTGGACAAGGTCGTCCCTGGAAAAATACTTTTCTCCCACCCCCCCAGGTACAGTTTGGCATACGATGGAGCACATTTGGTGCCCATCGCAACCCCCTGTACCTGGAGGTAGTGGGAGGAACCAAAAACAAAAACATTATGCTTAAGAATATAGCCTAGAAGGTCGAGAACAAATCGGTTATATTTGGCCGCTGAAGGGCCTCTATCTCTAAGATGGTTTTCAATCATTTCAAGTCTCTTATCATGGGGTATGGCATTGTATAGACTCTCAATATCGTGTGCCACAAGTAGAGTGTTTGGTGGGAGATAGATACCTTCAATGGTTCTCAGTAGGTCGATGGTGTCCTTAATGTAGGAAAAAAGGGAGGTAACATGGGGATATAGATATCCATATATCAGAGAACTCGCATTTTCTGTTAGACTGGAACAGCCCGATATAATCGGTCGTCCAGGTGGGTCTGTTAAAGATTTATGAGTCTTTGGAAGAGCATAAAAGGTAGGGGTTTTGGGTTTCTTTGTATCCAAGAAACTCCATGTGCTTTGGTCAATAATACCTTGATGGTATGCTTTTAAAATTATTTTGAGATATTGGTTATAGAAATTATTGAGTACTGTTTGAGAGATGGGTCTATACCAATCAAGATTTGACAAGATTTTTTTGCACATGGTTTCATAATTAGAGATATCCATAATAACCAAATTCCCCCCTTTATCTGCAGATTTGATGATTATCTCATTATTGGTCTGTAGAGATTTAATGGCATCCTTTTGTGAGGTTGTAAGATTGACAAATTTAGGGACTCTAAAATTGGTTTCCTCAATAGCAATGGTAGCCTGTTGGACAAAGGCCCAAATGTTAGGATTGGCATTTAGAAGCGGAAAATGTCTTGATTTCGGTTTAAAGGATTGTGGGGGGGGGGGACATGCCAGCGATCGACATGGCTGGTGGGGAATCCAGCCACGGACTGTCGTCAGTGTCATGGCCCTCCTCCCAAAGATCCATCAAATCCTGTAAGGCCTGTTCTTCAAGATTCGTATGAATATTAGGGAATGCTTCTGTTTGCTGACTTTCTGTGGTAGGTTTGTCATAGATGACTCTATACATGAGTCTTCGAGCGAATAGGTGTAAATCTTTAATAAGATGGAATTTATCTACCTGTAAATTGGGACAGAAAGTTAGACCCAATTTCAAAACCTGGGACTCATCTTCAGTCAGAGTATAGGATGATAGATTAATAATAGACAATTCCTGGTTGTTGTCAGAGTTTTCCTCCAAAGAGGGAACAAAGTCCAGCATAGAGTTTGGATCTACTCTTTCACTAAAAAAATTGGTGACAATCTCACTTCAGCAGGTAGAGGAGTTCCTGTGGGAGAGACAATAATCTCAGCATTACTCACCTTGTTTAGAGTGTCTAAGTGCATAGGTAAGGCTAAAGTAGACGTGGATAGAGCCGTAGGAGCTACGGCGTGCAATACGTTCGGCTGTGGACCACGAGGTGCGGGTAAGGAAGGGTGAGATAGTGTAGAAAGACGAGACGAAGTCTGTTTATGGGTAGGTGCCTGTGATCGACGTGGAAGAGCAGAGCCAAGTTGGTGTCTCAATGATTCTGTGGAGGCGGCATCTGAATTACCCTTGCGTTTTTTTGGGAGTCTGTCTCCTGACAGATCACGGTAGACTGTCGATTGACTAGAAGAGAGAGATAAAGTAGACAAAAGGTTAGGTATATTGTCATCATTTCTAGTATTTCTCTGATTAGCAGGTCTAAATGGTCTAGTATTGGTGTGAGCAGTCCATTTATAGGCATATCCGTTAGTATGTGCGTTTTGGTCATGCATAAATTTGTTCTCTTTTTTTTTTTTATCAAACATAGCTTTATTAAAATAGAAAACATAGTTACACGTTCAAACTGTACATGACGGGTATACAACTTACAGTCAGTGACAATAAAGATATCTTGATATGACTTTCCTATACAGCGTACCTGGGGTCATGGGGCCCTCCAGTGGCCTACATGTATATTGCAGCATAGAAAGGAATACGGTTAGTACCATTGACATCATAGATAAACCATAAATTACATATTCCCTCATTACTCAGTGGTTTCAGATGCCTGGAGCCACTTATCCCAAATTTTGACGTATTTTTCTATGAGAGTACACCAACTTTTTATAAGGAAGAGTAGCATTGACCTCCGCTATCCAATGTGAGAGCCTCGGTGGTTCTGCCCTCATCCACACTCTAGCAAAAACCTTCCTTGCGGAAAACAATGTTTCGTGGAGAAATGCTTTTGTGAATTTATTTAGGTCCGGATCAGGGAAAATCCCTAATAGGCATAGTTTAGGCTGCAATGTGACAGGGGAGCCCATGGTATCATGTAGAAACCTGACAACCTGGGACCATTATGCCTGTATTTTGGGGCAGCGCCAGAGAAGATGGAAAAAGGTGCCCGGGGCCAGACCACACATGGGACACATATTGGACTGCTCCGGCCTATATCTGGAGACCAGGAGACTAAATTTGTGTTAGGCGATCGGACAATTTAGGGGAGACTAACTTACAAGTGTCCAAAGCATCACTCCACTCATCGTCCCCCAGAGGCCCCAGGTCCTCCTCCCACCTGGTCTTCACTGCATAGGCTGAAACAGTCGCCTGCGGGAGTGTAAGCATACAGTAAAATTGCGAGATCAGTTTTTTGGGGTCCGTGCACTTTACTGCTGCCATCAGTGGATTGCCAGGTATGGGGGCATCATCCGACAGGAATTGCGCACGATAGGCGTGGCGGAGCTGTAGATATCTAAACGACATGTGGTTTGGGAGATCAAACTCAGTTTGGAGCCCATTAAAGGTTTTGAGTGGACCATTGTGAACTATATGTTTCAGGTAGAGTATCCCCCTAGAGCTCCAGAGTTCACAGTCAGGGATGGAGAGGAATTCCGATAAGGCCACATTATGCCATAGGGGAGTGTAGTCATTTATTGTAGGTATGTTAAGCCTAGTGGAGGCTATATCCCATATCCTTCTATAGTGGTAAATCAAGGATTTGCGTTCAGTTGGGCCATTAATATCCCCTCCCTTGCCTGCAATAATTGCCATGGGATCTCTCTGAATCTGGGCCCACCTTGGGCACAACAAGCAAAGGAACCTCCCCATATCCGACTTGTCTATATGGAAAAGTTGCGACAGTTGGGCTGCCAGGTAAATTTGTTCTCTTTTAACCTAATAATTTCCAAAGTGTATGATTCTATGTGTTTTTTAAGAGCTGATTCTCTTTCTTTGAATCTAGTGCTGGAAACAATCAAACAAAAGTCATCGTACCATTTAAGGACGGAACCATCCAGTACAAGCAGTTCTTGTTCATATTGAGAACATAGAAGTGCCATCAAAGTGAAAGAACATGTTTGTGGGTTTTCTTCCCATTTGGATTTCAAAGAATTTCAAGGATTTCAAAGAAACCTTTTGTAGGTTGGGGAACAACTGAATTCTCAATCCCCATGGTTACATTCTTGTTGTCAGTATATTTTTCGAAATATCGCTTGTGCCAATCGCTTCTCACCTTATTCAACCCATCCCTCATTTTGTTTCATATTCTCTATCCTTCTTTTAATATCCAGTTTCCTTATTTTGTCCTCTGTGACCAATAGGGACAGTCCACACCCCTCGTTGTTGAGGGTCCTCTGTCTGATCCAGGGATTTCTTGGTGGTTTTACTTGCTTGAGATCCATGATTGGGTAAGTTCATTGGCCTTTAGATTGAAGCATGCTGCACTTGATCCCTTCCTTTAAAAATATTGTGATTTTCTATGATGTTTCTCTTTTTTCTTTTTTTGTAATAAACATGTAAATATGTATTTATTTCCTATTTTTTGTTTATACAGTGGTCAATACCAGTTTTGAGCACTATCGCACTTCCCCCTCGAAGAAGCTACCAAAGCGAAACATGTCGGGTTGAAGCGACCAGTTCTTTGCTCTTTACTTGAATATGACTTGTTAATTGTGACCATTCTCCAATATGCACTTGGTTTTACTCTCTGTAACCCTGTGATTGCTTGAGATCAATTTTTATGTATATGTTAAATAAAATGTAATTTTTTACTTATAATAATCTCCCTCTCATCTCTACTTCATTGATTGCACCGTTAAAAAAATCCCATTTCCCCCTTCCCAACTTTTAAACATATACTTTTCTGGGATGTGGTGCCAACCTATATTGGTGTTTCACCTCTGTTTGGACAAAAATCTATGACATATTCCCACATGTTTTTGGCAGACTTGATGTAAGTTTTTGCAAGAATTTGCTGGGCCTGTATGTTTTTCTTAGTAAGAAAAGGTTTCCATCCTACCCCATAGCCCAGACATGAAGAATACAAGAGATTGTTGTCACATAAACAACCAGTACTTGCCAGAAATTCCTGCAGCTCCTTTAATGTTGCTATCGGCATCTTGGCAGCCTCCCAGACCTGTTTTCTTCTTGTTTTATATTTTTTTATCAGTTTTGAAGGAATGTCCAGTTCTTGGTACTTTTATTGATGGCTGTCTTCACTGTGTTCCTTGGTATATCTAATGCCTTGGAATTGTTTTGTATCTTTTCCTGACTCCTGACTTCTTTTGACTAAGTGCCAGTTTACACCAGAATCACACAGGAATGCGCTCCGGGTTCCTGTGCGATTCTTGTGTGATTCAGTGTGAGGTGATTTTCAGACCATTCATTTGAATGGTCGGAAATCACACTGGATCACACCAAAAGTGTACTGTAACCAGATCGCATGGTACTGTGGTACCATGGGATTTGAAGCAGGCAAATGCACTGAGTTTGCGATCTGTGTTTGGCATGTCATTAGATTACACTAAAACTCGCAGCAGATTCACACCCAGTGAATTTTGAACATAATGTGGGAATGCAGGTTTCCTGCACCTGATGGGAATGGGCCCTGATACCTTCCAACATTGAGATCCCTATGATGCTTTATAAGCTCTTTGCATACCATGGCTTTTGCCATGGTATGGCAACACCCAACCTTTATATGGGCTTAATCAGAGACACTTTCATTGATGAGAGGTATGTACTATTTAACATCAGTTTAAATGTGATTGGTTAATTCTGAGCACAGCCACATCCCTAATTATAATAGGGTACACCTACGCAACTACATTATAATTATTTTTAATTGAATTGCACATATTAAAGGTCATATCAAAGGTTTAAGAATTGTGTGATTTATCTTGGTCCAAATTTTTTGCATCTCAAAAACATTTTTACAGGAGTGTGTAGACTTTTTTTATCCACTGTATGTGCACTTTATGTGTATGCGCAAGGTGTTGGGGGTGTTCTTAATTTTTTTTATTATATTTTCATTTTCTAAATTTTTAATGTGTTTTTTTTTTTGCAATTAACTCCATTGCTATGAAAAGGGGGCTAACAAACCCCCTATGTTATAGCATCGGGTAGCTAACAGGTACCCTTAGGCCTCCCCTAATTTCTCCCCTGCCCTCTTGATCTGCTCTGTACCTATTTTTTTTAGCCTAAATTTTAAAAGCTCTGAAACTTGAAATACTCATAGCTGAGTACTTTCAGGTTCACACTGCCCAGAGAAGATTGAGAAATTCATGTTTTCCAAACTCCTCCCTCTCATTATCCTGATAGTATTAAGCTGGCCATAGACGATTTGAATTTCGGGCGGTTCCTGCTGAACCATGATTTGAGCCATATAAGGGCAGGCTGAATGTACTCAAGTTGATCGAGCTATCAGCATGAGTACAACCAACCTGTTGTATTTTAAATGCTATTATTGCTAGTGGCTGTTATGGGCCAAAGATGTGAAGCTTTTCTTTCCTGCAAACAAGAAAATCGCTAGGTTCCCCCATCTACACAGTCAGTGTTGATGGGGGAATGCCTCTCACAAAGATTTTTTGTTCTCCCAGCGGGAGTGGGGGAAGGCTTCCCCTACCTATCCGCTGGGAGAACAAAATAGCTTTGTGAGAGGCATTCCCTTGTCATCATTGACTCTGTTGATGGGGGAACCTAGCAATTCTCTTGGTTGCAGGAAAGAAAAATCTCTACATCTATGGCTGGCCATAGTTGTGGTCTTGGGCAACTGGGAGGAAAGGAAGAGCCTGGGAACTACAGATTCGGCTGGGAGCAGGGTTGCACCATAAAGTGATCAGGTAGCTCTACAGAATTATACAGTATGTCTAAATATATATACCTTATAAAAGACACGTTCTGTGACAATATTTTTTAGCACATTGACAAAATGTATATTTCTGAACAAAGCTCATTAAACAAAATGCAACATTTTTTGTTTTGTTTTTAAAACCTTTTATTTTTCATTTGCTCAATCAATACATGTGATTTGTGTATTTAGTCTTACACATTGATATATAAACAAAAGTATATTAAAATTCCTGTCCATATAAAAAAATAAAATAAATTTAGAGTACAACAGTGACATTTAAATTTTTCCCTTTTACTTCCCCCCCGCCCAACCCTTTGAATCTTAACAACCTGGGTCTTTTTTCCTGTTCGCAAACTCTCCCAAATCTAGTGCATTGTCATTAGCGCATTTAACTTATAATTCCCCCCCCCCCAACCGCCCCATAGGTTTCTACATCAGGAGCCTATCCTTTACCAGTTGTAATGACACAAGGCTAGGATCCTCCAGCCATGGTTGCCATATAAGATTGAATTTATCCACTGCCTTTCTACGTCTGTAGGCGAGCCGTTCTCTGAAAAGCAAGGAATTGACATACGCAATCCACTGCTTCCCTGTGGGAACCGTCTCTGCCATCCAATATCGCGCTATTAGCTTTCTAGCCAGGTACATCAGTCTTGTTATCATATAGTACCTTCCTTGTGGGAACTTTTCAGCTTCAATCGCCCCAAGCAGGTACACCAAAGGGTCCAAGGGTATAGGTACCTGGGCCACTCTTGTGATGTTCTGGGAAACCTCCTCCCAGTATCTGTGGAGTTTTGGGCACCTCCAAATTAGATGTATAAAGTCCCCTTGCTGTACTTTGCACTTTGGGCACAAGGGGGAGTCCCTTCCTCCCCACTTGTAAAGCTGTACTGGTGTTCTGTAGGCCCTATGCAGAATAAATAATTGTGATAATTTGTGGGACGCTGATACAGATACCGCCGGAATAGAGTCCAACGCCATATCCCACTGGTCCCCATCTATATCTCAGATGTCTTCTGCCCATTAACTACGACATCTAAGGGAGGCATAGTCCTGTATTGAGGATAGTAATTCCGCATATGTTTTTTATATTAGTCCTCTCCGGGTATCCGCCTGGAGGACCTCCATCAGCAGACGTGACGATGATATTACTAAGGATTGTGTCATTTGCTGTGCCTGCAGAGCATGCCGAAGCTGAAGATATTGATAAAAGCCCCTTGGGGCTAACTGGAATTCCTGGCACATCTGTTCGTATGTTTTTAACACTTCTCCCTCGTACAGTTGCGAAAAAAAAAATCCCTCTCTCTTTCCAGGAGGTAAAGCCCTCTAGGTCCTGTAACTCTGGGTATCTAGGGTTTTGCCATATCGGGGTAAAGGGCAGTGGGCCCCTTAACCTCAAAGCCTTCCGGATCTCCCCCCAGACCTTTTTAAGGAGAATACCCGTAGGTTCAGAGTGTGGTATACTAGGTAGGTCCATCTCCAAATGAGATGCTGCCTTTAGTGTAGGAGCCACCGTAGTCACCAGGATACTTGTAGGATCCTCTTTTTCTTCCCTGCCCCATCCCGCCAACTGCTGGAACTGTGAGGCCAGAAAATACATTTTGGGGTGGGGTACTGCCAATCCCCCCTGTCCTTACTATATTGCAGGGTGGTTAAGCTTATCCTGGCTATCTTTTTTTTCCATATCAAATCCCGCATCAGGGTATCTATTCGTTTGAACCATTTATTTGGGATCCACATAGGGGAGTTATGAAAAACATATAATAACTGTGGGGCCCATACCATTTTTATTAAATTCGCCCGTCCCACCACTGACAGAGGGAGCTTGCACCAGCTATTGCATTTCCCTCTCTGTCTTTGCAGTAGTGGGCCCAGATTCAGCTGAAGATATTCCGCTGGATCCGGGGATACCACTACCCCCAACTATCTAAAGTTTTTGGTTATGGCGATCTGCTCCGCACCAGCTGGTAGTGGTTCTGTCAACGGATCTATTGTTGATTTAGACCAGTTTATAGTAAAACCTGAAAAACCTCTGAAATCTCCTATGATACCCATCACTGTTTGCAACGATGCGGCTGTATCCCCCAGATAAATAAGTGCATCATCCGCATATATGGAGATTTTTTTCTTCCCTTTGACCCCTACGAAATCCGACCACCTCCGACGCAGTACGAATCAAGATAGCCAGGGGTTCGACCGCCAAAGCAAACAGCAGTGGGGATAACGGACACCCCTGCCTGGTACCTCTATGTACCTCAAATGAGGAAGAAAGATTGTTATTGATACGGAGTCTGGCTCTCGGTTTGGAGTAAAGCACCTTCACCCATGTTATGAATTTCTTCCCCAATCCAAATCTTGTCAGGATTTCCAGGAGGTAGGGCCACTCCACACTATCGAATGCTTTAGCAGCATCCAGCGATAGAATGGCCCTACCCCCTGGGTTATCGACCGGCACCTGTAGATTTAAGTACAGCCGTCGTATATTATCTGCCGTTGAACGTGTTGGTATAAATCCAGATTGATCTCTATGGATCAGCTTATCAATCACCTTGGATAGTCTCGTAGCCAGAACTCTAGCCAAAAGCTTGACATCCATATTCAATAAAGAGATCGGGCGATAAGAGTCTACCTGGAGCTTGTCTTTGCCTGGCTTGGGGAGTACTATTTTTATAGCTTCTTGCATACTTTCTGGCAGGCTACCTGTCTCCGCTGCCTCTGATATGGCCTCCAGTAAGGGTGGGAGAAGAATCTCTCCATACTGGGAGTACACCTCCGCCGGTAATCCATCCGAGCCTGGGGACTTATGGTGTGGGGCTTCATCTAGGGAATCTTTCAATTCTGTCAATGTAATAGGGAGGTTTAACATCTCCCTATCTACCTCTGACAGCTGGGGGAATGGGCAAGTTTGCAAAAACCGGGCCAGTTCTGACTCTGTATAATTAGTTTTAGAGGAATATAAATCCCTATAAAACTGATGGAAGTCATCTAAGATTTCAGAGCCAAGAGTGTGTGTTTCCCCAGACCCCACTCTTATAGCCTGAATGCCAGAAGAGTCCCGCTGTTCCCTAGCCACCAAGGCAAGAAGATGACCCGTTTTTTCACCTTCCTCAAAATAACTCTGCTGATGGAAATATTTCCTCTTCTCTGCTGCTGTTAACAAAACAGAGTTGTATAAAGATTGTGCCTCATTCCAGGAGTCATGATTAGCTTGGGAGGGGTCTGCTACCAGTGCCTGTTCTCTAGCTTTCATTTTATCTCGTACTTTGTTCTCCCATTTCCTAGAGCCTTTTTTAATACCTGTAATTTCTCTAATGAGACGTCCCCTCAAGAAAGCTTGAAGTGAGTCCCATACAACCGCTGCACTAGCCGATCCCCTGTTAAAATATAAAAATTCCTGCAATGCCCCCACGGTCTCATCTGGGGATGGGAACAGGGTCAGCCAAAAAGGGTTCACTTTCCACAGTGGGCGGCCCGATGTAGCAGTAATATCTAGCTGTACCCAAAATGGAGAGTGATCTGACAATTTTTTGAAATGACAAAATTTTACATTGGGTGTGAATAGGCCTTATACACACATACATGGTAAAACCCTGAGAATTTTTTTTACATATACAGTAAGTTAAATAATCAAACCCAAAAAAACTAAAAGAAAATCACAATTTATTGGATTTGACATATTAGTGAAGGGGTATGGACCCTGAAAGTGATGTACTCACTGTGACAATAAAATAATGACAATAAATGCAGTGCAAACATAAAATTTACACAAAACACATGTGAATGAATTCAAAGTCCATAGATAGAAATGAAAAAGTCCACCATGTATCAGCACGAAAAATGTGAAGAAGGAACATCAACGACTTCAAAATATGAAAAGCTTCTAAATGGTGAACAGGAGCTGTTGTATGTAATGTGCAGACCCACCACCAGTAAAAGTGTAGGCTTACCAGATATATTGGACTCAGGGGAACGTACGTCTCCGTGAGTCCAATAGGCTTGTATTGTCACAAACCGACAGGGTGAAGACTGGAAAATCCTCAGTAGTTATATCTTATGGCATCCAAACATCCGTAAGGACAAAATCCGTACAATTCACAGGAAGGGATGATTCAATGGTGCATAGTGAGAACTCACGCAGTATAAAGTGCCGTCCAGGAGCACATCCCAGCCGTGTGTACTGTGCTCTGAGGATGGCGCTGCAGCTTCCTCTGTGTGTAGTTCCCGTGGAGGTGTTTTGTGTAAATTTTATGTTCGCACTGCATTTATTGTCATTATTTTATTGTCACAGTGAGTACATCACTTTCAGGGATCATACCCCTTCACTAATATTTACTGTTTGGTTTACACTTTTGATTCAACTATTTAAGCGCTACACTTTAATTCATCCACTTTTCAGCTATTATCGAATTAGCCGTGTTAGCTGCTATTTGCACACAGGCAGCGCAGGGTTATTTTACACAATATTGGATTTAACTTCACTTTGCAAATTGACCCTCATTCAATAGTTTACAGTGAGTGGCTATAAGCGCATTACTATATAATTTAAAGCTGAATTCCAGGAATTCAGCCACTTTGTAAAAAATGCAGGCGCACTATGAGTTAAGTCCAGTGAGGTTTATGACACCTCTTCTAAATATCTCTATTATTTACATCTGACAGTTTTTTTTGCTCTACTGGAGAATACAGGCCAGTCTATGAGAGGAGAAAAGCACCTAGAGCAACTTTACCCTCCCCTCTGCTGCCCGTTCACAGAAGCTTTCGTATTTTGTGAATGTCGATCTTCACATAATACAAAGGCTTCTGTGATTGGGCAGGAGGAGGAGGGGAGGGATGGGCATAGCAGCAACAACTTTACTGTTGAAGATGCCAAGACCAGAAGGTTAACCATTGGACTTTTAGAACTACAGTGATGGCTGACTTCTGGGAGCTCTATAAACCTGCCAGATGTAAATAATAGAGATAAGTTCAAGAGATGTTGTGCACACATAGCATGCCTTCACTTTTTGCAAAGAAGCTTATATAGTGGAGTTCAGATTTAAACCTTATATTCAGGGCATTAGGAGAATTTAAGGTGGTTGTAAACCTCAGTCATAAAATCTGAGCAAAGCACATATATATGTAGTGTTTACTTATCTCTCTCCAAAGCTCTAGATGTTATTTCGCTCTGGTGCTTTGTTCCTCTGTTATCAGCATATGTCACTTCTGAGAAATTTTCCAGACACATGAGATAAAATTTGTGTGGGGGGGCGTGGCTTGGATGGCAACGGGAACGGACGTGCAGTGCTGAAGCACCTCACATGGCCTGCCTGCATCGCCCTAAAAAGCATCCGCTACCTGCACTACCATGGGCAAACCTAAAAAAAACAAAGACCCAAAGCTCCAAGGACACAACACCAGGTCCTCCTCGGCACCTTCGCCGCTCATCACAGAGTATTTTAGCCAGGAAGCTCCGGCGGGACAACACGCGGCCAAGGTGGCGCCGGCCTCATCCTCCGCAACTGCCTCTTCTGCAATCACCTCTCCGGGAGTCGGGAACCACAGGTATGGCTCGGAGGGGGACCTTATGGCTGCATATACCTCAGGCTCCCCCTCCCGCTCTCATGTCGGGTCCCCGCTCCCCTCAGCGGCCATCTCCTGGGCAGCCTCTCCCAGCCGTTCCCCTTGCCTTGTGGAGCCCCCACCACCCACTAAGGGGTTTTAGCGCAGATATTCCACCATATACACTGAAACTGCCACCACCCACGCCAGTTCAGACTGTCCAGCCATCCACATCCTGGGACTCCACCCCTGAATGGGATCCACGTTCCCTGCCACAGCGATTCCAGTTGCACAGGGACAGAGCACCCTCACCTTCCCCATGCTAGAGGGAATCACCTCATACCACAGCATTCCCCCAGCTCCCACAAGCCTTGGGACATCTAGAGACTCATCCCCACCCAGCGTGCGCGCAAGGCACCTCCACAAAGGCAAGACACAAGCCACCTACTCCCTACCAACCACCCCTGGGAGACTATCCCTTGCCTGCAGCCCCTGCATGGGGCACCCCTGCCCATGTTACCACAGACTCTGACACTGACCCTGAGGTGTATACCTTCTGGCGAGACTATGTCCGCTGCATGCCTACAAAGCTGGACTTCCGTATGCTCATCCAGGAGGTGCGTGAGACCTGCAGATCTGAGATCAACATGCTACGGACTGACCTGCATCATCTCTCTACCAGAGTTTCATCACTAGAGGAAGATGGCGGTGACATCAAGCACAAAATCTCCCAAATTCACTCCCAACTCGCCTCACAAGCATCCACCCTCCGGGATTTCCACCGCCACCTTGAAGACCTGGACAATAGGGGCAGGCGCAACAATATCAGGGTCCGAGGCCTCCCTGAGGCGACTCAGGAAGAAGACCTGCCTGTTACCCTACAAGCTATCTTCAACAATGTCCTGGCCCGCCCAGAACACCAAAAAGTTAATCTGGCCCGGGCTCATCGTGCCCTCCACCCTCGCGGGCAAGGGTCTAGACCCCGAGACGTGATATGCAGAGTTCACAACTATACCCTCAAAGAGGAAATCATGAGGAAAGCCCACAACATGTGCACTATTGACTTTGACGGTGTCCCCATACAGCTCTTCCCTGATCTGTCATGGATTACTCTCCAGCAACGATGCTCCCTACAACTGCTTCTTACCCTACTGAGGGAACACAATTTCCGCTATCACTGGGGTTTCCCCTTTAGCCTTACAGCAAAGAGAGACAGAAGGTCCACCACACTACAATACCCAGAGGACCTTCAGTCCTTCTGCAGAGACTTGGACATTCCTGTACCGCCTAATCCCGGCTGGGATTCCCTGCCAGCTCCCCCACCACGTCCGGCCCCCTGGATCCAGGTCACCGCGGGGAAGCGCCTGTGGTCCCATCCCTTTGGCACTTCTCCACCTCCCCATCTGCATTAACTCTCTGCTTGCTCAGTGATCACTTCCCCTTTGACAGTCTGATGACTGGTTTACCTCATTTCCCCCAATCTGGGGTCCCTAGATGAGGCATGGTTGCATTTTCATTTGTTTGTTCCTACCCCTTGGGGGGTCACTCTACTACAGATGATACCCCCTCCCCCTTTGTTTGTTGCGAACTCCCCCTCCCCGGTGCCCCTTTAGGGGGTGCCGGATCAGGGGATTCGCCTATGCTAGACCCCCCCTCTGACAGGGAGAGCCGCCGGTCGGCTCTCCCTGTCAGTGTGAACCGAGAAATGCCGTTTACCGGCACTTCCTGGTTCACACGATGATCAGCTGTGATTGGTCACAGATGATCACGTGGTAAGAAGCCTCTGACAGAGGCTTCTTATCACGATCAGAGATGCGGGGTGTCAGACTGACACGCCACACTCGCGATCACCACGATGCGCGCCCCCATGGGCGCGCGCCAGCATGTTATCCTGCTGGACGTCAATAGTCAGGATAACAGAACCACTTCCCGGACGTCAATTCTATTGGCCGGGCGGGAAGTGGTTAAAGTACCTTGGTGTCCACCTCACACCCTCCTATGAAACTCTATACAAGGCCAACTTCCCTCAACTGTATACATCCATTAGGGCCTCCCTAGCCAAATGGATAACCCTAAAGCTATCTCTCTTTGCTCGTCTGGCAACCATTAAGATGGCGATCCTACCCAAACTCCTCTACCTCTTTGAGAAACTCCCTATCCCTATCCCAGCCACACATTTCAGGACCCTCGAAGGCGACTTGATAAAATATTTTTAGAACTTCAAGAGGCACCGGATTGCTAGATCAATTTTATACGCCCCCCGCGGCCAAGGCGGCCTCGCGTTTCCCAACATGGCCAAGTATTAC
The DNA here is from genome assembly GCA_029206835.1 of Rana muscosa. Classification (NCBI taxonomy): domain Eukaryota; kingdom Metazoa; phylum Chordata; class Amphibia; order Anura; family Ranidae; genus Rana; species Rana muscosa. The sequence goes on from CM055122.1 coordinate 1,246,804,996, forward strand.
GGGGTTTTTTTTCCATCGGATAAATTTAAAACATTTTCTATTTTTTCTCACCGATGGAAAAATGACTGATGGGGCCCATACACGATCGGTTTGTCCGATGAAAAAAGTCCATCGGACTGTTTTCATCGGTAAAACCGATCGTGTGTACAGGGCATAAGAGTTCTGTCTGTACGTTATACAAAGAAAATCAATACAAGATTTTACTTCACTGGTACCAAACCCTTGACCTGCTCCATTCTATATACCCCTCTGCCGATCGCCGTTGTTGGCGCTGTTGTAAAGAGGAGGGGATGCTGTATTATACCTATTGGACCTGCCCACTGATCGTCCCCTACTGGCAGACAGTGCACTCTCTTCTCCACTCCATCTTTGGTTCCTGGGTGCCATTCGACCCTAAAATGTTCCTCTTAGGCCTCCCACCTCCTTCCCTTTCCAAATCCTCTAAAAAAACTCTTGGCCCAGGTGCTAACGGCTGGGCGATGCTTGATAGCGCTGAAATGGAAAAGCAAGGAACTTTGTTTGAATTGCACTCCAGGATCAGAGACGTCAAGCGGATGGAATATCTGACAGCTTCCCTAAACAATACCCTCGATACACACAACTGAGTATGGGAGTTGTGGGATATGCTGGAAGCCCCCAATATCAGCTGAACACGGAGTTGATGTCCCCGGGCTGTGAGGAGGCCCAGAACCGGGTGGTTGTCCTCTTCTCTCCTACCCTTTACCTCCCTCTAACCTTTCCTTCTTTCCTTATCCCACTCTCTCTAGCCCCGTTGGCTTTATCTAATCTTTTTACCCTTTTTTCTCTCCCCTTTTGTTACTAACACGCACTTGAACGAGTCCAAACTTAGTGGTAATACAGAAGCACTGAATAATACTTCATTTTTTGGTTGCTGATATGCACTGTTTTTTTGTCTATCTGTTTTACATGCCTCAACCTTGTTTTTCTACGGGCGACAATGTGTGTGGATAGTTCGCCTGATGTATGCCACTTATCACAATGCGTGCCTTTTCTTTTTTCTGTTTGCCTTTTTCTGTTGGAATATATGGAAATTTAATAAAATTTCTGTTTTCAAAAAAATTTGTGTAGGGGAGGGAGCTCAGCACGCAGCTTGTCTATTCACAACACAGTTCTTCTGCTGTATGAAACAGGGGGTGTGCCTTCCTTTCCTTTCCTCGCTACCCCCTCCTCTGTGATACTAACAGATGCAGAAGGATTTTAATACTTTTCTGCCCTTTTGAAGGAGTGTAGGGAAGAGAGAGCAGCAGATAAACAAGTAAAACCTATGTAGTAGGATTTGTTTTATCTCTGTGTATCATCTGAGGCTGTTCACTTCACTGGGTATATGTGAAGGTTTACAACCACTTTAAACTAAGCCAGATTTAGGGTTTGTATGTAATCAGTATTTAAAAAACATAACTGTGCTATAAGTTTTTATATATTTGCAAGCAGTTTTGATATAAATTCTCAGTACCAGATTTGAGAGATATTATTCATATTATCAGGTTTATATAAAGAACCTAAGGTTTGAAGTGTTTTGAAAAAATTAAATCTAATCAGACTTCTCTGTTGATTGTGCTTTTTGAATCTAAATCCAATCTTTATTCAGCATTCCTTTTATCTGAAGGGAAACAGAGGCCCTTTAAAATATTCTTCACTTTAAGAGCTCTCAATTGATATTGTAATGAGAATACTATTCAGTTCACTGAATTTTCATAATGTAAAAAAAGCTTTCCAGAGAACTTCTCTGAGGTGCTTGAATGTTAATAAATTAATATCAGTTGTCCATAATAATATTGCTATAGTAATTTTGCAAGCTACATTTGCTTTATAGAATAGAACACAAAAAAAGTGCAGCAAGAACACAGAAGTTAATTATTTTATTAACCATTTCAGCTATCATACCTTATACCCTTTATGGATCAGATTAATTTTAATTTCTACTATAGGTCTGTTTTTGTGGTGATCCTTTTATCATGCTTAAGATAACAAAGTAAGACATTGTTTTATTTTTTATTTTATTTTTTATGGCTACCAAAGACTCAAATACCTATCTTTTTTCTATTTTGACCAGTGTAAGTTTTAAAAATGTAGCTTACATTTTATTTTATAAATTTCCTGCGTAAAATAACACAAAAATTTTGTATGAAGCATGACAAAATTATTTTCAAATAAAAAAAGGTAAAAAAAATTCAGTATAGATAGGGAATATTCACTGCACTCGAGTTCTAAAAAACAGCTGGCATAAAATGCTTGTAACAATATAAAGGATTATAAGGATTGTAATATAAAGGATATAAATATAGAATATAAAGGAAAGAGAAAATGCAGCGCTAGAAACAAATAAAAAAATCTAAGTTTAAAAGTGCCCACAGACACTTACAGGCATACCCCACTTTTAAGTACACAATGGGTTTTATTTACTAAAGCTGGTAAGCCCAAAATCAGGCTAATTTCTGCATAGAAACCAATGAGCTTCTAACCCCAGCTTGTTCAATTAAGCCTGGTAATAAAACCTGGAAGCTCATTGGTTTTTATGTAGAAGTGAGACAGATTTTGCGCTTTCCAGCTTTAGTAAATAAAACCCATTGTGTACTTAAAAGTGGGGTATGCCTGTATATATAAACAGTACAAAAATGTCCATATATCTTTAGGAGTCACCTGGGGTGTATATTCAAACAGACTGAAGTGAATAGTAGTATCCTCCACTGAACACCAACACACCGGGCCTCTTACCCCAAAGTATGGACCACTAAGTTAAAGGTGATCAAACAAACACAATGTTTATCCACAAGCTGGTCTCATCTCCTCTAAGGCAACGTGCAAATGTATCTTGTATATCCCTCAAGGATGGTAAATGCACAGGTCTAATGCATCAAAGTAAGAGCAAACAACTCCTCATGGTGTAGTATATCAAACCAGTATAAAAGTTTATTCCAGATAAATCAGAATACTCATATTTAAAACGAGTAAAACAAGCATGTCATAAGACATAAAAGAACAGGTGTTTCCAACCCACAATTTTTTTTTCAGTGCTTTCCATTTTTGTATGTAACACAGACAGAAACATCTAACATACAAAACAAAAGTCAAAATTAGATATAAAAAAAATCCTTACCAATGTCAATGATGGTGACAGTCTGCCTTCTTGGTCTTGTGGAAGGCTGGTGCCCACCAGGGCTCAACCCACTCTACAGCTATTTAACGCATTCAAGGCGTTAGTTCTTTACTGGAAAAAAAACTGACGCCCTCCCTGACCTATCGGAAGGGGCTCATAAATAATGTGGCTCCATTCTACAAAGCTACTTACCTAAGCAGGGGGTGCCCAAAAAAGTTTGAGAAAGTCTGGCAACTGGCAAGTTTGCTTACACGATACTGCTACTGCTACATAGAGCTATAAAATGTCTGCCTTTTATCTGTTGTGACTAGGATGTAACATGCTATGGAGGGTATAGACGAAGCGTAAACAGTCCTGGTAAATACCTTTCAAGTTATACTACCTACCTTTGAAAGGCTACTGTCCAGGGGCATTACTAGAAATCACAGGGCTCCATAGCAAAGTGTTGTATGGGGCCCCTCCTGCAAACAGCCCCCCCCCCAAAAAAAAATATGGTAGGGCTTAAATTAAATAGTGGGCGTGGCTTAAAGGGTGTGCCTCAAATCGGGTGTTGTTCGAGTCTGAGATGAATAAGGGACGGAGGAATAAAGAAAGAAAGAAAGAGAGAAAGACAGCAGGCCCAGATCCTACACCACAATAGCAATATGTGTATTCCAGAAAGTTTAACAATCAGCAGATAAAGATACTCCAAACACCTGGTGTTAGCGCTTCAATCATCACGGCACCATGGTTGTTATGGTATCAAGATGATTAAAGCGCATTATTTCTTATATTACATTGTAATATAAAATGAAATAGTTCAACTCACCATAATGCAGAATCAGTGGGAGCTCCGAGTGTGTCACTTGCCACGTCGCCTGCCACCAGATGCCATCAGGTGTCCCTAGCAGAGTCCATCCTTATATCAGGCATTCCCAGCAGAATCCATCCTTATATCAGGTGTCCCCAGAAGAGTCCCTCCTTACATCAGGCATACCCAGTAAAGTCCCTCCTTACATCAGGCATTCCCAGTAGAGTCCCGCCTTACATTAGGTGCCCCCAGTAGAGTCCCTCCTTACATCAGGTGCCCCCAGTAGAGTCCCGCCTTACATTAGGTGCCCCCAGTAGAGTCCCTCCTTACATCAGGTGCCCCCAGTAGAGTCCCTCCTTACATCAGGCATTCCCAGTAGAGTCCCTCCTTACATCAGGCATTCCCAGTAGAGTCCCTCCTTACATCAGGTGCCCCCAGTAGAGTCCCTCCTTACATCAGGCATTACCAGTAGAGTCCCTCCTTACATCAGCTGTCCCCAGTTACCAGTGGCGTCACTAGGGTTGGTGTCACCCGGTGCAGAAAAAGTACAGTACAGACCCTCCTCTATCAGTATAGACCCCCCTCCATCAGTATAGACCCCCTCAGGATAAACCCCCCCTCCTCCATCTGGTACAGACCCCCCTAGACAAACCATCCCCATCTTTACAGACCCCCCCAGGACAACTCAACCCCCTCCAACTGTACAGACCCCCTCCAAGAGTACAGACCCCCCCAAGATCACCCCCATCTGTACAGACCCCAGGACAATTCACACACCAGGAATACAGACCCCCAGGACAATTCACCCCCCCAGGAGTACAGACCCCCCAGGAAAATTCACCCCCCCAGGAGTACAGACCCCCCCAGGACAATTCACCCCCCAGGAGTACAGACCCCCCCAGAACAATTCAACCCTCCAGGAGTACAGACCCCCCAGGACAATTCACCACCCCAAGAGTACAGACCCCCAGGACAATTCACCCCCCAGGAGTACAGACCCCCCAGTACAATTCACCCCCCCCCCAGGAGTACAGACCACCCAGGACAATTCACCCCCCCAGGATTACAGACCCCCCAGGACAATTCACCCCTCCAGGAGAACAGATCCCAGGAAATTCACCCCCACAGGGGTACAGACCCCCCCCAGGAGTACAGACCCCCCGCACCCCCCATTCATGCACCTGGGCGTGCAGCCACCCAGAGAGATACTTGCTCAGACTGTCACTGACTCTCCGGGTGGCACGATGTGATAGGAGGCAGCCAGTGAGAGTGAGACAGCAGAGACTCACTCAGACAGGGATAGCGCGGCGCTGGGACCCAGGACTCTCCATCGGGCCTCGGCGCCGCTCAGGACTCACTATGCTCGTCTCCGCGCTATTTACAGAACCAAGAGATGGAGCCTGGGTAGCAAGAAAGTGGACAATAGAAATGGAGCTCCATTTATATTGCAGCTGCTTTGATTGCCACCCGGCTCCGCCTCTTAATTCTTCCTTAGCTGGTCTTCTGTAAAATGGAGATGGAGACAGAAATGACCAGTGCCGCGGATCTCTAGCGGTGGCAAGGAAAAAAAAAAAGTTGGCAAGTACAGTATGCATTCCTCATCCTCCCCGGGCCCCACCGGGCTGCAGGCCCCATAGTGCCCACGTGGGTCGCTATGGTGGTAGTTCCGCCACTGCTACTGTCTAACTTCAAAGTTTGAGCTGTGTTTAATATTTCCTTCATAGGCTTACGGTTGATTTATCTTATGTTATATGGGGTTATATATATAAGGTCTACATTTGCATTTGTTGATGTGCTACTCTAGGGTCTTCCTGCATCCAAATGGGTGGAATCTCTCCTCGGTGGGGTTTGCCTGGAAATGGGGGGGGGGAGGTTCTTCCTTCTCAATTTTTGAGCCCTGCATGGCTAAAACTGTTACTTGTATTATGTCTATGCAAAAACCAATAAACACAAATAAAAAAATAAAAAGATATATAAAAAGCTAAAAAATAAAACTTGAGGAAAGCTGATATAGATTAACTAATGGTTAAATAAGAATGCATTCTATTTTAAGGAGAATTCCACATTCCCTAAAACAAATTATTAATACATTTAATGTTAATAGTAAAAGTAATTTCTATTTCAGTCTGAAACCTTTGTAATTTCTAAAACTGTTAAAAATGTGATGCAATATAGCAGTCTGTACATGGTTGTTGCATGGAATGCCTCCAGTGATTTGCTCACAGTTTTTTTCAGATGTCTGCATTAATTACAATTTTAGGCATCCCCTGCTATTGGAATTTCATTTTTGGTCAGATACTACCCAAAATGTAACTACTTCTAAAGAGATGCAGACATTTCAAATTTCCTCTATTAGAACACTGAAAGCTCATTAGGTGGTTATAATGAACACAGGGGATGATTTACCGGTACTAAAATTGGAGAATGCTAAATCTGGTGCAGCCAATCAGCTTTGACAGAGTGCACAAGATTTTGCACTCTCCAGTTTTAGTAAATCAATCCCATAGATCCTTTCCTTTAAGACACAATCTGGACATAGTGAAACAAGCAGTTTTTTTTTCAGAACAGAAGGTAAAAAATCTGCTACAAAGTTTTTTTTTTTTATAAATTCTTTATTTAAGAAAAAAGGACATGCGGGTATACAGAGAAAAAACTGATGTATATCAAAGTACAGCAAACATTCCCCAACATCCCAGAAGTAGAACATACATTATAGATGTGGAGACCGCTATCAGAGGGGGATCGCAGCATGTGTCAAGCTTACAGGAGTCCTCCGCCCCCCGCATGGCCATGTTTTTGCGGCAAAAGCCTATTTTGTTAGAGAAAGAAATGTCAAGCCCGTTAGAAACAGACTTGACCAGGCCAACCCTCTAGTGTTGGCATTAAAAAGATATCAGAGAAAGTAAAAGTAAAGTAAGCAAAAGGTGCAGAGATGGGGAGGTAGGGGAGAAAAAAAAAAAGGGGGGGGAAGGGGTGTTACCACCCTCCAGTCACATCCACCCCACCCGTGGAGCATTCAGATTTGATCCTCTCAAGGGTACCGAGACACTAGTTGCTCGTATTCCTCAGAGAAGTAGAATTTGTGCCAAAAATACCATGTTTTGGAGAATTTCTCATTTAGGTCTTTTTCCGTTGCTATCAAGTCCTCCATGTCATGTATATCCTTCACTTTATTCAACCAACCGGCCACCGACGGAGGCTGAGTCTGCTTCCAGTTCAGAGGGATGCAGCCCTTCGCCGCAGTGATCAGAAGCGGCAGTATGGACTTTCTATAGCTCTTACTTGGAATTTTGTGGTGGTGCAGAAGGAAGAGCTCAGGAGACATCGGTAACTCCCGGTCCGTGAATTTTTGGACAATGCGATGTACCTCTGTCCAGAATGGTTGTAAGACGCGGCATGACCAAAAGATGTGGGGGAGTGTACCAACCTCCTCCCTGCACCTCCAGCACATATCCGTGCTCCGGGGGAACATCTTGTGTATCTTTTCCGGAGTGTAGTACCAACGGGACAGAATTTTATATCCCAGCTCCTGGTGTCTTGCACTGATAGAAGTTTTTTGAGCGAAGAGAATGATCCGGTCAACTTGTTTCCCCGTAAGTTGTAAGCCTAGCTCCCGCTCCCATTTGGTAACATAAGGAGGTCTATAGTCCGGAGGCGGAGAAACTAGTATTTGGTACATTAAGGAGATTGCATGTCTCAACGGGGACATTTCCAGGCATAGTAACTCAAATGATGTTAGCTGCCGCCCATAGGCGATCGGAGAGGGTAATGTGTGGATGTAGTGGGATAGCTGAATCTTTTGCCAAAATTAGAGCCCACTCAGGGCAGGGTCATGTAGGATTTGTTGCCGGTTTCGCCATTGATCGTTGGTGAGGAAGTGTCGCACCTGAGACCTCTCGACCAGTTTCAATTCCAGGAAGCTAGGGTCGTTGAGACCCGGACTGAAGGCCGGGTTGCCCACTACTGGGGTGAGCGGGGACGGGAGCGGCGCGATCAATTGGTCGCGGAAAGCTCTCCAAGCCATCTGTATTGTCACCCCTACCGTGGGGTGGTCTGAGATCTTCTTAGGCAAGGTATGCTGGCACCAGGGCAGCGAGTCTAAGTGGGCCCCCATCATGGATTGTTCGATTTGCACCCTTTGTTTCAGAGGGCCGTGACGGCACCAATCCAAGATTCGGGTTAAATGACAGGCCGTGTGTTAGAGAGTAGCGTCCGGCAGGGCTATGCCACCCCTCAACTTTGGTAGCCGGAGAATTTTATGCGCCAACCGTGGGGATTTCTGTGCCCACACAAAGCGTATCAGCGTTCTTTTAACCGCTTTCAGGAAGGACGCCGGCACCTGTATGGGTAGTGCCTGGAAGTGGTACAGCAGTCAGGGTAAGATATTCATCTTTACAATGCCGCAGCGACCAAACCAGGAAAACAGACCATGCTGCCACTCTTGCAGGTCTTTTTTTATGGCCACCAAAAGGGGAGGAAAATTGAGGGAAAAAATCTCTTCCGTTTTACCGGGTAACAAGATACCCAGGTATTTGATATGGGACGAAGCCCATTTAAAAGGGAAGTCCACTCAGAGCAAGTCGGTCAAGGGAGGAGGTAAAGCGACCCAGAGTGCTTCCGATTTCTGGTAGTTAATAAAAACAATGACACCTCCTCGTACGACTTCAGTTCCTTGAGCAAGTTCGGAATAAACAAAAGGGGGTTGGTCAAAAAGAAGAGCAGGTCGTCTGCGAAAGCCACAATTTTCAGGGACAGGGTGGCATCAAGGCGAGGTCCCGTAATGTCCGGGTTGTCCCTGATGATACGTAAGAATGGCTCAAGCGTGAGGATGAATATCAGGGGTGACAAGGGGCACCACTGTCTTGTCCCATTCGCTATGCGAAATGTCAAAGAAAGCTGACCATTAACCTTGACCTGGGCCGATGGGTGGGAATAGATCGCTTGTAACTAGGGCTGTGGAAATTAACTACTAATTCCTCGATTAATCGATTAATTGTTTTGATCGATCAAAATTCTTTTGATTGGTGCTCACCTCTCCTCCGGCTTCCGGGTCTTCAAGGAGATCCGGTGACGTCACGGACACCAGCGGGGCTTGCCGTGTCCATCTGAAGGGCTACTTTGCTGTGCCTTCATATCTGCATGCTGGCGGGACCTTACTATCTGCCACACGCAAGGGCTGTTACACTTCCCTCTATCACTTCCCTCTATCAACCTGGCATTCTACAGCCATCCACTGGGAGTTGTGATAGTTCCCTTCACGGGACATCTACATGCCGACGGACGTTAGCCCCTTCTCATCTGGATTCAGCAGTGGTATCGTTGTACACATTTTTATACCAGTATCATACTTGGCTACATGTTTTTATGACTGCTTTTGCTACCGTTTGGTATTACTCGCACCATTTTTACAGTTTATGTAGCTCCATTGATTTTATCGCCAGTGCAATATTTATTTTGTTACCTACTTGAAGACTATAAAAGTTTTAATGCTATTCCCATCGAGCGCTGCCTTTGTGTGTTTTTTGTATCCTGCTATCCATTTTTCCAGTGGTTGGTAGTTGCACTGGGAATCGGCCTGCAAGGAGATCAGCTAAAAGTAGTTGGATCTGTATGTGCGTTTTAATTAATCGAAATTAGTCGATTAATCGATTAAAAAAAAAAAATGATTAATCGAACACGAAAATTTTAATCAGTAACAGCCCTACTTGTAACCAATTCATCATGCGTTCCTGCAGGCCTATACAGCGGAGGGTTTCAAATAGGAAGGGCCAGCTCACCCTGTCGAACGCCTTTTCGGCGTCCGTCGAGAGGAGCAGCATTGGGGCTTTACGTGTCCTTGCAGCGTGGATCATATTGATTGCTTTAGTCGCATTGTCACGCGCCTCTCTAGTAGGTACAAATCCGACTTGGTCGGAGTGGACTAGTTGTGGCATCAAGTCGACCAAACGCACGGAGAGAACCTTTGTGAATATCTTTAGATCCACATTTAGCAGTGAGATCTGTCTATAGTTTTGGCAACGCAGTGGGTCCTTTGCCTCTTTCGGGATCACAGCAATGCATCCACCGGGAGGGGCGTCCCTTCCCCTGCCGAATTATACGCAGAAAGAAAATGTGGAAGCAGCACTTCTCCAAAAGTCCTGTAGTAGAGAAGAGAGTAGCCGTCTGGACCAGGCGCCTTCCCTAATTGCATGCGCGACATCGCTAAGGTCACCTCCTCCGCTGAGATAGGTTTTTCAAGTTCGGTCAGTTCCACCTCCGAAAGCCGAGGGAGACCAGATCTCCTCAGATAGTCTCTGATATTTTTTCTCTCTGTCGATTTTCTCTCCTCAGATGTTGGGCGTGGGAGGTTATACAAAGTGGTATAATATTCCCGGAACAATTCCGCAATACCTTCCGTGGTGTGAACTCTGGTTTGAGAGTCACTTATAGGGATGAGCTTCGAGTTCGAGTCGAACTCATGTTCGACTCGAACATTGCCTGTTCGCCCGTTCGCCGAACAGCGAACAAATTGGGGTGTTCGCGGCAAATTCGAAAAGTCTATGGGAGAAATCTAAAGTGCTAATTATAAAGACTTATATGCAAGTTATTGTCTTAAAAAGTGTTTGGGGACCCGGGTCCTGCCCCAGGGGACATGTATCAATGCAAAAAAAAGTTTTAAAAACGGCAGTTTTTTCGGGAGCAGTGATTTTAATAATGCTTAAAGTGAAACAATAAAAGTTAAATATTCCTTAAAATTTCGTACCTAGGGGGTGTGTATGATATGCATGTAAAGTGGCGCATGTTTCCCGTGCTTAGACCTGTCCCTGCATAAAATGTCATTTTTGAAGGAAAAAAAGTCATTTAAAACTCACTCGCGGCTATAATGAATTGTCGGCTCCCGGCAATACATACAAAAGTCATTGATAAAAAAAAAAAAAAAAAACATGGGGGTCCCCCAGAATTCAATTACCAGGTCCTTCAGGTCTGGTATAGATATTAAGGGGAACCCCGCCACAAATTAAAAAAAAAAATGCGTGCGGTTCTCCCAAATATCCATACCAGGCCCTTCAGATCTGGCATGGATTTTAAGGGAACTCCACCCCAAATTTTTTAAAAAATGGGGTGGAGTCCCCCCAAAAATCCATACCAGACCCTTATCCGAGCATGCAACCTGGCAGGCCGCAGGAAAAGAGGGGGGGACGAGAGAGCGCCCCCCCTCCTGAACCGTACCAGGCCACATGCCTTCAACATGGGGAGGATGTCCCCATGTTGATGGGGACAAGGGCCTCATCCTCACAACCCTTGCCCGGTGGTTGTGGGGGTCTGCGGGCGGGGGGCTTATCGGTATCTGGAAGACTCCTTTAACAAAGGGGACCCCCAGATCCCGCCCCCCTATGTGAATTGGTAAGGGGTACATTGTGCCCCTACCATTTCACGAAGAAAGTGTCAAAAAATGTAAAAAAAAACACACCTTGGAAAAGTCCTTTATTAAAAAGACCTGATGCGGAACATGAGAAGGGGCGGGTCTATACATGTATTACACAGTGAGGGAAGTTCCCCATCAGGTCCGCCCCCTCGGTATGTCAGACCGCGCCTACGTCATTGGCCTGAGCGGGGAACTTCCTTCACTGTGTAATTTAAATTTACACAGTGAAGGAAGTTCCCCATCAGGTCCGCTCAGGCCAATGACGTAGGCGGGGTCTGACATACCGAGAGGACGGACCTGATGGGGAACTTCCCTCACTGTGTAATACATGTATAGACCCGCCCCTTCTCATGTTCCGCATCAGGTCCTCAGCCTTACACCGAGTCATTGGCTGAGCGGACCTGATGGGGAACTTTAGAAGGGGCGGGTCTATACATGTAATAGACTGCGGAGGAAGTTCCTCATCAGGTCCGCTCAGGCTCAGCCAATGACGGACAGCGCTGGACATCGGATCGCCGCGGGACACTGGATTTCACCGCTGGAATGTTTTTGTTTTTATTTTATTTTTATTTTTTTAATAAAGGACTTTTCCAAGGTGTGTGTGTTTTTTTTTTACATTTTTTGACACTTTCTTCGTGAAATGGTAGGGGTACAATGTACCCCTTACCAATTCACATAGGGGGGGCTGGGATCTGGGGGTCCCCTTTGTTAAAGGGGTCTTCCAGATTCCGATAAGCCCCCCGCCCGCAGACCCCCACAACCACCGGGCAAGGGTTGTGGGGATGAGGCCCTTGTCCCCATCAACATGGGGACATCCTCCCCATGTTGAGGGCATGTGGCCTGGTACGGTTCAGGGGGGAGGGGGCGCTCTCTCGTCCCCCCCTCTTTTCCTGCGGCCTGCCAGGTTGCATGCTCGGATAAGTGTCTGGTATGGATTTTCGGGGGGACTCCACGCCATTTTTTTAAAAAATTTGGGGTGGAGTTCCCCTTAAAATCCATGCCAGATCTGAAGGGCCTGGTATGGATATTTGGGGGAACCGCACGCATTTTTTTTAAAATTTGCGGCAGAGTTCCCCTTAATATCTAAACCAGACCTGAAGGGCCTGGTAATTGAATTCTGGGGGACCCCCACGCTTTTTTTTTATGCCTATCAATGACTTTTGTATGTATTGCCGGGAGCCGACAATTCATTAATAGTCGCAAGTGAGTTTTAACCACTTAACGACCGCCCACCGCCGATTTACGTCGGCAGAATGGCACGGACAGGCAGAATCACGTAGATCTACGTGATCGCCTTTGTGCAGTTGGGGGGTCCATCCGGACCCCCCTTCACTGCAGTGAGCGGCCGTTAAGTGTTCGGGAGCGATCAGGCATGAGGGGGCGGCCGCTCGATTCCGCCCCCCCCCCCTCGCGATCGCTCCCGGCCAATGAAATTGCTTCCTCCGCCATGTGATGTAAACACAGGCTGGAGGAAGTGATGTCATCTCCCTCGCCGCGGTCTTTTCGTTCCCGGCGCCGAGGAGTGAAGACAGAGGTTAGTGCTCTAACAGTCCACTGACACGTAGGTACACATAGGCACACAAATCACCCCCCAGTCACCCCCAGATCACCCCCCAGGTCACCCCAAAGCCCCCAATCACAGTGTCACTGATTGCAGTGATCATTTATTTTACTGATCACTGCATTTAGTGTCATCTGTGATTGTAAAAAGTTGCAGGGCAGTTAGGATTAGGCCCCTTTAGGTCCAGGGTAGCCCCCTAACCCCCCCTAATAAAGGTTTAACCCCTTGATCACCCCCCAGGTAACCCTTTCACCCCCTAACTTCAGCGTCACTAAGCGATTGTTTTTCCGATCGCTGTATTCGTGTCGCTGGTGTTTTAGATAGGCAGTTATTTTTTTTTTAGGTTCGCAGCAGGTTTTTATTGGTGTCAGGTACCCCCATATATTATTTTAACCCCCTGATTGCCCCTAGAGTTAACCCTTTCACCAGTGATCGCCGTATAAGCGTCACTGGTGTCACTGGTTAGCCAGTAAGTTATTTAGTTATTTAGGTTACCGTCAGGTTTTTATATAGTGTCAGGTACCCCCATATTTAACCTAATAAAGGTTTTAACCCCCTGATTGCCCCTAGTTAACCCTTTCACCAGTGATCACCATATAAAGGTTACGGGTGACGCTGGTTGATTAGTTTGCTTTTTATAGCATCAGGGCACCCGCCGTATATAACCCAATAAAGGTTTAACCCCCCTGATCGCCCGGCGGGTGAGATCAATTAGGTTTTAGCGCCAGAGAGGGTCTGCGTCGCCCCAGGCAGTGTTAGGTTAGTGCCAGTAACGCTAACACCCACGCGCAAAGCATACACCCCCCTTAGTGGTATAGTATCTGATCAGATCTATACTAGCATCCCCAGCGGTTTAGGGTTCCCAAAAACGCAGTGTTAGCGGGATCAGCCCAGATACCTGCTAGCGCCTGTGTTTAGCCCCTCCGCCCAGCCCAGCCCAGCCCAGCCCACCCAAGTGCAGTATCGATTGATCACTGTCACTTACCAAACACAACACACATAACTGCAGCGTTCGCAGAGACAGGCCTGATCCCTGCGATCGCTAACAGTTTTTTTGTAGCGTTTGATATATTTGCTGACGACAGTCAGGTGCTTTTTTTCCTGTGAATCTTACTAGTGTACCCCTAAATTTAGAGCCCAAAATGGCTAGACGAAGGTACACTAGTAAAGAGGCCTACGAGATTCTGAGCATGACAGATAGTGAAGAGGAGGTCACGTATCTGTCAGATTCAGGCTCAGAATATCTTCCCGTAGAAGACAGTGACGTCAGCGGCCCCACGTCAGATAGCTCTGACGACGAAGTTGAGGTCCCTGCTAAGGTCAGGCGTACCCGATCCCGATCTTCTGAGGTTGTTGAGGAGCAAGAACCGCAGGTCTCTCGTATCATGGAGCAGAGTAGTACTAGCGCCGCTATTCCTTCTGGTGAACTGGCAAGCACCAGCGGCCTAGTACAGCCTGGACGTACATCCAGCACTGCAGTAACACTTGGTGACGTGGCGAGTCCCATAAGTGCAGTTCAAGCTGGCGAGGTGGCAAGCACAAGTAGTGTCCCGCTGCCACCAAGAAGACAAAGGCAGGCCCGTCGTGCCCATACTGCCCTTCCTGCAGAATTCGCCTATCCTGATTGGGTCCCCACCACTTCTGCAGAACCCGTACTTCCCCCATTCACTGCCCAACCCGGTATTCAGGTGGAAACAGCTGATTTTATTCCAATTGATTTTTATTCGCTGTTTTTCACGGAAGATCTCTATAGATCTATTGTGGACCAGAGTAATTTATATGCTGGTCAATTTATCGCCGCTAACCCCCAGTTGCCTAAAATTGCCAGAAATTGGAAACCAATTACGGTTTCCGAATTTAAGACCTTTCTGGGCCTTTCCCTCAACATGGGCACACATAAATTTCCGTCATTGCGTGCTTATTGGTCTACGCACCCAATTGACCACATGCCCGTGTTCTCTGCCTCCATGTCCAGGGCACGATACGAGCAGATTTTGCGGTTCATGCACTTCAACGACAATGAACTTTGTCGTCCACGTGGGGACCCTGAATACGACCGGCTCTATAAAATTCGGCCCCTCATAAACCACTTCAACGAACGTTTTGCAGCCTTGTTTACTCCCGATCAAGTTGTCTGCGTTGATGAGTCCCTGATTAAATTTTCTGGCCGCTTGTCTTTCAAGCAGTACCTTCCCAGCAAGCGTGCCAGATACGGGGTCAAGCTCTACAAGTTCTGTGACAGGGCAACAGGCTATGTAGTGAACTTTACGGTTTATGAGGGAAAAGACAGTCAGATTGAGTCGGTCAACTGCCCGGATTACATAGGGAGCGCTGGCAAGATAGTGTGGATCTTGGTGTCACCCTTATTCGGAAAGGGGTACCACTTGTATGTGGACAATTATTACACGAGCGTGCCACTGTTTAGTCACTTGTTTGATCATAAGATTGGAGCATGTGGCACCGTGCGACCTAATCGCCGGGGCTTTCCCCAGCGGCTTGTAGATGCCCGTCTTAGGCTGGGGGAGAGAGCCTGCTTGAAGTGTAATAACTTGCTCGCTATGAAGTGGAGGGACAATAAGAATGTTTTCCTTCTTACCTCCCTTCATGCAGACACGACAGTCCAAATTCGTACGGCGACTGGTGTTGTGGAGAAACCCCTCTGTGTCCACGAATATAACCAAAATATGGGAGGGGTGGACCTCAACGACCAGTTGATGGCGCCGTATCTAATTGACCGTAAGGCGAGACGCTGGTACAAAAAAGTGTCTCTATCATTATTCCAATTGGCTTTGCTGAACGCTCATGTGCTATACAGAGCTTCAGGCGGGACGTTATCTCTTCTAAAATTCCAGAATGAGATAGTCACAGAACTCCTGTATCCAGGCGGTTCTGCACCTCACCATCCCCAACCAAATGCAGTAAGCCGGCTGCATGAGAGGCATTATTCGTATGTCCTCCCGAGTACCCCTACCCAAAGCCACCCCCAAAAAAGATGTCGTGTCTGTAGCAAGCGCGGATTTAGGCGTGACACCCGTAGTTTTTGTCCACTCTGTCCTGACAAGCCTGGTCTTTGCCAAGGTGAATGTTTTGAACGCTACCACTCAAAAGTGAAGTTTTAGCGTAGGGTACAGCATTTCACAGACAAGGACACACTTACACAGGGTCTCCCAAGATGCCATTACATTTTGAGAGACCCGAACCATTACAGTTGTAAAGTTACAAAAAAAAGTGTAAAAAAGAAAAAAAAAAAACGTAAAAAACAAAACACAAAAAAAATATAAAATAAAAAAACCAAAAATAGTTGTCGTTTTATTGTTCTCTCTCTCTCTATTTTCTCTCTATTGTTCTGCTCTTTTTTACTGTATTCTATTCTGCAATGTTTTATCATGCTTGCTTTTCAGGTATGTAATTTTTTGTTTTCAGGTGCGCCATTCAACTGCAGCGCGGAATTATTTATCTTGACAGCAACAGCGTTTGCTCCCACGATACATAAAGCCGTGACTCCAGTGCTGTAGGAGGTGATTTCACCACCACAGTTAAAAAAAAGAGCATATATGCCGAAGCATGGGGGCAGCAGGGGCGGAGGAGCGATTTTGCTCCTAATGCCGCGTACATACGGTCGAAATTCCGACCGTGTGTACGCGGCATAACTTTTTTGCGGGAGGATGCCCCCATGCTTCGGCATATATATATTTTAGGCACAGGTTGCGTTAAAACATTTTTTTATTTTTCACTAGGTTTTGTTTTGGTATTTGCTTTGCAGGTATGGCATGGTAAGGTCTTACTGTTGTACTGTAATGTTACTTTGTTTTAATGTTAACCACCATTTGCTTAGCAGGTACGCCATTCAGTTGCAGCGCGGATCTATTTATCTTGACAGCAACAGCGTTTGCTCCTACGATACATAAAGCCGTGACTCCAACGCTGTAGGAGGTGATTTCACCACCACAGTTAAAAAAAAGAGCATATATGCCGAAGCATGGGGGCAGCAGGGGCGGAGGAGCGATTTTGCTCCTAATGCCGCGTACATACGGTCGAAATTCCGACGGAGGCCTGCCCGTGGAAAATTCCGACCGTGTGTACGCGGCATAACTTTTTTGCGGGAGGATGCCCCCATGCTTCGGCATATATATATTTTAGGCACAGGTTGCGTTAAAACATTTTTTTATTTTTTACTAGGTTTTGTTTTGGTATTTGCTTTGCAGGTATGGCATGGTAAGGTCTTACTGTTGTACTGTAATGTTACTTTGTTTTAATGTTAACCACCATTTGCTTAGCAGGTACGCCATTCAGTTGCAGCGCGGATCTATTTATCTTGACAGCAACAGCGTTTGCTCCCACGATACATAAAGCCGTGACTCCAACGCTGTAGGAGGTGATTTCACCACCACAGTTAAAAAAAAGAGCATATATGCCGAAGCATGGGGGCAGCAGGGGCGGAGGAGCGATTTTGCTCCTAATGCCGCGTATATACGGTCGAAATTCCAACGGAGGCTTATCCGTGGAAAAGTCCGACCGTGTGTACGCGGCATAACCTTTTATGCCGCGTACATACGGTCGAAATTCCGACGAAGGCTTGACCGTGTGTACGCGGCATAACTTTTTTGCGGGAGGATGCCCCCATGCTTCGGCATATATGCCCATCATTAGAAGTGGGTGGATGAAGGGAGGTATTCTAATGGTGGGCATACCCACCAATCAATCTCTTTTTTTCGTTCAGCCAATAGGCTGTATGAAAAAAAAGATTACAATACATGTCCAACAAGGACCAGCAACGTACTGGTATGTTGCTGGACTTTGAATGTTTATACCAGAATGATGCCTGCGGGTTTAGGTATCATCTTGGTATCATTCTTTTCAGCCAGCAGCCGGCTTTCATGTAAAAGCAATTCTAGCAGATAATTAGCCTCTAGACTGCTTTTACAAGCAGTGGGAGGGAATGTCCCCCCCCCGGATATAAAAAGCGCCATTGGGAAATTGGGAAAGCATTTTATCACACCGATCTTGGTGTGGTCAGATGCTTTGAGGGCAGAGGAAAGATCTAGGGTCTAACCCCCCAATTTTTTTCAAAAAAAGAGTACCTGTCACTACCTATTGCTATCATAGGGGATATTTACATTCCCTGAGATAACGATAAAAATGGTAAAAAAATAAAATATGGAAGGCACAGTTTAAAAATAAAATAAAAAAGCCAAATAAATAATAAAAAAAAAAAAAAAAGCACCGCTGTCCCCCCTGCTATTGCGCAAAGGCGAACGCAAGCGTCGGTCTAGCGTCATATGTAAACAGCAATTGCATCATGCATGTGAGGTATCACCGCGAAGGTCAGATCGAGGGCAGTCATTTTAGCAGTAGACCTCCTCTGTAAATCTAACGTGGTAACCTGTAAAGGCTTTTAAATGCTTTTAAAAATGAATGTAGTTTGTCGCCGCTGCGCGTTTGTGCGCAATTTTAAAGCATGTCGTGTTTGGTATCCATGTACTCGGCCTATGATCATCTTTTTTATTTCATCAAACATTTGGGCAATATAGTGTTTTTTAGTGCATTAAAAATAAAAAAAGTGTGTTTTTCCCCCAAAAAATGCGTTTGAAAAATCGCTGCGCAAATACTGTGTGGAAAAAAAAATGCAACACCCACTATTTTAATCTGTAGGGCCTTTGCTTTAAAAAAATATATAATGTTTGGGGGTTCAACATAATTTTCTTGCAAAAAAAAAAAATTTTTCATGTAAACAAAAAGTGTCAGAAAGGGCTTTGTCTTCAAGTGGTTAGAAGAGTGGATGATGTGTGACATAAGCTTCCTAATGTTGTGCATAAAATGCCAGGACAGTTCAAAACCCCCCCAAATGACCCCATTTTGTAAAGTAGACACCTCAAGCTATTTGCTGAGAGGCATGTTGAGCCCATTGAATATTTTTTTTTTGTCCCAAGTGATTGAATAATGACCAAAAAAAAAAAAATGTACAAAAAGTTGTCACTAAATTATATATTGCTCAAACATGCCATGGGCATATGTGGAATTACACCCCAAAATACATTCTGTTGCTTCTCCTGAGTACGGGGATACCACATGTGTGGGACTTTTTGGGAGCCTAGTCGCGTACGGGACCCCAAAAACCAAGCACCGCCTTCAGGATTTCTATGGGTGTAAATTTTTGATTTCACTCCTCACTGCCTATCACAGTTTCGGAGGCCATGGAATGCCCAGATGGCACAAAACCCCCCCAAATGACCCCATTTTGGAAAGTAGACACCCCAAGCTATTTGCTGAGAGGTATGTTGAGTATTTTGCAGATCTCGCTTTTTGTCACAAAGTTTTGAAAATGTAAAAAAAGAAAAAAAAAAGAAAAAAAAATGTCTTTCTTAATTTTCAAAAACAAATGAGAGCTGTAAAATACTCACCATGCCTCTCAGCAAATAGCTTGGGGTGTCTACTTTCCAAAATGGGGTCATTTGTGGGGGTTTTGGGCTATTTTGACATTTTATGGCCTTCAAAACTGTGATAGGTAGTGAGGAGTGAAATCAAAAATTTATGCCCTTAGAAACCTTGAAGGCGGTGCTTGGTTTTTGGGGTCCCGTACGCGGCTAGGCTCCCAAAAAGTCCCACACATGTGGTATCCCCGTACTCAGGAGAAGCAGCAGAATGTATTTTGGGGTGTAATTTCACATATAACCATGGCATGTGTGAGCAATATATCATTTAGTGACAACTTTTTGTACATTTTTTTTTTCTTTTTGTCATTATTCAATCATTTGGGACAAAAAAAAAAAATATTCAATGGGCTCAACATGCCTCTCAGCAAATAGCTTGGGGTGTCTACTTTCCAAAATGGGGTCATTTGGGGGGGTTTTGTGCCATCTTGGCATTTTATGGCCTTCAAAACTGTGATAGGTAGTGAGGAGCGAAATCAAAAATTTATACCCTTAGAAACCTTGAAGGCGGTGCTTGGTTTTTGGGGTCCCGTACGCGGCTAGGCTCCCAAAAAGTCCCACACATGTGGTATCCCCGTACTCAGGAGAAGCAGCAGAATGTATTTTGGGGTGTAATTTCACATATGCCCATGGCATGTGTGAGCAATATATCATTTAGTGACAACTTTGTGCAAAAAAAAAACAGTTTGTCATATTCCCGCAACCTGTGGCAAAATATAAAATATTCCATGGACTCAACATGCCTCTCAGTAAATAGCTTGGGGTGTCTACTTTCCAAAATGGGGTAATTTGGGGGGTTTTGTGCTATTTTGGCATTTTATGGCCTTCGAAACTGTGATAGGTAGTGAGGAGTGAAATCAAAAATTTACGCCCTTAGAAATCCTGAAGGCGGTGCTTGGTTTTTGGGGCCCTGTACGCGGCTAGGCTCCCAAAAAGTCCCACACATGTGGTATCCCCGTACTCAGGAAAAGCAGCAGAATGTATTTTGGGGTGCAATTCCACATATAACCATGGCATGTGTGAGCAATATATCATTTAGTGACAACTTTTTGTACATTTTTTTTTTCTTTTTGTCATTATTCAATCATTTGGGACAAAAAAAAAATATTCAATGGGGTCAACATGCCTCTCAGCAAATAGCTTGGGGTGTCTACTTTCCAAAATGGGGTCATTTGGGGGGGTTTTGTGCCATCTTGGCATTTTATGGCCTTCAAAACTGTGATAGGTAGTGAGGAGTGAAATCAAAAATGTATGCCCTTAGAAACCTTGAAGGCGGTGCTTGGTTTTTGGGGTCCCGTACGCGGCTAGGCTCCCAAAAAGTCCCACACATGTGGTATCCCCGTACTCAGGAGAAGCAGCAGAATGTATTTTGGGGTGTAATTTCACATATGCCCATGGCATGTGTGAGCAATATATCATTTAGTGACAACTTTGTGCAAAAAAAAAAAAAGTTTGTCATATTCCCGCAACTTGTGGCAAAATATAAAATATTCCATGGACTGAACATGCCTCTCAGTAAATAGCTTGGGGTGTCTACTTTCCAAAATGGGGTAATTTGGGGGGGTTTTGTGCTATTTTGGCATTTTATGGCCTTCGAAACTGTGATAGGTAGTGAGGAGTGAAATCAAAAATTTGCGCCCTTAGAAATCCTGAAGGCGGTGCTTGGTTTCCGGGGTCCCGTACGTGGCTAGGCTCCTAAAAAGTCCCACACATGTGGTATCCCCGTACTCAGGAGAAGCAGCAGAATGTATTTTGGGGTGCAATTCCACATATAACCATGGCATGTGTGAGCAATATATCATTTAGTGACAACTTTTTGTAATTTTTTATTTTTTTTTGTCATTATTCAATCACTTGGGACAAAAAAAAAAAAATATTCAATGGGCTCAACATGCCTCTCAGCAATTTCCTTGGGGTGTCTACTTTCCAAAATGGGGTCATTTGGGGGGGTTTTGTACTGCCCTGCCATTTTAGCACCTCAAGAAATGAGATAGGCAGTCATAAATTTAAAGCTGTGTAAATTTCAGAAAATGTACCCTAGTTTGTAAACGCTATAACTTTTGCGCAAACCAATAAATATACGCTTATTGACATTTTTTTTACTAAAGACATGTGGCTGAATACATTTTGGCCTAAATGTATGACTAAAATTGAGTTTATTCGATTTTTCTTATAACAAAAAGTAGAAAATATCATTTTTTTTCAAAATTTTTGGTCTTTTTCTGTTTATATCGCAAAAAATAAAAATCGCAGAGGCAATCAAATACCATTAAAAGAAAGCTCTATTTGTGGGAAGAAAAGGACGCAAATTTCATTTGGGTACAACATTGCATGTTCGCACAATTTACAGTTAAAGCAGCGCAGTGCCGAATCCCAAAAACAGGCTTGGTCCTAATGGCCCGAAATGGTCCGGGGCTTAAGTGGTTAAATGACTTTTTTTCCTTCAAAAATGAAATTTTATGCAGGGACAGTTCTAAGCACGGGAAACATGCACCACTTTACATGCATATCATACATGAAATTTAAAGGAATATTTCACTTTTATTTTTTCATTTTAAGCATTATTAAAATCACTGCTCCCGAAAAAACGGCTGTTTTTAAAACTTTTTTTGCATTGATACATGTCCCCTGGGGCAGGACCCGGGTCCCCAAACACTTTTTAGGACAATAACTTGCATATAAGCCTTTATAATTAGCACTTTAGATTTTGAACGTTCGAGTCCATTGTATTTAATAGGGTTCTAAAGTTCACGCGAACATTCTGTCTGTTCGCAGGTTCTGGTGCGAACCGAACAGGGGGGTGTTCGGCTCATCCCCGGTCACTTATCAATTCAGGAATGAAAGTACAAGCTTTCTGGGCTCTCAGAGCCCTCGCCAACATCTTACTACATTTGATGCTGTGTTCGTAAAATGAACGGCGACATTTCGAGATCACCGCTTTGGCTCTAAACAGGGCCAGGGAGCGTAGCTGATTCCACAGGGTCGTCAGCTCGAGAAGGATTTGGGGGGCTAAACACTGTTTATGAGCCATTTCTAGGGCTCTGATTTTCTCTAAAATGTCCACAATTTGTTTTGCACGCTGTTTCTTGATACGTGATCCTATTTTAATCAGGAGGCCACGAATTTAACTTTTATGGGCCTCCCACACCATTGTCGGGGCAACTTCCGAGCCCACATTCGTGGTAAAATACTGTCTCAGTTCTCTGGAGACCTCCTCTACCACCTCAGGCATCTGAATCAATGAGTCGTTAAGCTTCCATGACCATTGCTTCTCTGCGGGACAAAGTAAATCAATGTCTACAAAAACTGGGGCATGGTCCGAGAAGATTATAGAACCAATTGAGGCCGAGGAGACTCTAGACAAAAGTGCCTGAGGCACCATGAACATATCAATTCTGGTATAAGATTCGTGGGGGTGGGAATAAAACGTAAAGTCTTTGTGGTTCGGGTGAAGAATACGCCACACGTCCACCAAGTGGAGAGCATTAAAGTTCTTCTTAAGGCGCTTCAGTGAGGTGTAAGAGATTTGGGATAAACCCCTGGATGAGTCCAGGGTCGGATCCATGACAAAGTTTATGTCCCCACCCATGATCACCATCTCTTCGGCAAAGTCATCCAATTTTGTCATAATTGGCTCCAGGAAGGCAACCTGGTTGGCGTTGGGAAGGTATAGATTGACCAGGGTCACCAGGGACCCCCCAAGCGTCCCCTTCACAAATAGAGCTCTTCCCTCTGAATCCCCCCACTGATCTTTCAGCTTCCATGGGGCGGTACCCCGAATCAAGATACTCACCCCTTTTGACTTAGAATCAGAAGAGCAACCGTGGTATACCATCGGGAAAAAGCATTCATGAAGTCTTGGTAGCTTATCCGCACATAAATGTGTCTCCTGAAGGAAGCACACATGGGCCTTCATATGTTTTAGATTTGTTAGCACCAAGGAGCGTTTCTCGGGGGTGTTTAGCCCCTTCACGTTTATAGAAACGAGAAGAACAGGCTCTGTTTTACCCATGGGCATGACTGTGACCAGAGGGGCCAACAAAAAACAAAAACAAAAACAGACAAAAAAAATAAAAAACACACACACCAGGGGGGGGAGGGCTGGGGGAAGAGGGAAAGCTCAGAAGAAAGAGGAAGGAGAAGGAAAGGCAGAAGAGAGAAAAAGGACAACTAATACGCCTTAAGCGTAAGAGAGACCTAGTCCCGATGCACCCCAGTAACCCTTGAGCAAGAGTCACTTGGCGAGTGCGACCCTATGTGGGGAAGGTGGTTGAACAGAACAGGGGTCGGATGCTCCTTAACCCGACCCACCTCATAAGTTGCAGAGAGCCGGAAGGTTTTCATGACCAAATGGCCTTACTAGGATGGCCCAGCTGCCAGGCGACGCCGGCCCCGGCACCCACCACTGGATGTCCAAGTCCCTGGAATGACCCGCCCCCCCAGGCCAAACCCCCAATCAGGACATAACAATATTACAATAACATTTCACATGGCTCTATCATATGCAGTGAACATTTGAACAGCTGAATAGAAAATACGTAAAAATAGCCAGAAGGCTCAGAAAGAAAACATATAATGGGTGATCAACAAAAGGGATGCACACACCGTTACCGAGAACTAGGCTATTGTGCCCCCCTCCCACGCGCCCGTGCAGAAGGGGGAGGATCGACCAGAAGAGCGGAGCAGGCAAGCTTAAACGGCCTGGGAGGAGGGTCCCCCAAAGGGGGAGTCCCCATCAACAGCTTTATCATGGCTCCAACCTCGGCCCTTTAACCCCACCCCCCGGCCATCCAAATGAGAGATACGTAATCAGGCCGCGGCAACAGTCCCCTCCGGCACTGACGCATGGGCATGGGGGTATAACTGGGTTTTATATGGGGGGCAGATGCCACCCCCCTCAGGTGGTGTACCCCGGGTCCTTCAAGGGGAAAGCAGATGACTCCAGAGGCGGAGACAGTGGGGAGAACAGACCCCAGGGGGGAGAAGAGTAGGAGGGAGGGGTCTAGGGGGGAAAGGGAGGGAAGGTGAAGGTGGGGGAGAAGGACGAAAGGGGGGATGGAGGAAGGGGGGGAGAAAGGAAGAGAGAGGGGGAGAGAGGAGGGGGGAGGGGAAAGGAGGAGGGGAGGGGAGAGGGAGGGGAAAGGGTAGAGGACGAGGAGGAGGGGGAAAGGGGAGGGGGAGAGGAGGAGAGGGGAGAGGAGGAGGAGGGGGAGAGGGGAGAGGAGGAGGAGGGGGAGGGGGGAGAGGAGAGAGGGGAGGGGGGAGGAGGGAGGGGAGGGGGGAGAGAAGGGAGAAGAGGGGGTGAGGGGGAGGGGGGGAGAGGAGGAGGGGGGAAGAGGGGGGAGAGGAGGAGGGGGGAAGAGGGGGGAGGGGAGAAGGAGAGAGGGGAGAGGGAGGAAGAGAAGGGGGGAGGGAGGAAGAGAAGGGGGGAGGATGGAAGAGAAGAGGGGAGGGAGGAAGAGGAGGCAATACATGGGTGATGAACCAACAGTGCAGGTTCAATCAGCCGCGATCATCCCATCCCAACCCTACCCTGGTGAGCTATATGACCTGGAACAAAATACATTAGCAAGTAGCAACCCATACCAGCAGGACATGACCACAGGAGATCCCACACCCCTCCCCCTACTCCACCCCCAGTCGAAGCAGCTCATGTGGCACAGTAATGCAGCTTTCCCCACCAGTCCCCCCCCACCCCACAGGAGCCCAGAGGCAAGTGCCCCCACATCCAAAAAACCCAAAGTCCGGACTCCCCACAAGTTATTTGCATACACCCGCTAACTAGGCATGCGGAAGTCCGTAATGCACTCCTACAGCTCGATCTCAGATGGGTGAGGGAGAGCAGTACAGAGCAGCCTCCTCGGGAGTGGGGTTGGGAACACAGTTCAGCAGGTGGGGGAGGGAGAGGATCAGCACCGGTGGGTCTCCACCGAAGCGCGGCTAACAGCCACAGACAGCCGGGAGGGGGAGAAGGAGAGTCGCGTCAGGTAGTCTTTACCAGAGCAGGGGTAATCAGTCTCTGAAGCTTGGCCGAGAGCAGCATTCACCAGGGAGGAGGAGAAGGGGGAACAGCATCAGGCGATCTCTGCTGGAGCGGGGGTAATCTTTTATTGAAGCCCAGCCAAGAGCAGCACACACCAGGGAGGGGGATAAAGGGACCAGTGCCAGGCAGATTCTTATGGAGCGGGGCTGGAAATATTGTATAGCAGGGGGGGGGAGGCATTAAAGTCACCAGTTAGGAAGCCGACGGGCCTCGCCGCTCACCACAGCCCCAGGCACTCAAACTCAGTCCATAGCAACAAAAAAATAAAAAAAAGGCATCAGTTCACGGCATGTGCAACCCCGCAACAACAACATTCATATTAGAAGGCCTGGGAAATCACATTTCAGGCTCCTGGACTCCCACCGGCTGCTGATCTCCTCTTCTCCTTCTGGATGAGCGATGGGGTAATCCTGTCCCAGGGGCCCGAGGTGCAGAGCGAAAGTCCCTGGCAGGTAGAGACTGCAGCCAATCCAGTATGGGGAAAGGTTCCATGGCCAAGAAGGCGAATACGTCCGGGAGGTCCGCGTAGCGCTGGAGAGTAAAAGAGGAGCCCTCCTTGCGGACCGTTAGCTGCAGTGGGTAGCCCCAGCGATAGGGCAGAGCCGCCCCCCTCAGCCACTCGAGCAGGGGTTTAAGCATAGCCCGCCTTAGCAGCGTAGCCCGCGAAACATCGGGAAAGATGGAGATTTGAGCACCGTCAAAGTCAATGTGTTCCTTAGACCAGGCCGCCCGGAGGACCTGTTCTTTCTGAGTGTAGCGGTGGAGGCGGCATATAACATCTCTGGGCCAGTCAGGGTCCTGCGGCCTGGGTCCAAGAGCGCGGTGCACCCGATCAAACTCCATAGTTGCGGGAGGATCCGGGCTCAGGACCCGCTGGAGGATCACCAGAATCGTCTCCTGCAAATTCTCTGGACCAGTCGCCTCGAATCCGGAGGTTGTTGCGGCAACTGCGGTTCTCAAAGTCCTCGGTCTAGAGTTGGAGTTCCGCCACACGCTCCTGGAAAGCCGCCTGTTCTTTCTCCAACTGGGTGACCCGAAGCTCCAAAGTGCTCACCTCCTTTTCCTCTTTATCGAGACGGTCGGCCAGTGTATTGACCTCGAAGCGGAGCCCATGGAAGTCTCGGCGGTACTGCTCTTCCACCCTCCGCACTATGGCCTCCATGTCAGCCTTCGTGGGCAGCGTCCGCAGCAGGGCCCATATGTCAGCGTCAACCCGCAGCGACCCCGCAGATGTCTCTGAGCCACTCGGACTGCCAGGAGAAAGAGCCAGGATGGTAGGTATGCCCTCCAGCGAGGCCGGAGCATGAGTCTGTGAGGCGGCCATTGATACGGAGGATAAGTCTCTCCCTCCACGTGTCGCTGCAGGGGAGGCCGCAGTGTTATCCTGAGATTGCATATACTGGACGATCGATGTTGCTGGGTTCGCTCTGGGTGATCTTCTTGACTGTCGCCGTCTCCGGTAAGACATTGCCAACCCGAAGGGGTGTCAGAGCCTGATTACAGCCTTGTTTTGGTGGGTTGGGAGTCGGAAGCTCTAGCCATGAGCTTCTTCACTCCGCCATGTCCAAGCCACGCCCCCCACAAAGTTTTTTTTAAATCATTGCAATAACCAATGACCCATGCAGCGGGGATTCTTTTTTTCTCAAGAACAAAAGTGAAGTTACACTTTAAAACATTTATTACTTATAAAGTATTTTTCTTAATTGATGTCATATGCAGTTCAAACTTCACACATTTTGATGTACATATGAATGAAATAGTAAATATAATGTAACAATATAATGTTACACTGTTTTACACATGTAGACTATCTGCAAGTGTCAAAATACACAACAGCAATTGCATTTTGACAGCTGTTCTTGCTATGTGGTAATTAGAAATTCCCATCTGTTATTTTGCCATTCAGGGATCAGGGCATAGGAGATACATCCCAGAAACGTTGTTGATGGTTTAGGACTTTAAAATCCTCAAGTGGTTAAAGCTGTTTGCCTACTCTGTTTGCTTCTAACTTATCAAATATTTCTGTTTATACCTGATCAGTGGTTAGCCACTTTCCACCTCAAAAAAATAAAAATAAAATAAAATATGACCTTGTGATATAGTGTTTACGAAGCTTAGCTTGAAATAGTTTGTTTATAAACATTTAAAATACCAACCACTAACACCCTTCATGACAGAGGGAAAAACAAATCTTAATGCTTGGACTTTTTTTTTCTGTTTACTTGATTACAACTAACATTTTTGTTCACTTCCACTGCAAGGGTTTTGTACTCCATGCTGATAGAGCACTGGTTCACGCATATAAACGTTAGCCAGTCAATTGTGTTGGGGACAGGTGATTTATCGCTCCATTACATACTGGAAACGCAAAAGTTCCCCTTCCATCAGGGATGAAAAAAAAGGTCGCCTGGAGTGGTCCCTATCCTCCATGACCCAACCCTTGGGTTTCTTGGGCAGGCACTTCTGCATGAATGAGCTAATTTGCCACAAACTGCCTGCAGCAGAGATCTCATCAGTCTCATCAATGATCTCACCCCACCACTAATGACTCCTGGGGTTTTGGAGGGGTGAAATGTACCTCTGGATGCCTTCTACTTGTCCTCTCACTGTTGGAACCCCAAACCTCCTCTGCCAGCTGTTCTGCCTGCTGGAATCAGTTGAAAAAGGATCTGCAGACCCTGAAACTGCAGAAAATCCTGTGCTTCCTGTTGCTGCTGCTACAGAGTCTTTGGGCCAGAGTGGCTCCTGTCCCCCAATCATACTAATTGCAAAACAGCATGGCAGTGTTTTGCCTGGACAGTTGCATATGTTCTTGTGGGAAAATGATGGTCCTCATGAGTTACCAGGTGAGGCCATTGAGGAAGAGGGGGTAGAGGTGACTGAGCTGTCACTATAACCAAAAAACAAGACACATGGTGGCACTACCAGCTCCAGTGGTGTGCTTATTCCTTCCCAGCTACCAGCAAATTTAACAAGCTCAAAGTAAAGGAGATGTAATATAATGATTGGCTGGTAACCATTCAAGGGTATTCCCTTTATTACAGGGATAGAGAGGGTAAAAAAGGGGGAGGGGTATACCTGTATATCAAGAATAATGTACAAGTGAATGTGGGAGATGACATCACTAAGGGAGCAAGGGAATCCTTATTGGTAGAGCTCCAAAGGGAGGAAGCTAAGGGGAAAGTAATACTGGGAGTATGCTATAGGGAGGAGGGGAAGATGGACTTCCTATCACAATTTTCATTAGCGACAAGGATGGGAAGTGTCATCATAATGGGGGACTTTAATTATCTAGACATAGACTGGGCGAAAGAACCTGTGCATTCGTCTAAGGCTCTCCAGTTCCTAAATATCTTGCAGGACAATTTCATGGGTGGGATGGTAGACACGCCAGCTAGAAACAAAGCGTTACTAGACCTACTGATTACCAACAATACAGACCTGATCACGGTTGTGGAACTATGGGGCAATTTAGGAAACAGCGATCACAGGTCAATTAGCTTTAGTATAAATCACACAAATAAGAACCATAAGGGGAATACAAAGACACTGATTTTCAAAAGTGCCAACTTCCCTAAACTACAAACCTTGCTAGAAGATATTAATTGGGATAAAATCTTAGGAACAAAGAACATGGAGGAGAGATAGGTTTGCTTTAAGAGCATATTAAATAAGGGCATTAGCCAGTGCATCCCATTGAGAAATAAATTTAAAAGAGCGAACAAAAGTCCTGGGTGGCTTAACTCCAATGTAAAAATGCATATAAAAGCAAAGGAGAAGGCCTTCAAAAAATACAAGGCTGAGGGATCATCATCAGCATTCAAACTTTACAAAGAATGCAACAAGAAATGTAAGGGTGCAATTAGGGCGGCTAAGATAGAAAACATAGCGGAGGAGAGAAATAAAAATCCCAAAAAATTATTTAGGTATATAAACAGTAAAAGAGGGAGAACATACCATATTGGCCCCATAAAGAATGAGAAAGGGAATCTGGTTACAAAGGATGGTGAGATGGCGAAGGTATTGAATTTATTCTTCTCCTCAGACTTCACGAGGGAATTGGGGGGCTTCAGAAACCAAAACTGCAGTGTTTTTACTCATGACACATCACAGGAAGCACCCTCATGGCTAACAGAGGACAGAATTAGGAATAGACTTGAAAAACGTAACAATAATAAGTCACCGGGACCAGATGGCTTGCACCCGAGGATCCTTAGGGAACTCAGTCAATTAATTGCCAGGTCATGGTTCCTAATTTTTACTGACTTGAATGGTACCAGCTGATTGGAGAAAAGCCAACGTAGCACCAATTTTAAAAAAAGGGCCAAAATACATCCCTCGGAATTACAGACCAATTAGCCTAACATCAATAATATGCAAGCTCTTGGAGGGGATGATAAGGGGGCTATATACAAGATTTTAGTAATGAAAATGGTATCTTTAGCAGTAATCTGCATGGATTAATGAAGAATCGTTTTTGTCAAAATAATCTATTAAACTTCAATGGGGAGGTGAGCTGCCATCTAGATAAAGGAAGGCCCGTAGACATTATGTATCTGGATTTTGCAAAAGCATTTGACACAGTTCCCCATAAACCTTTACTGTACAAAGTAAGGTCCGTTGACATGGACCATAGGGTGAGTACATGGATTGAAAACTGGCTACAAGGGCGAGTTCAGAGGGTAGTGATAAATGGGGAGTATTAGGAATGGGTGGAAAGTGGGGTCCTCCAGAGTTCTGTCCTGGGACCAATCCTATTTAATTTGTTCATAAACAACCTGGAGGATGGGATAAACAGTTCAATCTCTGTATTTGTGGACGATACTAGGCTAAGCAGGGCAATAACTTCTCTGCAGGATGTGGAAACCTTGCAAGTAGATCTGAACAAATTCATTAGGGTGGGCAACTACATGGCAAATTAGGTTTAATGTGGAAAAATGTAAAATAACGCATTTGGGTGGCAAAAATATGAATGCAATCTACTCACTGTGGGGAGAACCTCTGGGGGAATCAAGTATAGAAAAGGACCTGGTCGACCTAGTAGATTATAGGCTCAGCAATGGCATGCAATGCCAAGCTGCTGCTAACAAAGCAAACAGAATAATGGTATGCATTAAAAAGGGGATTAACTCAAGAGATAAAGCAATAATTCTCCCACTCTACAAGACTCTGGTCCGGCCTCACCTGTAGTATGTTTTCCAGTTCTGGGCACCAGTCCTCAGGAAGGATGTGCTGGAAATGGAGCGAGTACAGAGAAGGGAAACACAGCTAATAAAGGGACTGGAGGATCTTAGTTATGAGGAAAGGTTACGAGCACTGAACTTATTCTCTCTAGAGAAGAGACGCTTGAGAGTGGATGTGATTTCAATTTAAAAATATCATACTGGTGACCCCAGAATAGGGATAAAACTTTTCCGCGTAAGGGAGTTTAATAAGACACGTGGCCACTCATTAAAATTAGAAGAAAAGAGGTTTAACCTTAAACTGCGTAAAGGGTTCTTTACTGTAAGAGCGGCAAGGATGTGGAATTCCCTTCCACAGGCGGTGGTCTCAGCGGGGGGCATCGATAGTTTAAAAAACTATTAGATAAGCACCTGAATGGCCACAACATACAGGGATATACAATGTAATACTGACATATAATCATACTCATAGGTTGGACTTGATGGACTTGTGTCTTTTTTCAACCTCACCTACTATAAAACTATGTAACTATGCTGAGCCAGGTGTCTGTGGTCATGTGATCATTCTGGGTATACGAATGGCAGCAGTATCATTAATGTGTTGCTTCCACCAAGCTTTGTTTTGTGTCTCCTCATGCATGTGGTACTTTAAACACACTTGATACTTGGGGATATTAGTGGCCTGCATCTGTGGGGCAATGCCATATGGTGGAATACGATTGTCTTTCCCTTGCATGCTGTCCCAGCCGCTGGCTGAAATCCTGCCTCACTAATGTTGTGTGTCTCCGTCACTTTCCATCTCTGCAATCTTTGGCGCTTAGTTATAATCTGCTATTTTATTATCCCCACCATTCTCATCACACAAACCCATTTGACAGTAAATTGATGCTGGACCATCAATGGAAACTGCTTTTCCCTGCCTGTTGGTTCTATATCAATCTACTGATGGTGTGCCAAAATAATTCAGCCAACACCTCCATGCCAGTTAGCAGAGAAACAGCAAGATTAGCTGTGGAGGAGGAGGAAGAGGGCACATTTGCATCTGCTGATGAAAATGCACTGATCTTTGCCTGGGAGGAGGAGGATGAGAAAGGCTTGGTTATCCACTCCACAATCTCCTTTGCATTCTTTGGTTATATAGCAGGCCCGCTGCCAGAAAGATGCCGAACCTCTGCTCCTCACTTTAGGCCTACCAGACATGATGAATGCAGGGAATTTGCTAACTTTATTAGTGGCTACTGAGGATGTGGACCTTTGGTGCACTAAACTGTATTTCACAGATATGCAATGATGGCTACAAACATAAGGCAGTTAGTTAGTAAACAGTGATATATCACAATACAGCACATTCATTTGGGGTGGGGGTACAGACTATATAGCCCATTGCACTGCAGTTCACTGTAATATTGTAGCACAATACTGTACAGCACTTTATTATACTGTATATGCTAGTAGGGTTGCCACCTTTTCTTCAAGCCAAACCCGAACACTTTAGCATTGCACAGCAAAAAAAATTTTTTGTAGTACATTAAATCCATTATGTATGGGAGAGGAGTGCGGAGGGTATAATGGGGCAGTATGTACGGGAGAGGAGTGCGGAGGGTATGATGGGGGCAGTATGTACGGAAGAGGAGTGTGGAGGGTATGATGGGGGCAGTATGTACGGAAGAGGAGTGCGGAGGGTATGATAGGGGCAGTATGTACGGGAGAGGAGTGCGGAGGGTATGATGGGGGCAGTATGTAGGGGAGAGGAGTGAGGAGGGTATGATGGGGGCAGTATGTACATGAGAGGAGTGCGGAGGGTATGATGGGGGCAGTATGTAAAGGAGAGGAGTGCGGAGGGTATGATGGGGCAGTATGTATAGGAGAGGAGTGCGGAGGGTATGATGGGGCAGTATGTAAAGGAGAGGAGTGCGGAGGGTATGATGGGGCAGTATGTAAAGGAGAGGAGTGTGGAGGGTATGATGGGGCAGTATGTTAAGGAGAGGAATGCGGAGGGTATGATGGGGCAGTATGTAAAGGAGAGGAGTGCGAAGGGTATGATGGGGGCAGTATGTAAAGGAGAGGAATGCGGAGGGTATGATGGGGGCAGTATGTACAGGAGAGGAGAGCGGAGGGTATGATGGGGGCAGTATGTACAGGAGAGGAGTGCGGAGGGTATGATGGGGGCAGTATGTACAGAAGAGGAGTGCGGAGGGTATGATGGGGCCAGTATGTACAGAAGAGGAGTGTGGAGGGTATGATGGGGGCAGTATGTACAGAAGAGGATTGCGGAGGGTATGATGGGGGCAGTATGTACAGAAGAGGAGTGCGGAGGGTATGATGGGGGCAGTATGTACAGAAGAGGAGTGCGGAGGGTATGATGGGGGCAGTATGTAAAGAAGAGGAGTGCGGAGGGTATGATGGGGGCAGTATGTAAAGAAGAGGAATGCGGAGGGTATGATGGGGGCAGTATGTACAGAAGAGGAGTGCGGAGGGTATGATGGGGGCAGTATGTACAGAAGAGGAGTGCGGAGGGTATGATGGGGGCAGTATGTAAAGAAGAGGAGTGCGGAGGGTATGATGGGGGCAGTATGTAAAGAAGAGGAGTGCGGAGGGTATGATGGGGGCAGTATGTAAAGAAGAGGAGTGCGGAGGGTATGATGGGGGCAGTATGTAAAGAAGAGGAGTGCGGAGGGTATGATGGGGGCAGTATGTAAAGAAGAGGAGTGCGGAGGGTATGATGGGGGCAGTATGTAAAGAAGAGGAGTGCGGAGGGTATGATGGGGGCAGTATGTAAAGAAGAGGAGTGCGGAGGGTATGACGGGGGCAGTATGTAAAGAAGAGGAGTGCGGAGGGTATGACGGGGGCAGTATGTACAGAAGAGGAGTGCGGAGGGTATGATGGGGGCAGTATGTACAGAAGAGGAGTGCGGAGGGTATGATGGGGGCAGTATGTAAAGAAGAGGAGTGCGGAGGGTATGATGGGGGCAGTATGTAAAGAAGAGGAGTGCGGAGGGTATGATGGGGGCAGTATGTAAAGAAGAGGAGTGCGGAGGGTATGATGGGGGCAGTATGTAAAAAAGAGGAGTGCGGAGGGTATGATGGGGCAGTATGTACAGAAGAGGAGTGCGGAGGGTATGATGGGGGCAGTATGTAAAGAAGAGGAGTGCGGAGGGTATGATGGGGGCAGTATGTAAAGAAGAGGAGTGCGGAGGGTATGATGGGGCAGTATGGGGAGGGATTTCTTGCAGTGTCTGTGGGGTGACTATGGAATGATGTCCCTCAGCTGGGGGGAAGGAAGCAGCTCTGAGTGATGTCTGGGGGTGATGTAAGCTGGGGGGAGTGGGGGGGCTGAGAAGTGGTCAGATAGTGATGTCTATAATTTAAAAAAAAACTATTGTGGTCATCTACTAAAATATACAACAATACTACTCAATGAAAACATTGTGTTATAAGATGCTAGTCCCCAGCACTCTGTATGTCCAGATGATATGAAGGTAATTGATGACCATTCATGTAACCCGTGTTCTCCAGGCACTTAGTCTGGACAATCAGAGGTGTACACTCATCACATACACACAGGGTTAAGTGAATGGTCATAAATGAACTTCACATAATCTGGACAGAGGGATGTTTGTATAGGTAGATAAGTGTGCAGCTTGGGAGATACTGTGAATCGGCTGTGATGTGATCATTGGGTTGCAGACTCCCCCCTCCTCCCCACACACACTTGCTCGCTGTGTCTTCAGATTCTGCTTATCTTAAGTTCAATGCAAAATAAATCCTCCTGGAACTTTCCACCCTGGGAAACTTTCCTTAGTAAAAAAAAAAAGTCAGCTCACCTCCTAGTGAGCAGCGGCAAACCGGCAAACCGGACAGCAGCTACAGTGGTCTCTTCAACTCCGTCTCTCTGCCACCCCCTTCTCTCGGAACACGGCACTAGTGACTGGAGAGAGGGGAGGTCAGAGATAACAGTGACTGCAGGAGCCTGGATGGGGGAGACAGAAAGGAGCTTCAGATTGCCAAAACACACACCAGCACAGTGTGTGTATTTAATGAGAAGAAATGACACTGCTGCTGTGACAGTCTCCACAGTGGCAAGTATGCTAATGAAGCTTCCCCCTCTGCCAGAATGGTCTGTCCGGGTTTCAGGCAGTCTGAAAACTGGACAGATGATTCAGAACCCGGACTGTCCGGGTGAATCCCGTACAGGTGGCAACCCTATATATAGCACAGGTTAGCAGCACTGTATAGCAGCAAATTTCTCTCCTTGCAAAAAGCACTCTGTCAGATAATCTTTTATATTCTAACTTTCCACACACACTAAGCAACACCCCTATGAACAGGGCCGTCGGAACAGGACAGGCAAACCAAGCAACTGCTTGGGGCCCCCAGCTGGGCTGGGGCCCCAGCAGAGCTGCCTCCCCTCCCGCGATTGGCGGCCCCCCTCCCGCGATTGGCGGCCCCCTCCTTCCGCGATTTGGCAGCCCCCTCCTCCCGCGATTGGCGGCCCCCCTCTCGCGATCGGCGTCGATGTCCCATGTTAGCACCCCCCTTCTGAATTTAAAAAGAAAAACCCCCCCGCTTCTCCAAAAAAAATTAGTAGCACCCCCCCCCCAAATTCTCAATCTGCTTGGGGCCCCCAAATTCCTTCAAACGGCCCTGCCTATGAACCCTACATTTTAGGTGGCTGGCACATATGAAACCCCATCATTTTGGCCCTTGTAAGCCACTTGACCAGCCAGTCAAAGGTCCTTTTGGGTGAAGTTCTGATTGTGTTTGTCTATCCCCCCCCCGCCCATCTGTGACATTTGGCACTTTTTTTTTGGGGGGGGGGGAACAGGTACCTGGTTATAACAGGTACCTGCACCCATGTCTACCTGGATCGCCATGGTGACCCAAGCAGATGTTTACCCCTCCCTCTTCACCCGCAGCCTTCTGGGACACATTACAGGTCCCAGAAGACTGTGGGACCATTCACAAAGTGCAGCACAGCTCGTGCATGCGCAGTGGGAGCTGGCTGTGAAGCTGCAAGGCAAGTCGCAAATTAGGATGCCAGCACCTGGACCTGAAGAACCCCATTAAAGAATCAGCTAGGGTGAGGACAGCACTGGATCCCTGCACAGGTAAGTGTTCTTATATTAACAGTCAGCAGCTACAGTTTTGTAGCTGCTGATTTTTAATTTTCTGGGGGGAGACTGAAGCTCCTCTTTAACAACTGTCATTATATACTTAAGCCTAATTCCCAACTCAGGTATGTTAGTACACATTTTGTAATCCAGTGTTCTATCATGGTAACAACCCTATTGTCCAGCCATTGTAACTGAATATAAGGGAAATCTTCAAAAGAAGACACTAATTCTGGTGACCCTGACAACAAAGGACTTCCTCACTTTGGAGGGAATTTCCTTTTTTGGCTATGAGACAGGAAGCGATGGGAAATTGCCCCAATGGGACACATGCAGCAAAGATTGACAGAGGTCATCACCCTTCCTTACACTATGCAGAATGAAAAAAAAAAGTTTTGCCTTTAGTTTTACTTTAACCACTTCAGCCCCAGAAGGTTTTACCCCCTTAATGACCAGGCCATTTTTTTGCTATAGGGCACTGCGTTACTTCAAATGACAACTGTGCGGTCGTGCGACTCTGTACCCAAATAAAATGTATGTACTTTTTCCCCACAAATAGAGCTTTCTTTTGGTGGTATTTGATCACCTCTGAGGTTTTAATTTTTTGAACGAGAAACAAAAAAAGAGTGACAATTTAGAAGAAAAAAATATATTTTTTACTTTCAGCGATTTTTAGTGGGACTACGACATTGCGGTGGACAGACCAGACCTAACTGACACTTTTTTGGGAACCAGTGACATTACTACAGTAATCAGTGCTAAAAATATGCACTGTTACTGTACTAATGACACTGGCAGGGAGGGGGTTAACAACCGGGGGCGATCAAAGGGTTAAAGTGGTAGTCCACCCTAACACTTAAATTCTCCGCTGCAATCATTAATGTGAGCTAAGTTCAGCCTTATGACTCAAAATGAAAAAATCACAGTTTTTTTACCCTTATTTTGCATTATACAGTGCCGTCACATGACTTCAATATCAAAAAGGATGGATTGTACATCCTAATTCATGAGAAAATTAAGAAATAAAAAAAGAATCATCCACACAGGACACGGGGGGGGGGGAGGGAGGATGAGGTGTAGGGCACATATATGCTGGGCTTTGAATGAACACTAGCACAGGAGAAGGGAGCTGGATAAGGGGGGGGGGGGGTGTCAGTGTAGCTGGAAGTGCTCTGGGGTTTCAGTACAGGCAACCACACTTAGACCACTTTCACACTAAGGTGCTTTTCAGGCGCTTTCACCCTAAAAAAAGCGCCTGAAAACTTATTTCCATTAAAATCAATGGATGCTTTCACACTGAGGCAGTGCGCTAAAAAAACGCCCCTCTCCATTGAAATGAATTGATAGCGCTTCAAAACCGCCTGAAATACGATTCAAAAGCGCTCAGTGTTTTACTGGCAGTTATTTAAGCGCCTCAGTGTGAAAGTGGCCTAAGACTTTGTTTCCACTAGTGCAACTTGTCATGCGACTTTGGACACATAAAGTTGTATGACAAGTCACAGCCCATTGATTTCAATGGCACCCGTTTACATCTATGCGACTTTGAAAATCAGCAACTTTGAAAAGGTATGCAACTATGTTTCAAAAAAAATATTACAATATGGGGTGGGACTTTAATTATGCCTCTGAGGAGTGTAGAAAAAGATACAAATACTATAATTAAATAGAAAAATAGATACATTTTATTTATCCGCCGAATGGCAGTACAGTTTAAAAGTCAAGTATAAACAAGTTACAGTCTTGAAGTTAGGGGTGTGCAGATCCCAAGCAGTTATAACGGAGTGGCCTGCGCGTTTCGCGGTCAATTCCGCTTCATCGGGGCCTTGATTATAGCACAATGGGATATCGCATAAGTTCTACAGATGAAATATTGATAAACAATGCAACTATCATGTTATTTATGCATTGTTTATCAATATTTCATCAAAATGTATCTATTTTTCTGTTTAATTATAGTATTTGTATCTTTTTCTACACTCCTCAGAGGCACAACTAAAGTCCCACCCCTATTGTAATATTTTTTTGAAACATAGTTGCATACTTTTAAGGGATGGTGCCTCTGTAGGAGTAGTTGTTTCCACGCCTACCCCAACCCCTACACATTTGAAAAGGTATCTGCACTACTTTGATGCAACTTTTGATGCAACTTTAATCCAGAGAGTGTAAAGTTGGATCAAAGCTGCACTCAAAGTCACATCAAAGTCATACTCCAAAGTCTTATGCCGCGTACACACGATCGTTTTTCACGCCGTTAAAAATGCAATTTTTTTAATTGGGCATTAAAAACGATCATATAAAGAGAGAAAATACTGCGCTAATCTAAAATAGTGAATAAAAATAAAGCTGCTACATAAAATGTGACTAAAATTAATAAACATGGAATGAAGATGTAGCGCTAAGTGAAGAAATGAAGCCCAATAATTTGGGCCTCCAATCAAACCAAAGTGATAAATAATATCTAAATAATGAGTCCATACAGTGTCCATAGAAAATTTTCGTGTTGTGAAGAAAGAACATGTAGCACTGAAGGGTCATCACATAACTCTTATAGAAAAAGAGAGGTAGAATACTCTTACCGGAACATTAGACATACGAAATACCAGTGGCACTCTTCATCAGTTAGTCTGGAAACTGGATCAGATGGGTCCCCAATGTAGACTGTCCGGTAGGCTCCCCGACTTGACAGCAGACTCTGGGTTTCACACCGATCCAGGTGGTCCTCCGATGGAACTGGAACCGCCACTCAGCATGGAGACTCTTTACCACGGTGAATATTAGTAACCAGTGGCCAAAGGAAGCTATTACTTGACCAACCACCCATGTGAGGAGAAAAGAAGTGAAAGAATGCTCCAATGGTGCAGGTTAATGAGGGTTTATTCAACCAACATAAAAGTGATCACAAAGTGATCACAAACAATAAAAACGTTTAAAAAGGGGCAGTGAATGAGGTAGTGTACCAAGCCCTACGCATTTCAAACAAATGTTCTTCAACAGGGGCATGCCCCTGTTGAAGAACATTTGTTCGAAACGCGTAGGGCTTGGTACACTACCTCATTCACTGCCCCTTTTTAAACGTTTTTATTGTTTGTGATCACTTTTATGTTGGTTGAATAAACCCTCATTGACCTGCACCATTGGAGCATTCTTTCCCTTCTTTTCTCCTCACATGGGTGGTTGGTCAAGTAATAGCTTTCTTTGGCCACTGGTTACTAATATTCACCGTGGTAAAGAGTCTCCATGCTGAGTGGCGGTTCCAGTTCCATCGGAGGACCACTTGGATCGGTGTGAAACCCAGAGTCTGCTGTCAAGTCGGGGAGCCTACCGGACAGTCTACATTGGGGACCCATCTGATCCAGTTTCCAGACTAACTGATGAGGAGTGCCACTGGGATTTCGTATGCCTATTTGACCTGCCTAAA
The DNA here is from genome assembly GCA_029206835.1 of Rana muscosa. Classification (NCBI taxonomy): domain Eukaryota; kingdom Metazoa; phylum Chordata; class Amphibia; order Anura; family Ranidae; genus Rana; species Rana muscosa. Next base: position 1,246,844,055 of record CM055122.1, read on the forward strand.
CCACAGGTCTAATGTTCCGGTAAGAGTATTCTACCTCTCTTTTTCTATAAGAGTTATGTGATGACCCTTCAGTGCTACATGTTCTTTCTTCACAACACGAAAAAATTTTATGGACACTGTATGGACTCATTATATTGATATTATTTATCACTTTGGTTTGATTGGAGGCCCAAATTATTGGGCTTCATTTCTTCACTTAGCGCTACATCTTCATTCCATTAAAAACGATTGTGTGTATGCTCCAGAGCATTTTTAACAACGTGAAAAACGGCCATTAAAAATTTTGAACATGCTCTATTTTTTCACGTCGTTTTTTTTAACGCCGTGAAAAACGGTAGTGTGTATGCTTTTACGAGGTGAAAAAAAACGCGCATGCTCAGAATCAAGTATGAGACGGGAGCGCACGTTTTGGTAAAGCTAGCGTTTGAAATGGAGATGGCACATTCGTCACGCTGGAAATAATAGCATTGTTTAATGCAACGCATTCCTTTCTTCTTTAGATAATGCTTAAATAATGAACTTATTTTGCTAATGATATTCAGAGTTATGGCAAACTTGTTTCTTAGTAATTCTTAAGTGATCTAATGATTTTTAAAAATTGTTGTTAAGCCAGATCTCCGTCATAAATTCATAAATAAATTTAAATATCTTTTATTTTTTATTTATTTTCTATTTAAATTTTAGATTAATGAAATTGTTTTATTTTTAATGTTTGATTTAGGAATGTTTTTTTTTTGTTCTTTTATATTTTTATTTTTATTATTTTCTTTTATATTTCGTATTGTATTTTTGCAAAATTATATTTTGTGTGTCAAGTTACCACACCAACATTCTAAATTTGTATAATTTTCCCTCAAGGAGGTTTGTGTCCCTTGTTAATACAAATAATATTTTTAGAAATGTCCCTGCCTACTCCCTAGCAAACTCTCTTTTTGAATAGAAATCACATAGTCAAGTATTATTAGAAAACCAAAATAATCCTTTATTTAGGCAGATAACAAATTAAAGGGGAAGGCAGCACTGGAGACCCTGCTTGAATTTGTGCATCCTTTGGACCCCACAGCAACCATCCAAGAAGAGAACATCAAACTCTGGAATTACCCCCCCAAAAAAAAGGAGCACAATCTTGTCTTGGACTCCCAGAGGTCAGGAACAGCAGCAGATAAGTCAGATATGTCCCCAGTCTGTGGTACTACAGCAGTCATTATTTTTTCCTCTTCCTTGTAGCCTTCTCTCCAGCCTTCTCTGCAGCCTTCTCTGCAGCCTTTGTTGAGCGCTTCCTCGGAGGCTGGGGCTCAGGAGGAGAGCTTGTGGCAGGAGGAGTAGGAGGAGGAGGGACGACCTGAGTAAGATCGGTGAACTGTGTAAGTTCACCCAGCAACCCCCTGTTGATCACCTTCAGCATGATGTTTTCGCTCTACAGGCGTTGCCTCAAGTCCATCTGCGATAATTTATGGGCCAGGACTTAGGAATGCACGGGTTTCCTCCTCCACCTGCCTAACCCTCCTTGGCACTCGTTGGTGGATTTTCAGGGGAGGCATCTGGGCTCTTGTGCTGGGCCTGGCCTCCTCCTGTATGCCACTGGGCCCTGCCTCCTCCTGGTCCCCAACATCACCCTCTTCCTGGCTCTGCTCTGGCTGTATAAAAAAAAAGGGACATTCTTTATTTTTTGGCATCATCAATTACACACATTGTTCACCTCAAGACATTTTAAAATTGAATGGCAAAAGTGATTAAAATTACAATGATTCTGACTCCTGATTTTTTTTGCTTGTCCCCATCAAATTTGGCCACTACTGTCTATTGCTATGTAAATCAATTTATTTACAGACATTAAATAGATACCAATAGTAACATCTATTTTAAATCATCACTTTTGTAACATATAAATGTAGATATCAATACTATACCTGGCTCCATATATCCAAATCGGGCTCCTCAAGGACCTCTGCTTGATCCTTCGAGGAAGCCAGAGCAGGGTTGCAAGGAAGGCTGGAGGGTTGGTTGAAAGGAAGGCTGGAGGGTTGGCTACGAGGAAGGCTGGATAGACCTCTGGGGGGAAGGGTTGACAGAGATTCCCTGAATTCCAGATGGTCATCCAGAAATGCTAACTTGCTGTAGTACCACAGATTGGGTTTATAAACCTTATCTGCTGCAGCACCTGACCTCTGGGACTTCAGGACCATATTCCTCTGTGTCCTGTATGTGCCCCTAACGGTAGCTAGTTTGGTGTTCACCTCTTGGCTGGTTGCAGTGGGGATCTGGGTTTGAACACATCCAAGCAGGCTCTCCAGTGCTGCTGTCCTGGCAGCTTTATTTTTATTTTTTGCAGTTTTCGTCTGCCACAGGACAGGGAGTTCCTTCCATCTGTCCAGGAACTCCCCCATGAACTCAGGATTCTTGAAAGCCTGCATATTGTCTGTAAAATCAAGAACCACAAAAAAATAATATTTTCAGTCAAGATTCATCAAATAATCATTTTGGACATATATAGGCCACAATCTCATCCTCTGAAGAAACACACATCTTAAAAATGTTATCTACCTTTGCTAACACGTTCGTTGCTAACTCCCTCTCCCATGGATATTAACTTTATATACACTGCTCATGCGTGAAACTCTGCACGATTTCCCCGCCCCTGACGTTCGATATTGTATTTTCCCCGCCCCTTCTCGCTCGTCGTAGTGCTAAACAACATGGCGGAGACACAGGTGGCTGAGATTACCTCTACAGAGGAGGAAATTCCAGACGAACCCAAATCCCGATCCCGGAGATATAAGGCATCCAACATGTCATTAGAGGAAATGGATGAGGAGGGAGGATTATGATGCCAAGCATGGGTTGTATAAAAGGCCTAATCTTGTCAAGACAAAAATTATGGGGAAAGTGGTCAAAACTCTTCACCAAAAATTTGGGGTGTGCAGAACGAAGGAACAGCTCAGAAAACGTTGGTCTGATCTCAAGTTGCGGGAGCCCGACCAATACAAAAGAATAAAGAAAGTTTTAGGAAAAAGTAAGTAATTTTCATACATTTTCTAAACAAAATATTATTACTTGTATTATGCTGCGGGTTTTTGTCTTTAATCTAGTACAGTGAAAGATAACAACTTTCATGTTTGTCAGCACAGTAAACGGACGTAGTAAACCTCTTTCTCCGTACACTTATTAATACGAGGTTTTAGGATCATCCAGTGTGCAAAAATAAATTTCAATGTATTTTTTGGGGAGATGATTTTTGGAACATGATGATTTTATTGTTTTTGACAAAAATATTTATGACAAATTAAGGGTATGCATTGTAATGTTAAAGGAGAGAATGCTCAGCAGCTGATTAAACATCTGGACTCAGTAGTACAAGTGTGGCCCAACAGAACAAACTTTTTAGGGTGTCACACACAGGTGATCCAGTGTATATACTTGGGAGTGTTTCAATGTGTCAAACTTTATTAAAATAAGTAGATGTTCTTGTTTTTGCTATGTATCCAATCATGTGTTCAGGTTGTCACTGGGGCTAAATTGAAAATTGGACCACACTTCCAAAGAATCTTTCAAATTTATCTTTCAGGGTTTATTTTTGTATATAATGATTATTTAGGAAATTAACTATACCTTTTATTGCAATCTCAATAGGGCTTCAAAAAGCTTTGAGAGATGAGCCTATAAATCCCACACCTCCAACAAGACCCCCAGAACCACATGATGGAGAGGAACGTGAAGTGGAGGAAGTGGAAAGTGGCACCACAACAGGTCAGTGTCAAACAACACAGATGCAGGTTAATAGATGTAGGCCTACATATTCTATAGTACATGTTTGTTTATTTTATTTTTAAGTGCTGTTCTGCCTGAAGACCCCGAAAAGTTTACAAGTCACAGTGCACAGATCCTGATACAATACCTAATGGTCTGCTGTCGTGACCTTGAAAAAATAAAGGGAGACTTGATAGAGATCAGGCAAAATACCAAGCGGGTGGAGGAAAGGCTACAAAATATCATGGCCGTGCTTGGGCGTATTTAATTTTTTAACACAAAAGAACTTTGAACTTGCTGTGTTTTTGCAGGTTTTTGTTTGTTTTCATCTTTAATTAATACTACATGTTTAAATTTACATTAAAGATTTTTATATAGTTTTTTAAGCATGCCTGTTCATGCATTTTACCACCAAAAATATTTTTGATACATCCAAAAAAAAAAGATTTTTAATCCAAAAAATTTGTGGCTTGATTATGTAAATGTTGGGCAAAGTGAAATAATAAATGTTTTGTGTTTACACTGACAATGAAGGGTATTTAAGAATGCAAAATACACATGGCACTACAAGTGCACTAGGTAAACCTACGAGAAACATAAAAGAATCAAAAACAAAAACACAATACAAAGAATTTTTCAAATAAATAATTTATTTTAAAATAAAATAAATTTAGTCATCCACAGGCATATCAATGGCCCCCTACCCACAAAATATTCTACATATTTTTGACGAACATCACGTCCGGTTTGGGGGACCAAGCCTGGACGGCCAGCTTCCAGGGCCAATAAATTGCTATTGTCCAGTAATGAGGCCTCAGGCCCACTCAAAGATAGGTAATTTTGTGAATGCACCCTTAAAAAATTATGTAGCACGCAACACGTCATGACCACATGGTTCCATTTATAGGGGGCAAGGTGGACGGAGGTGAGGAACAAGCGGAATCGGCTGGCCATGATGCCAAAGGCATTTTCCACCACCCTTCTTGCTCTGGCCAGCCGATAGTTAAACACCCTCCTCTTGGGGGTGAGGGTGCGTTGAGGGAATGGCCTCATTAAATGGGGACCCAGGCCAAATGCCTCATCCGCTACAAACACAAATGGGAGTCCCTCCACATTCTGCTCCGCTGGTGGCAAGGCCAGCTCATCCGATAGGAGCCATTCCCCAAACTCTGTCTGTGCAAAGACTCCTCCATCTGACATTCTGCCATTTTTGCCAACGTCCACATACATAAATTCGTAGGTGGCCAACACCACTGCCATCATGACGATGCTGTGGAACCCCTTGTAATTGTAGTAAAAGGATCCCGAATGGGGTGGTGGTACGACCCGAACATGCTTGCGGTCTATGGCCCCTCCACAGTTTGGAAAGTTCCATCGTTGGGCAAACTCAGATGCCACATTCTGCCATTCATGTGGCGTAGAAGGGAACTGTGGAGTTAAAATAAAAAAAATATTAATACTTTGAGACAGAAACATTGCAAGCAGATTTGATAAAACCATTCCTGGCCAACATTAAGATAAACATAGAAAGATTTTTAAATGATTAGTAAGCACCAAAAAAGCTAAACCACAAAAAAATTAAAAATATGGGGGGTGGGGGGTGGGGGGGGTTGAAGATGAGTTGGGGAGATCACAAATCAAGGCTGTAGCACTCTGTATGAAGTGAAAGAAAATGTAACATTCCTAAGCAATCTTTAGGGGGCGTTTAGGGTAAAGCACTACAATGGAGCAGAGAACAAAAGAAAGGGAAGTGACTAGGCTAGGTGAGTATGGCCCCAGGATAGCATGCTGGAGAGGTTAGCTAAGGAAAATTTAAATGTAGGCCAAAAAAAACACATCCAAAAAAAAAAAACATGCATGGGGAGAAAGGGGACATTCCCTGCAGATTAGAATCATGGGAATTAGGGACTGATAAAATAAATAATAAACATTATTAAGCAAGAAATACATACAATGTGATGTTTTAAATTAGAACACTTACCTTAATATAGTCCTCCTGCAAAACTTGAAGGATGGCAGAACAAGTCTCTGGTATAGTGATCCCCAGAGCCTGGGGGGAGATGCCTGTTGAGAACTTGAGGTCCTGCAGGCTTCTCCCAGTCGCCAGGTATCGCAACGTGGCGATGAGCCTCTGCTCAGCAGTGATGGCTTCCCGCATAACGGTGTCCTGTCTGGTAATGTAGGGGGACACCAAAGCCAACAGATGCTGAAATACGGGGTCAGACATCCTGAGAAAATTCCTGTAGTCCTCAGGATTATTCTCCCTGATCTCCCGCAACAAAGGCATGTGACAAAACTGGTGCCGCTGGAGCAACCAATTCTTGGTCCATGAACTCCTCCTGACCCTGCTCATGGCATGGAGTCGGAATACAGCATGAACCACTGCTCCAACTACAGCACGAACTCTACGACGAGTACGTAGCCACAACATGGCTAGATAACGGTCGGCTGCTCAGAACGAACTAGAAGAACGCACGGAAGAACAGCAAGGCCTATGAAGAACAAGCTGAAAAACAGGAACGAGCAGACAAGAACGCACTGAATAAACAGATACGAACTGACTACAAGCACTGCAAGACAGATACGAACCCACAAGCACAAACTGAACTCCACAAAACGATCTTCAAAGCACGAAGACTGAAAAGCACGAATCGTCTCTCACCAAACTTTTACTAACATGGGGTAACACGAAATTAGCAAAAGCGTCCCAAAGGGTGGCGCCATTAGAACGGAACTTCCCCTTTATACTGCCGTCGTACGTGTTGTACGTCACTGCGCTTTGCTCGAGCGTTTTTTTTCATGATCGTGTGGATGCAAGACAGGCTTGAGAGGAAACAAGAAAAAAAACTACGAGAAAAACGTTGGTTTTAAAAATGACATTAAAAACATACGTGTGTACGCGGTATAAGGCTACGTTTCCACTAGTGTGAAAAGTCATTCGATTTAGAGTGCCACTTTGCTTGCAGCCTTGATCCAACTTTACACTCTGGATCAAAGTTGTATCAAAAGTTGCATCAAAGTAGTGCAGGTAACTTTTTAAAGTCGCTGATTTACAAAGTCGCATAGATGGGAGCGGTTGCCATTGTAATCAATGGGCGTTGTGTCCAAAGTCGCATGACAAGTTGCACTAGTGGAAACGGAGCCTTAAACTCACTACTCACATGTAATGAGCAATATAAATCGAACTGTATCCCTCCAAACTTACATTTTTTTTCCATTGTACAATATTTCTTTCATATTTCTTCCCCTGCTCCCTCCGCTGTTCACAGCAGTTGTGCATGTTTTACACCATGCACACAGTGCCCATCACAGTGCCACACTATGCACTCAGTGCCCATCACAGTGCCCATCACAGTGCCCATCAGTGCCCATCACAATGCCACACCATGCACAGAGTGCCCATTAGTGCCCATCACAGTGCCATCACCATGCACTCAGTGCCCACCACAGTGCCCATCACAGTGTCACACCAGGCACACAGTGCCCATCAAAGTGCACATCACAGTGCCCATCACAGTGTCACACCATGCACACAGTGCCCATTACAGTGTCACACCAGGCACACAGTGCTCATCACAGTGCTCATAACAGTGCCCATCATAATGCCACACCATGCACACAGTGCCCATTACAGTGTCACGCCAGGCACACAGTGCCCACCACATTGCCACACCAAGCACACAGTGCCCATCACAGTGTCCACCACAGTGCCACACCATGCACACAGTGCCCATCACAGTGCCACACCATGTACACAGTGCCCATCAGTACCATCACAATGCCATGCAGAAACAACCCGTGGTTGTACACTGTAGAAAATCTGCAGCATATCGCACTGTAATCTATCTTACAGTTTATAACAAACATAACATACTTCCAAAGCCTGCCCCCTCCCCCTCTCTCAGGAGAAGCTGCTGGCCAAAATGAGACAATGAAGACAGGAGATCTATAAGGGATAGGAGGGATGGGGGCGGGGCTGGGCGGGTCTATGCATACCTGTCTAAGAACGACCGACAACCTTTTCAGGAAGTGAAAGACAACTTACCAAATTCAGATGAACATGATAGCATTGTCGATGAAGAACAGAAAGTAGCTGATTGTCTGGCTTCGATAAGACTTTCTAAGCTAAACAATCAGCTAGCCAGAAAATGAATAATATCAATATTTAACATACTATTAAAAGGAAAAAAAAATTGACTGGACTTCCACTTTAAGTGTGTCTCTAGGGGGTGTTTCTAACTGTGTGGAAGATAGACTCACTAGATGAACATAGTGATCCCTGTTCCCAATTAGCAGCAACACAAGATCACTGTGTTCATCTCTGACAGAACAGCCACTGATTGGCTTCCCTCTCTGGCCCTCACTGGCTATTGCATGAAATGATGTACAGGTACGTCATTCCACTCAATACAGCCAATCTGACGCAGTATATGTACTGTGGCAGGTCGGTAAGTGGTTAAGTAATTGTTCTTAATGGATATGCTTTAGTTAAATAATGTTTTGAGGGGCGTGGCTTGCGCACGCACTGGTATGGACGCCTAAGCTGTGAGCTCCGCCAGCCTGACCGGACTAGAAGCGACGAACGGGCACAATCACCATGCTATCCAGCCCCATAGTGCCACGATCACTTCTCCCGAGCCTCGCAGCCACGATGTCCCGCAAACGGAACCAGGACAAGGGACCAAAAAGGCTGGAATCCTTCTCCTTCCAGCCCTGCCACTCGCAAAGCAAAAGCCAAGATGGCGCTGCCGGAGGCTCAGCGCGGCACTCATTAGACTACACGGGCCTACCTGGAGCTCATCCACAAGAAATACACACTGGGATGCTTCCCTCCTTCCCTCCTGACTCCTCGCCTGCAACTCCAGCTAAATCGAGGATGCGGATGGATCTTCCTGACCAGGCCTCAGGTGCAGTGAGTACAGGCCTACATAATGACTCTGCTATCGCCTCACTTCAGTCTTCTATAGCACAATTTCCAACCTCAGGGCAACCGGTGCTGGACACCACTATGAAGGATATGCTCCTATCTTTACAATCTTCTCTTATGACTAACGCATCCTCCCTGATTAATCGATTCTCATTAGAAATGAAACACATGGACAATAGGATGCAATTTATGGAAAATAAAATGGAGGAATGCACCGAAACAGTTAATGAGCTGGTGGATGCATACACTGAGCAGAAGGACGACTCTTTCTGGATCAAAGCAAAGCTCGCGGACCTTGAGGACCGCTCCAGACGCAATAATATTAAAATCCACGGGATCCCAGAGTCTGTCCAGCCCAAAGAGCTGCACACCTTTGCTAGCACAATGTTTTCTAGTATGCTTCCAGAGCTCTCCCCAATTGAACTCACTATAGACCGCATCCATAGACTTCCTAAGCCCCGCCATCTTGAAGCGGATATACCCCGAGATGTCCTTCTGAGAATTCACTATTTTCAAGCTAAAGAACAGATTCTTATGAAAGCTAAGGAAATATCTCCACTCCCAGCGCCATACTCAGACATCCAGCTGTATGCAGACTTGTCTCAATATACACTCCAAATGAGGAAGCAACTAAAAACCATCATGAAATCCATGAATAACCACAAAATGACATACAAATGGCGCCACCCAGCGACCATCTTGGCCACCTACAATGGCATACCACACACCATCTCTACCTTAGAGGGGGGCATGAAACTTCTGCAGTCCTGGGAAATCCTGCCAGAACCCTCCCACAATCATCCGAACCCTAATGGGATGCCAAACCCGTTTACCTTTTGGTCCTGGACGGGAGAAGTACAAAAGAAAATAAATCTGAGAGCCTAGCCCAAATCCACTTTACTGAGCGAATTTACTAGTCCGGTCTGGTCATGCGCTCCAACATCTGCTTTCTGAACTTTCCCCCGTTCTTGGTCAGCTGCTCAACCGAGCTGTCTGTTGCTGATGCACCCGTTTGTCCCTCTTGTAGGGTGTTTTCTGTTTTGTTTTTTGTTTTTTACTTTGTTTTATCCAGGTTTGATTATCTATACCATTTATGTGACTCCAACTTCTCCAGGCACACACAAACTGTTCACATAGAACGTCGTTGTTCACCACCTCTAACTTGTTTTATACCTTTCTAGAACCCTGATATTGTTTTGCTACCTGAACTACTAAAGCGCCGATAACAGCCTTCTCATCCACATCACCCGGTTTCCTGAGACCTGGAACATCGCCACGTAAAACTGTGAGTACTTGCATCTATCCAGCACCACTTCTTCACTTGCCATGAGGATCACCGTCCTCTCCCTCAACGCCAAAGGGCTAAACCACCCAGCAAAATGCACCTCTTTATGGAAGTCAGCGATTGCCCATAACTGTGACGTGTTATGCGTCTAAGAGACACACTTTGCCCTAAATGCTGCCCCTTCATGTCACCATAGACACTTTCCACACGTGTTCCAGTCCTCCTTCTCTAAAAAACAACGCAGAGTACTGATCGCTATTAGGAATACTGTTCTCTTTACGCTGCAGCAAGTCACGGACCCGGATGGTCGCTACATTTTTTGAAGTGTACGATTAACAATGTGCCTTATACTCTGGTCTCCATCTACACCCATGGCCAAATAACTTTTCTCAAAAAAACTCTACAGGCAGCCCAGAAATTCCAACAGGGTCATTTGCTATTGTGTGGAGACTTCAATATGGTTCCAAATAACACAATGGACTCAACGGCAGGAACTAAAAGACATGCTTCTACTTTAGATACTTTTATCTCTTCCAATGATTTGTATGACGTGTGGAGGTGTTGTCATGCGAGCGAGAGGGACTTCACATTCCTTTTGCCGTGTCACAACACCTACTCACGAATTGACCTGTTCTTAACTGATAAGTGGTTACTGCAAATAATTTCAAACTCCACTATTCACACCACCACCTGGTCAGACCATGCTCCCATTAGTATCAACATCTCAGATGACTCACCCCAACCCAATCCTACATCTGGAGAGCCAATGACTACCTCCTCAACACCCCATTCTACTCCACAACCATCAAATAATGCTTAGAAGAGTATTTCTTGCTCTACCAAGCCTCTGTATCTGGCCAGCTGGTGGTGTGGAACACCCACAAGGCAGTGATAAGAGGGGTATTCCTACAATTGGGAGCTAGAGCTAAGAAAAAGAGAACTCAAAAACTAGATGAACTCACAGCGGATATAACTGCCACTGAATCTCTAAACAAAACCAATCCCTCCCCACTCCAACAAGCTCAAATTTTCACACTGCGGCATGAGCTGAGATCCCTTCTCCTTGAAAAACACGAAAAATCATACAGTATACTCAGAGCCAACTCATATATGACAGGGAAGAAAGCAGGTAAAGCAATGTCCCTACGAGTCAAAGGCCACAGGAACAAAACAAAAATCCCATTTCTACATCACCCCCACACAGACAAAAAACTCCTTAAACCCGAGGCCATAGCAAACGCCTTTAGTAAGTACTATGAGGACCTGTACAATCTCAAAGATGACCCCACCACCACCCAACCCTCCCAAGCACTGATTCAAACATTCCTAGACAGTGTAAATCTCCCATCTGTAACCCCTACACAGCTTTCGGCGTTAAATGATCCCTTCACAATCACTGAAGTATTAACGGTAATCGAAAAACTCCCTACCTCCAAATCCCCTGGCCCAGGTGGCTTCACTGGGGAATACTACAAACAATTCAAACATATCTTAGCCCCCACATTGTGCCAAACATTTAACTTCACTGCCAAATATGCTTCTTTCCCTACTGAAATGCTCGCTGTCATGGTGGTAACCCTGCCTAAACCGGGTAAAGACCCCACTTCCCCCGAAAAACTTCTGGCCTATCTTGCTGCTTTACCTTGATTTAAAAATCTACGCCAAACTCATAGCCAACAGACTAGAAGACATTCTCCCCTCCCTTATCTTTCAGGACCAATCAGGTTTTACCAAGGGTCGCCAAGCCTCAGATGCAACTAGGCGAATGATAAACATTATTCACCACATAGAAATCACCAAATTACCTTCACTCCTCCTATCCCTAGATGCCAAAAAGGCATTTGATAGGGTCCATTGGGGATACATTTCGGCAGTGCTGAACAAGTCCGGCCTCACAGGACATATACACAATGCGATAATGGCCTTGTACTCCAACCCCTCTGCTCGGGTATTCTCGGCAGATACCCTCTCCTCACCCTTCCAGATCTCCAATTGCACGAGACAAGGATGACCATTATCGCTCATAATATTCAATCTTGTCATGGAACCCTTAGCTGAGAGCATAAGATCTAACAACAAAATCTCCAACATACATCTAGCTGGCTTGGAACATAAAATCAGCTTGTTCGCAGATGATGTGATCCTCATGATCACTGACCCTGACCACTCCCTGCCCGAGATCCAAAGGACGCTCGCCTGGTTCAGTGATGTTTCTTACTACAGAGTCAATGAGACTAAATCGTACATACTTAACCTGGGTCTAGACGTACCCACTAGCAATCGACTTAAATTGCAATTCCCATATACTTGAGCGGACCACAGCATAACGTATTTGGGAATCCAACTAACTACATCAACTAAAACGTTGTTTTCATCTAACTACTTGCCGATCCGCACTAAGCAGATCTGGCGTCCTTTGAGTTCTCATGGTTGGGCCGCTTAGCGGCGTTCAAAATGTTCCATCTTCCCCAAATATTGTACCTATTTCGGACTATACACATCCCTAAGTTACTTCAACTCACTTCAATCGATCCTGTCAAAATTTATTTGGAAAGGTAAGAAAGCCAGATCCGGTCATTCTCAATTAGTTAAACATCGCCTGGCAGGAGTATTGGGATATGTTAATTTCCAAGACTATTACATGGCATCCATCCTGACACAAACTAAGGAATGGTTTCTACTCTACCCCCCTCCCACATTATGAGGAAAAATATAATCATGTTTAGTCCCAGGCAGTAACCTATCTTCCTGGCTATTTGCCACCACGCTGGGAGAGAAACTCCCTCCCCGCCTACCACTGACAATAGTAGCAACTATTAAAGTTTGGTCCCGATTCATGCAAATCTCCGTGACTCACCCCATACAATCGACGGTTTACATCCCTATAGACGCCCTACAACAGATGATGTTCTCCACATCTTACTCCCGTTGGAAAGACAGAGGTATTACCTACATATCTGATCTGATAGACAATGACAAACTCAAAACGTTTCCCGCACTTCAAAATGAATATCAGCTCCCAAATTCTGATATATTCCTGTACATACGTACCCAACACTGCCTTACCTCACTCAAAACATGAACATGTAAACTCCCCCAAATAGCCTGGATCTACTACAGGTCCCCTATAGCTCATCAAAAAGGAATATCATTGTTTTATAATTTACTTCGCTCTAAGACTACATTCACTAGCTCCACTGCGCTGACTAGATGGGAAAGAGATCTAGGTCAACACTTCACACTAGCCCAATGGGAAAAGGCTTGCCAATCCACTTATAAGGTCACCTCACCTGCTGCTCCACTCTCTGGGAACTTGCGTTTAAGCTGACCTATCGTTGGTATCTGACCCCTGACAGATTGTCCAAAATTGACACAACACTTGATAATACTTGCTGGAGGAAATGCGGAAAAAAAGGTGACTTACTACATACATTCTGGGAATGCCCCAAACTTACGCATTATTGGCATTCAGTGTTCCAATTATTGTCTGATGTCACAAAACTAACAATAAGAGGACAACCATCCCTAGCACTACTATCACTGAATATAGACTGATTCCCAAATCCGACGAGGACTATCATAACACATTCTCTTAGCAGCACGCCTCAGTATCTTTAGGAAATGGAAAGACCCAGACCCCCCCACTCTTAACAACATAGTCCACACCACACACGTGCACTTTACACATGAAATGACCCTAGCATTACGCCATAGTGACAAGTCACAGATTCTCCGAAAGTGGCAACAGAGGACTGATTGGGTTAGTTCTCCGGAACTTGTAAAGGCGTTTAACCTTCAACTCTGAATGGAATCTTCTGTAAGGTCTACCGCAGTTTAATTGTTCAATACTCATCACTTTCTCTACATTCTAACTGCTTTCATTGTTTACACCTTTCTTTTTCATTATTGTGGTCAACGACCCTGATCTACGACCTTAAAGGTTGACCTGCGGGGGGGGGGGGGGGGGCACCCACATGGACACAGTATAGCACCCTGAGGGGGGTGCTCGTGTTGGGGTGCTTCCCTTCATCCTCCTATGCCATGCATTTACTTATCTGACCGCCTCTGTTAGCCATTTATATGACATTCCAAAATGCCCATTGCAATCCTTGTTTAAATGTGTTTGCCATACACCACCTACCTCGCAACTTGACGAAATGTATCACTATCCTATGTTATTGTTGAATATGTTTCTTTGAGAAATAACATGTACATGTTCTTTGATTTTGTACCATTGAAAAATCTGCCAATAAAAATCTATTGAGAAAAAATAAATACAAATCTTTTGAATCACTTCATGAGTTACTGCTGTGAGAATGCATATCTTTTTTTTGCAGAGGTAAAGTATATGAAAGCATATAATTTTTGCAGTATACTTATAGAACTGTCTGAAGTTCTACTAGATATATATATGTAAGGAAAAATATGTTTAACTCATAGTTATAATGTTTGAAAAAGTCCATCCAATTCTAACCCACAGAAAAAAAACACACTCACACACAAATACAACACCTCCATACACACAATCTTATACCCACAGTTGATCCGAGCAATATTTATAGAGTTCATAATTAAGAATAATGTACTCTTTCTAATCAAAGCCAACTTTGCCAAGCCAACTAATAAGGGAAAACATATCCGAAAAAGTTCAATTATCACATTTTCTAATGCCCTGTAAAAAACTATCGGATTTCCGATGGAATAAAATCTGATGGATTTTTTCGTCGGAATTCCGATGAAGCTGACTTTCATCAGTTTTGCCTACACACCATCAGACAAAATCCCGACCATCCAAAACACCATGACGTACAACACGTACGACGGCACTATAAAGGGGAAGTTCAAATCCAACGGCGCCACCCTTTGGGCTGCTTTTGCTGATTTCGTGTTACCGCCTGTTAGTAAAAGTTTGGTGTTAGCCGATTCGCGCTTTTCATTCTCTGTGCTTTTCAGTCCATTACAGCATGACGAATGTGATATATCTCTTACGAACGCTAGTTTTACCAGAACGAGCGCTCCCGTCTTGTAATTTAGTCTGAGCATGCGTGGATTTTTCTCCGATGGAGTTCCCCACAGACAACCGGAATTTCCTATCGTTTTTTTTTCCATCGGTAAAATTTAAAACATGTTCTATTTTTTTACACCGATGGGAAAAAGACCAATGGGGCCCACACACGATCGTTTTTTCCGATGAAAAAAGGTCCATCTGTCTTTTTTCATCGGAAAAAACGATCGTGTGTACACGGCATAAGAGTTTTATCAAACAAAAATAAATTAAATCAATCGGAAAATGGTTATTTCCCTTCTTATTCCCTTTATGCATTAGCCTAATTTATTTTTTACATATGATGAAAAGCCAATACTTACTGTATATCTGTTTGAAGAAAGCTAATTAAACTATTTTATTTATATACAGGTATGTTGGATTGATGGATTCAGTAACTCAGACTGAGATAAAGGAAAATACTTACTGTTATTTTCCTTTCCTGATGGACTCCATGGCAGCCTATGTGTGGGTTAACCCCGCCTCCTCTCCAATGCTATAGGACCCTACTCCCATTAGTTTGAGCTCACAGCCAGAGACTGCGTTCCGTAACTAGCCAACTCTTGACCGATTGGTGGGAACTCTGTCTGCCATGGAGTCCATCAGGAAACGAAAATTACGGTAAGTATTTGATAGAAAATGTTCAGTTTTCCTGACAGACTCCATGGCAGCCTATGTGTGGGAAATAACTAGCCAAACCAAAACTTTAATTCGCCCCGTCAACCGACAAGATTCTTAGACCAGAGTTTACAGACGATAAGGATGCAGGTTCTATGCAATAATGTGACATGAAAGTATTAATGGAGGCCCACAAGGCCACTTTGCAGATTACATCTGGAGCCACTTGTCGGGCCACCGCCCAGGAGGTCGCCATGCCCCTGGCTGAATGTGCCATCACCACCTCCGGGGGAGCCAAGCCCTTAGCCTCATAAGCCTGCTGGATGGTTTGGACGATCCAGGCTGCAATCGTTCTGGTCCCGTTTCCCCTTGTTACTCCCAGAGTGTAGGATAAACAGATGATCCGAGCATCTAAAGGAGGAAGTAGCTTGCAGGTATTCCTTCAGTATATCTCCTACAACCAGTGGGTGAGCCTCTGCAGCCCCTGGAGCCCTGAATGTAGGCAGGACAATCTCTTGATTCCCTTGAAACACTGACGTGACTTTAGGATTTGAACCGAGCATAGGGATGAGGACCACCCGGTCCGGAAAGAAAGTCAGGGATGGTTCTTTATGGCCGAAAGTCACAATCTCAGAGACCCTCTTGGCAAATGTGATAGCCATGAGGAAGGTGACTCTTGCAGGAAGATCTTTGATCTTTGATAGAAACTTGGATCGGTTCCTGTGGTATAAAGTCCAGCAAGTGAGTCGATAACAAGAGGGAGATCCCACTTGGGGAATCTTAGCCTCCTTAGGGACCTGAGTCTTGCCCCCCCCTCTGAAGAGCTGTCAGATTAGAGGGTGAACAGCCCATGACGTTTCATTGAAGGCTGACAGTGCTGAGACTTGAACCCTGAGGGAGCTGATGGATGGAGCCATATCAAGACCAGATTGTAAGCATTCCAGGATGTCTTGATTTCCCATATCTCTGTATGAACTTCCCTTAGAGGATGAAAATTTCACAAACTTAGCCCATATTCTCCTATAGATCTTATTTGTGCTTGCCATTCTCATGAGAGTAGAGAATACACCTGATGCCCAGCCAAGGTTTTACTGCCTCTCCCTCTCAAGAACCAGACCATCAGTCTCAAAAGCTCCAGGCAAGGGTGCAGGACTGCCCCTGGGATAGAAGGTCTGGCCTGAGGGGAAGTGGTACCGGGTCTCGAAAGCTAAGCTGGGTCAGGAGGGGAAACCATGGCCTGTTTGGCCAGTAAGGAGCTATTACCACTATTACCACCATTTTAACTGCTTCCTCTCTGAGTCTCTGCAGAAATCTGAGAATGACCGGGAACGGGGGAAAGGCATATGCCCTCCTGAAGTTCCACCGATCTGTCAGGGCATCTACTCCGAAGGCCTGGCTGCACCGGCCCTGGGTGTAATACTTCTTGATCTTAAAATTGCAGGGGGATGCGAAGAGGTCCACTTTGGGATTGACTCCCAAGGACAGGATTCACCTGAACATCTCTGCGTGAAGGGACCGTTCGTTGTTGTCTAGTTACACGCGAGACAGAAAGTTCACCTGGACATCTGGGAATGAAAACTGCTGAGATATCGGCCAGGTTTTTCTGGGCCCATGACATGATAGGCTTGACTTCTTGGAGCAAGGTGGAGCAAGGTGGAGCTCCGAGTCCCCCTTTGTCTCTTCACATAGGAGACTGATGTGGTGTTGTCCATTCTCAATAAAACTGATTCCCCTTTCAGGAGATGACTGAAGGCCACAAAGGCACACCAGGCTGCCCCCAGTTCCAAGACATTTGAGCCCGGGTTGTGGAGACAGGCATCCCACATGCCTTGTGCCAGCTCTGACCTGCAAAGAGCATCCCATTCTGCACCGTTGGCATCGGTCGTAACAGTGACCCATGAGGCGGGGAGATGGAGTGGCACGTGAGCAGGTTCCTGCATTGTTGACACCAGAAAAGGCTGTTCCTCATTACTGTCGTTATGTGAATAAGTTGGTTGCTGTCTCCTGAGTCCCATTGCTGGAGAAACCCTGTCTGGAAAGGGCGTAGCCTCCACAGAGACCATTTGACCATAGGGGTCATAGAGATCATCGTGCCGATGATTTTGAGGCACTGTGAGGCCCTCAGACTTGAGGAGGTTAGAGCCTGTGACACCCATTCTCGTATGACCAGGATCTTCTCCACTAGCAGAGAAATGGTACTATCCACTGTGTTGAAATGGGACCCTAGGTATACCAGGCGCTTTACTGGTTCCAGATGGCTTTTTATTAGTTTAGCAGCCAACCAAACTTGAGCAGTGTGGTGATGACCTGAGCTCTGTGGATCAGCAGCTGCTTCTTGTCTTGAGATAGCAACAGAAGGTCATCGAGATCCACGGCCAGAAGAACTTTCAAGAAGACCCGAGGTGAGGTTGTCAGCCCGAAAGGGAGGCAGGTGAACTGTAGATGTTCTTGCCCGACTGCAAAAACCGGAGGTATTTACAAAATTCTTCCGCTACAGGCACATGGAAATAGGCATATTTTAAGTCGATTGAGACTAGCCAGTCACCTGGCTGCATGGCTTGCTGGATGGTAGATAGAGTGTCCATTTTGAATCTTTTGTGCTTTATAAACTTGTTTAAGTAGGTTAAGTCTATCACAGGGCACCATGAGCCATTTTTCTTTAACACTAGGAGGAGAGGACACCCCTTGGAATTCGATGCCTTTCGGGACAGGCAGCACCGCTCCCTGCGCCATCAGCGAATCCACATAGGACAGTAGCACCTGCTTTTTTTATTCTGACCACGGTAGCAGGGTAGGAATAAACCTGAGGGGAGGAGTACTAATGAAGGACCATGTGTGGCCTGAGGCGACCGCCCTGATGGTCCAGTAGTCCAAGATTGAGGCTACCCCGATGTGTAGAAAGAGAAGCAAACGTGCCGCCTGGGTGGGCCCAATTTCAAAACGACTTAACCGGTTCACGTCCACTGGACGCCTGGCTTTTGGCAAACTTTTGGAAGGAAGTCTAGCCCTTCCACCAATTCCTTCTGAAATCCCAGCCAGGCCTTTAGGAGCATGCTTCCTTTGAATGCATAGTGCTGTGTCTTCTCCGCTGGGGCCTCTTATGACCGAACAGGTGGCTATCCTGGGGCAAGAAGCCCGATATTCCACATGTGGCCCAGGCTATGGCACTATCCAGCCTGTTACCAAACAACGAGGGCCCTTCAAAGGGGATCCTACACCAGGCTTGCTTGGAAGCTGGATCAGCGAGCCAAGGGCGCAACCATAAGGCCCGCTTAGCCATGACCGAGGATAGTATAGTCCAGGCCAACAGGTCAATAAGATCGAGGGAAGCCTCCCCAGGATCGCTGTTGCTAGCTTCAATTCTTGGACAGCCAAACCCCTGGCCAGTTCTTCTCAGACGATCCTGAGCACGGAATCCACATTTTCTGTGCAGGCTTTTTTGCCTTGGACATGGCCGCGAGGGCAAGAGCGGGCTTGCAGGCCATACTGGCTAGCCCATAGATTCTCTTGAGATCTTGATCTATTCTTCTCTCTAGCCCATTCTTGAAAAACACAACATCCTCCAGAGGAAGAGTAACGTGCTTAGCCAGTCGCATCAGTGCTGCGTCTACCAGGGGAGCATTTTCCAAGTGCTTCACATCATCTCGCTTGAAGGGATAGAGTCTTGCGGTTTTATTTGACAAAGAGGTCTTCTTGTCCAGTTTACCCCATTTCTCCACATTACCACATTCAACCAAAAATTAGAACGCTCCTTCCCTAAGTGCTTAAAGAATTTTCTTTGCTTAGCTGGGGGAGTTGAAGGATCTTCCCATTTGAGGGCCTCTTTGAACGCTTTAATCAGTGGTGAGACTAGGGCAAAGTCAAAGCCTCGAAGAAACTCATCTCCCTCCACTTCGCTGTCTAAGGACTGCGGGAGATGCATCATAAGGCTGGAATAGGCCTGGATCAGCTTGGGCCTCATCAGCCAGGGAGCCTGATATAGTGGTGGACTGGCTCCGCGTGCAGGTCGTACCCCATTCCTTTAGGGAGTGCTGCACCACATGCTTCACTAGAGACTCCATTTGTTAGTTTTCAGTCTCTCTTTCCCCAACCGCTTGAGCATAGCAAGGAGCGCATAAAGATTTGCCCTCTGGGACTCGTTTCGAACGCCTGAAAGTGCTACTTCAATGTTGGGCCTCTGTATATGGCCAGGCTGTGTAAAAGTCTCACACATGTGGTATCGCTATACTCAGGAGGAGTAGCAGAATGCATTTTGGGGTGTTATTTTTGCTATGTATATGCTATGCGTTAGAAATATCTTATAAATGGACAACTTTGTGGAAAAAAAATGCATTTTCATTTTTTCTCCACATTTTCCAAAACCTTCTGGAAAAAAATGAACCGTTCAAAAGACTCATAATGCTTCATAGATTATACGTTGGGGTGTGTGCTTTCCAAAATGTCATTTTGTGGAAAATTCTATTGTCCTGGTGCTCCAGGGCCTTCAAAATTGTAATAGGTGGTTGAGAAAGGATATGTGCGATTTATGCTTGTAGAACGCCTGAAAGTGCTACTTCAATGTTGGGCCTCTGTATATGGCCAGGCTGTGTAAAAGTCTCACACATGTGGTATCGCTATACTCAGGAGGAGTAGCAGAATGCATTTTGGGGTGTTATTTTTGCTATGTATATGCTATGCGTTAGAAATATCTTATAAATGGACAACTTTGTGTAAAAAAAATGCATTTTCATTTTTTCTCCACATTTTCCAAAACCTTCTGGAAAAAAATGAACCGTTCAAAAGACTCATAATGCTTCATAGATTATACGTTGGGGTGTGTGCTTTCCAAAATGGGGTCATTTTGTGGAAAATTCTATTGTCCTGGTGCTCCAGGGCCTTCAAAATTGTAATAGGTGGTTGAGAAAGGATATGTGCGATTTATGCTTGTAGAACGCCTGAAAGTGCTACTTCAATGTTGGGCCTCTGTATATGGCCAGGCTGTGTAAAAGTCTCACACATGTGGTATCACTATACTCAGGAGGAGTAGCAGAATGCATTTTGGGGTGTCATTTTTGCTATGTATATGCTATGCGTTAGAAATATCTTATAAATGGACAACTTTGTGTAAAAAAAATGCATTTTCATTTTTTCTCCACATTTTCCAAAACCTTCTGGAAAAAAATGAACCGTTCAAAAGACTCATAATGCTTCATAGATTATACGTTGGGGTGTGTGCTTTCCAAAATGGGGTCATTTTGTGGAAAATTCCATTGTCCTGGTGCTCCAGGGCCTTCAAAAGTGTAATAGGTGGTTGAGAAAGGATATGTGCGATTTATGCTTGTAGAACGCCTGAAAGTGCTACTTCAATGTTGGGCCTCTGTATATGGCCAGGCTGTGTAAAAGTCTCACACATGTGGTATCGCTATACTCAGGAGGAGTAGCAGAATGCATTTTGGGGTGTCATTTTTGCTATGTATATGCTATGCGTTAGAAATATCTTATAAATGGACAACTTTGTGTAAAAAAAATGCATTTTCATTTTTTCTCCACATTTTCCAAAACCTTCTGGAAAAAAATGAACCGTTCAAAAGACTCATAATGCTTCATAGATTATACGTTGGGGTGTGTGCTTTCCAAAATGGGGTCATTTTGTGGAAAATTCCATTGTCCTGGTGCTCCAGGGCCTTCAAAAGTGTAATAGGTGGTTGAGAAAGGATATGTGCGATTTATGCTTGTAGAACGCCTGAAAGTGCTACTTCAATGTTGGGCCTCTGTATGTGGCCAGGCTGTGTAAAAGTCTCACACATGTGGTATCGCTACACTCAGGAGGAGTAGCAGAATGTATTTTGGGGTGTAGTTGCAATTATGCATATGCTGTGTGAGAGAAAAAAACTGTTAATATGACCAGTTTGTGTAAAAAAAAATAAATAAATAAATAAATTTTCCCAAGAATTGTGGGAAAAAAATACAACTTCAAAAAACTCACCACGCCTCTTAGTAAATACCTTGGACTGTCTACTTTCCAAAAAGGGGTAATTTTGGGGTATTTGTACTTTCCTCGCTTGTTAGTGTCTCAAGAAATGAGATATCCCTTCAGTACATCAGGCGTGATCAGATGTGATAAATTTTCAGTGATTGCCACCATAGTTTGTAGACTCTATAACTTTCACAAAGACCAAATAATATACACTAATTTGGGTTCATTTTACCAAAGATATGTAGCAGTATACATTTTGGCACAAATTTATGAAGAAAAATTACTTATTTGCAAAATTTTACAATAGAAACTAAAAAAAAGTGTTTTTTTTTTTAAAAAAATTGCTGTTTTTTTGCTTATATCGCAAAAAATAAAAAACCCAGTGGCGATTAAATACCACCAAAAGAAAGCTCTATTTGTGAGAAGAAAATGATAAAAATTTTGTTTGGATACAGTGTAGCATGACTAAGTAATTGTCATTCAAAGTGTGAGAGTACTGAAAGCTGAAAATTGGTCTGGGCGGGAAGGTGCATAAGTGCATGGTATTGAAGTGGTTAAATTTCGTACCTGGGGGGTGTGTATGATATGCATGTGAAGTGGTGCATGTTTACGGTGCTTAGAACTGTCCCTGCAAAAAATGTCATTTTTGAAAGAAAAAAAATAATTTAAAACTGACTCGCGGCTATTAATGAATTGTCGGCTTTTATCAATACATAGAAAAGTCATTGATAAAAAAAAAAAAAAAAAGCGTGGGGGTTCCCCAGAATTCTATTACCAGGCCCTTCAGGTCTGGAATGGATATTAAGGGGAACCCCGCCACAAATTTAAAAAAAAATTGACGTGGGGTTCCCCCAAATATCTATTCCAGGCCCTTCAGATCTGGCATGGATTTTAAGGGGAACTCCACCCCAAATTTAAAAAAAAATGGCGTGGAGTCCCCCTAAAAATCCATACCAGACCCCTTATCCGAGCATGCAACCTGGCCGGCCGCAGGGGAAAAGGGGGGGACGAGAGAGCGGCCCCCCTCCCTCCTGAACCGTACCAGGCCACATGCCCTCAACATGGGGAGGATGTCCCCATGTTGATGGGGACAAGGGCCTCATCCGCACAACCCTTGCCCGGTGGTTGTGGGGGTCTGCGGGCGGGGGGCTTATCGGAATCTGGAAGACCCCTTTAACAAAGGGGACCCCCAGATCCCGGCCCCCCCTATGTGAATTGGTAAGGGGTACATTGTACCCCTACCATTTCACGAAGAAAGCGTAAAAAAATGTTTAAAAAAAACACACAAACACCTTGAAAAAGTCCTTTATTTAAAAAAAAAACAAAAAACATTCCAGCGGTGAAATCCAGTGTCCCGCGGCGATCCCGATGTCTAGCGCTGTCCTTCATTGGTTGTGCCTGAGCGGACCTGATGGGGAACTCCCTCTCAGTGTTTTAAATGTATAGACCCGCCCCTTCTAAAGTTCCCCATCAGGTCCGCTCAGCGGACCAGATGCGGAACATGAGAAGGGGCGGGTCTATACATGTATTATTAAAGTGAGAGCAGTTCCCCATCAGGTCCGCCCCCTCGGTATGTCGGACCCCGCCTACGTCATTGGCTTGAGCGGGGAACTTCCTTCACGATGTAAATTTAAATTACACAGTGAAGGAAGTTCCCCGCTCAAGCCAATGACGTAGGCGGGTCCGACATACCGAGGGGGCGGACCTGATGGGGAACTGCTCTCACTTTGGTAATACATATATAGACCCGCCCCTTCTCATGTTCCGCATCTGGTCCGCTGAGCGGACCTGATGGGGAACTTTAGAAGGGGCGGGTCTATACATTTAAAATACTGAGAGGGAGTTCCGCATCAGGTCCGCTCAGGCACAACCAATGAAGGACAGCGCTGGACATCGAGATCGCCCCGGGACACTGGATTTCACCGCTGGAATGTTTTGTTTTGGGTTTTTTTTAAATAAAGGACTTATTCAAGGTGTTTGTATGTTTTTTTAAACATTTTTTTACGCTTTCTTCGTGAAATGGTAGGGGTACAATGTACCCCTTACCAATTCACATAGGGGTCTTCCAGATTCCGATAAGCCCCCCGCCCGCAGACCCCCACAACCACCAGGCAAGGGTTGTGGGGATGAGGCCCTTGTCCCCATCAACATGGGGACATCCTCCCCATGTTGAGGGCATGTGGCCTGGTACGGTTCAGGAGGGAGGGGGGCCGCTCTCTCGTCCCCCCCTTTTCCCCTGCGGCCGGCCAGGTTGCATGCTCGGATAAGGGGTCTGGTATGGATTTTTAGGGGGACTCCACGCCAATTTTTTTTACATTTGGGGTGGAGTTCCCCTTAAAATCCATGCCAGATCTGAAGGGCCTGGAATGGATATTTGGGGGAACCCCACGTCAATTTTTTTTTAAATTTGCGGTGGGGTTCCCCTTAATATCCATTCCAGACCTGAAGGGCCTGGTAATTGAATTCTGGGGAACCCCCACGCTTTTTTTTTTTTTTTATCAATGACTTTTGTATGTATTGCCGGGAGCCGACAATTCATTAATAGCCGCGAGTCAGTTTTAAATGACTTTTTTTCTTTCAAAAATGACATTTTTTGCAGGGACAGTTCTAAGCACGGGAAACATGCGCCACTTTACATGCATATCATACACACCCCCCAGGTACGAAATTTAAAGGAATATTTCACTTTTATTTTTTCATTTTAAGCATTATTAAAATCACTGCTCCCGAAAAAACGGCTGTTTTTAAAACTTCTTTTTGCATTGATACATGTCCCCTGGGGCAGGACCCGGGTCCCCAAACACTTTTTAGGACAATAACTTGCATATAAGCCTTTATAATTAGCACTTTAGATTTCTCCCATAGATTTTTCGAAATTTGCCGCAAACACCCCAAATTGTTCGCTGTTCGGCGAACGGGCGAACAGGCAATGTTCGAGTCGAACATGAGTTTGACTCGAACTCGAAGCTCATCCCTATTCAGGATATGGAGAATACATTTAAGGACATCATAGTTGTGTTGGGGAGAATAGACAAAAAAATACATTTTTTTCTCAAGTTTGTGTTCACTTTTGTAGCACTTTGTTGCACAAACAAATTTAGAAGATGCACACAGTGGGTCAACATGTGCTATCTGCCATCACGGGATCTCCATGTACGTGTTTGGGGGGTGCAACCTCTTCCTCACAACTCAAGTAGGAGAAAGGAAGAAGGGGTTGCCCCCCCCAAAACATGTTGAATGATCCCCCATGATGGCGGGTAGCACATGTTGACAATAGGGATGAGGAAGTAACTAACCTAGTTCCCCCCCCCCAAAAAAAAATGTGTGCATCTTCTAAATTTGTCAGGTTCAGGGGTGACAACACTCCATTTTTGAGGAAGGGCAGATAGACATTTGTTTTTTCAAAATTGGTCTGACATGTTGCCTTATACGTTTAACATTGTTGTATTTGGAGGAATGTTGAGGAGATTTTTTGTAAGTTCATTAGCAGCAAAAATTGCCATGGGTTTCTAAAATGTTCAGACACCAAAAATTTATACCTAAACATATGTGTGATTGAGTAAAATACAAGAAAATACAAAAAATGTTGTTGTTGTTTTTTTAACCACTCTAACCTTTTTGGGATTTAGTTTTGTTGTTAGCAGTGAAATGTTTGTTGTTTACTAAGGAAAATACACTTGGCACTACAAGTACACAAGTATAGAAAAAGTAGCACACACCTCTAATATAAATGTAGCGATACCTTCTATTAAGAGGGCCGCAGATTAGTTTGGGCCCTGAAGACAGCTCCGCCAACCCCCGGCAATTTACTCGACCCCCTACTGGCACAGTTAGTTATGGCAGCAATATAATTCTTATACTATATGATAAAACTCAGACACCAAGGCAATAATGAAAGGGGTATCTAGTTTACTTTAGATTTGTGGTAAAAAGGTTAACAGTGGTAACAGTTCACATAAAATAGGTTGCAGAGCCCTGCGGCAATAAACATACTTATACACTAATAGAATAGTAAAGGTGCGCCGCGTGGGCGACCGTTAATTAGGCGCCCTGTGGCGCAGCAACTATATGAACTAACTAGCTGGCCAGGCCTGGCTCAGATATCTAAAACTCAGTCTATAGGGGATGATGGTTTCTTCACCGGCAAGTCTTTAAAGGTGGTGCACATAACAGAATAACATTTGTAATCCAGTGGGAAGATTGTAATAGAATAACACTCTATTGAAGAACCTCTGAGTTCATCTCTGATATGGATCTCCAGTATCAGATATAAACTTGTGGGCCACGGCAGTCTATAGGCACATCAGCAACAAACAGTATATGGTCTGAGCATACACTCGCTCACCCCTCCGGACGCGATCCCAGTCCGGGAACTTCCACCGACTGTGTCCTCACACACAGTGTCTCCAGCGATCGGGTCCCCGATCCAACCAAGGCTGTAGATAAGCGAAGTCAGATGCCACCCAGGCTCGCAGTGGGGTGGAAGGCTCTTTGGTGCTGCGCAAGGCCTCAGGCTTCAGGCCTTGCACTCCGGCACATCCACACAGGAGGATCAGTCCCTGAAGTCTCGTGTCCCAAAGAGGCCGAGCCCAGCCTAGCCTCCTCCTTTTATAACCCCTCCCATGAGTCTCTGGGGTGGAAACAATGCTGAAAGGGATTCTGGGTAAGGTAGTCCCGGGAGTCTTAAAGGGGACCCCGCTACACACTCCCCCCACTTAAATTCTTTGGTCCCCAAAGAAAACTTTAGCATACACTGCGTACAACCCCAGACAACATTGCATAAGATGTTGGCATAGGGAATTCCCACCAAAACCGAGGGGTTAGATTCCCTTGCCCACAGGTCACACTATCCTGAGTGGCCTGCCTAACTGTGCCAGAGAGTGAGTGGGGGTTGCCCTCTACCAAATGTACAGTGGAGGGATCCGGATTCTCTACACTCCTCCTAGCAGTGACCACAGAATCTTCTGAGCTCTTCCCCATTTGTGGGTAGGTCAACTTTCTGGGAGGCCTTATGACTCTGCGAGCCCTTTGTTCCCTTGGGGTTTCTGGCTCTGGCGCCACAGGCTCTTCTTCTGTAACAGGCTCAGGCAACACGGCAGGCTCTGTAACATCTGCTTCAGGAGCCGAGGGATACATAGAGTCTCTAGGGTCCTGTTCAGAGTAAACATCACAGGCATCTTCCCAGTAATCCGATGAAGGACTAGCTGGGATGAATTCAGCGGCTTGTGCATTCAGTTGTCCATCTATAGTGTCTTCAGTAGTTGGAAGATCTATAGCAGAAGTTCCTTGAGTTGGGGAAGGCCACAGCCAGTCAAGCTCTCTCTCTTCATCTCCACTGAGTTTAGAAGCTTCTGTATCTTCAGTCCGAGAGGTCTGAGACCGAGTGTTTGGCCTGGGGGTATCCAAAATAGAGACTGGTTCAGGGGAGTCCCTCACTGGAGGTATCCTGACCGCTTCAGCAAGTGGGAGCAGGTGATTTCGATGCCATGTCTTCAGTGGGCCTACCTTTCCTTCTGGCTTCAACTTGTAGACAGGTAGTCCCGGCAGCTTCCTACAGATGACATAGGGTTCAGATCTCCATCTGTCTGCAAGTTTGTGTTTTCCAGGGACCCCCAGATTGCGTAGCAGTACTCGGTCCCCGGGCTGCAGGTCTTGTACCCGGACCTTCAAGTCGAAGTTTCTTTTGTTTCGGGCTCCCCTTTGATCTGAGGCCGCTTGAGCTTGTTCATAAGCTACTTTCAGGCTGTGTCTGAGCCTGTCCACATATCCTTTGTGGGATGTGGCTGAGGAATGGTCTAAAGAATTGCGAAAGGCCAGGTCCACAGGCAACCTCGCTTCTCTCCCAAACATGAGTCGATATGGGGAGTAGCCTGTAGCATCACTGGTGGCGCAGTTGTAAGCGTGTACTATAGCTGCTATGTGTTTGCTCCAAAGTTGTTTCTTCTCACTTTCCAGAGTCCCCAACATGTTGAGCAGGGTTTGGTTAAACCTCTCCGGCTGGGCATCTCCCTGTGGATGGTAAGGTGTGGTTCGAGTTTTCTTGATCCCTAACGAATCCAGGAGTTTCCGGATCAGTCGACTCTCAAAGTCCCTTCCTTGATCTGAATGAAGTCGCTGGGGCAGCCCATAATGGACAAAATACTTCTCCATAAGTACCTTGGCTACTGTGGAAGCCTTCTGGTCTTTGGTTGGGAAAGCTTGGGCATACTGGGTGAAATGATCGGTTATCACCAGAACATTTCCTAGTCCACTCAGATCGGGTTCGAGGCAGAGGAAATCAATGCATACCAGATCCATTGGGCCTTGACTTTGTAGATGGCCCATTGGGGCAGCTTGATGGGGTAAAGTCTTCCTCTGGATGCAGCATGCACATGAATGGCAGTACTCTTCCACTTCTGCCCTCATGCAGGGCCAATAGAACCGACTTCTGACAAGTTGAAAGATCTTTTCCACCCCTAGGGGGCCATGATTGTCATGTAGGGCAATCAGAACAGTCTCTCTGTGTTTTTCCGGAAGAAACAATTGCCATTTATCTTCCAGGTCATCAGAGGGGCCCCTTCGGTAGACCACTCCCTGATGCACTTGTAACCTGTCCCACTCTTTCCTCAACAGGCGAGCTTCCTTTGAGGAGTGACTCAGAAGTCTGTTTGGATCCTGATTCTCCAGGGCTTCCAGAACTAATTTCCCCATGGGGTCTTCTAATTGGTCACATCTTAGCTCCTTCTTGGACAGCTTTGGCAGATGGTCTTCCTCCAGTTGAGTTACTCCACAGTATTGTTTGGGGACTCCTACCATGGTAACTCCTATCTCTTCCGCCCTTAAGCCCCCTCTGGCTTGTAATTCAGCCCCCTGACAAAGGGCCCGCACTCCGTCTGGTGCCACTTGAGTCCAGTCTTCCATGTCACGGGTGGGACCATGAGATCTTCTGGACAGAGCGTCTGCATCTCGATTCCCAATCCCTGGCCTATACTTTAGGCTGAAATTGAATCCAGACAATGCGGCCAGCCACCTGTGTCCAGTGGCGTCCAGCTTTGCTGTAGTGAATAGGTAGGTAAGGGGGTTGCTGTCGGTCTTCACAGTGAACTCCGCCCCATACAGGTAGTCTTTGAGCTTGTCTACTACCGCCCACTTAAGGGCCAGGAACTCCAGCTTGTGGGTGGTGTAGTTTTTCTCAGAGGGGGTCAGGCTCCTGCTTACGTAGGCAACAGGCCGTAGTTGCCCTTCGTGTTCTTGATAAAGTACTCCTCCCAGACCGTCATGACTAGCATCTACGTGTAGTTCATAGGGTTTGGTTGGGTCTGCGTAGGCCAAGACTGGAGCAGTGGTCAGGCTCTTCTTCAACGCCTGGAAGGCCTCTTCACATTTCTGGTTCCACTAATCTCTGACTGACTCTCCCGGCTTCCTGGGCCCTGAGTCATCCTCTTCTCCCTCAGTCTTGAGTTCTTCATTCAATGGTCTAGCAATTCGGGCAAATCCTTCCACAAACCTCCTGTAATAGGAGCAGAACCCTAAGAAGGATCTGAGTTCTGTTACTGTGGTGGGTCGTGGCCAGGAGGTAACTGCCTCCAATTTCTCAGGGTCTGTGGCCACCCCTTCTTCAGACACTATGTGCCCCAGATAGTTCACAGAAGACTGGTAGAACCGACACTTCTCAGGCGAAAGCTTGAGTCCCTCCTCACTGAGTCTCCTCAACACTTTTTCCAGCCTCTCCTCGTGTTCCTCCAAGGTTCTCCCAAAGACAATGACATCGTCCAGGTATACAAGGACTTCAATAAGGTTCATGTCTCCTACAGTCTTCTCCATGAGATGTTGGAAGGTAGCAGGAGCTCCAGACAGTCCCTGGGGCATTCGATCAAACTCAAAGAACCCCACTGGGGTTATGAAGGCTGTCTTCTCCTTGTCTTCTGGATGCATAGGGATCTGATAGTATCCACTCTTGAGATCCATAACGCTGAACCACTTGGCTCCAGACAAACTCTGTAAAGCGTCCTCTATCCTCAGAGTGGTGTACTGGTCGGGTATGGTTCTCCTGTTGAGAGTCCTGTAGTCTATACAGAGCCTCAATGACCCATTCTTCTTCCTGACCACCACTATCGGGGAGGCATAGGGGATTCTAGACTCCCGGATCACACCAGTCCTTTTGAGTTCTGCAAGTTGTTCCCTTAGATCCTCCAGTTCTGCTAGTGGGACGCACCTGACCCTCTCTCTGAAGGGCTTATCTTCTTGGAGGCAGATCCGATGAGTGGCACTCCTTGCACACCCCACATCGAACTCATCTTTGGAGAAGATCTTCTCCCATCTGGTCAACTGGGCCTTGGCTCTCTCTCTCCAAGCCCTGGGCAGATTCGGGTTTTCCATGGATAGCTTCTCCCAAGCATCTCCTCCTTCACCCGTCCCCTTGACTTCTGACAGGGTAACAGGGGCAGCAGGGCTCACCTGGCCCAGCAGCATCCTGGCTGGGATTTCCATGGGGCAATCTGTATTGTTCCTAACACTCACCGGAACTCTACAATGGGCCTTCTTCAGGGCCTTCAGTGGAATCACTTCTGGTATCACTTCCAGACCGGGGGACTCTTCCCTTGGGTCGGACTCCAACATGACAAAGGGTCCAGGCTGCTCCCAAGTAAGCTTCACAGTGGCTCTGAGACAGGTTACTTCGCCGGGCTGCAACACTACCCCTTCTCTTCCAAGTCTCCACACCTTCCCTATCCCCTCTCCAGGGGTCTTCTGCTCTAGGACCAGCCGTTGGTAGGCCGTCTTCAGCATGGGGTGGATCTTGGTGGCCGCTTGCCCCTTTTCTTCCACTAGAAGGGTCAAGAGTCTTCGGACCAGGTCCGTGTTCGTCCCTATTATAAGGGAACTCTTGTTGGCTCCTGGCGGTCGAGGGCACACAACTGCCAGGGTGTCAAACACTTCGGCCTTCCCAGCCACGGATGGGTCAAAAGTCATTTTGACGGGCAGATAGCCATCGTAGGGGAAACTCTGGGTTCCAATCCCACATATTTCCAGTTCCTCTATCTTCTGGATGGGCAGGTGACTCAAGTGTTTATCGTAGAAATCCCGGTATAATAGGGTCACTTGTGCCCCAGTATCCAGGATTGCTCTGGTGTAGACTCCCTCCACTTGAATGGGCACTATAGGAGATGGGCCTACCAGCTTCTCCGGATATGGCCTGGCAGGGGTCGCCTTCTTCTGGCCCTTTCCTTTCGGACTCTCTCTCGTCCAATTCCCTTTGGACTTTAATCTTTCTTGAGCCTGGTATGCATTTATTTCCCTCCTTTCAATGGGTGTACGAACCCGCTGAGGGATACTATTGTTTTTCTTAGGTGTGCACCCCCTCTGGGGAGTGCTGTGCCTCTTCTGAGGGGTCTTGCCCCCTTTCTCTGGGGTGTATCCCTGTTGAGGAATGTTGTGTTTCCTCTGAGGTGTTTTATATCCTCTTTTCTTCTGCTTCGCATTCAGCTTGGAGCTCACTGAAGGTGATGGGCACCAGGTTGACTCCTTCACCGGGGCCCTCTGAAGTTTCCCGCCGGCTTGCGGTTGTCTGTTTTCTTCTTCTTGGGACTGGAACATGTAGCTGCAATATGGCCAATTCCTCCACAGTTAAAGCAGACTATATCTCCCCATTCTTGTAAAGATTTTTGGGGGCGTGGCCGAATGTGGGAGGATGTGAGAGTGTCTGAGTCCGTGAGTGTGTGAAGCCTCCGCTCCATACCCCTCCCTCAGACTGAAAACATGCCCAGTTAGTGCAATTATGATGGGACAAGGAGCCCCGTTATCTCCGCTACTTCCGTAGCTACCTCTGTACCTGCGCTATTCTGCACGACTCTACCCCGACCCCCCTATCCTTTCCACCTTCATTGAAACCGCTGACAGCTGACGCGCTGTGTGGGGGTGACCAGTCTCTGGGAGCTCCAGAGCCGCGTAGTCTCGCGAGATTGCAAGCAGGAGCGAGAGGTGAGAGGCACAGCACAACGAGAGAAGCAAACAAGTCGAGGAGGAGGAGGAGGAGAGGAGTCTAGCCCGCCGGGAACATAAGCCACGCGCTGTAGTAACGGAGGGGATTCGTAAGGAAACCGAGACTGCACTGGAAAACACCCTGAAAACACCTAAAACATCAAGCGTGGGTCACCTACTGGTATGTGCTGCCTAAAACTGTTGATGAACTGTAAATGGGTGCAAATAGGCGAGATTTGAATAGCGCAGCGGGCCAAAGCAGCGGCAGTGGAACGGGAGGTTACCCTGTATGACCGGATTATTTTGCAGGAATTTAACAGCTATGATATTTGAAAGGTGAAACTGCTTCTGCGTACTCTTTTTTTTTTTCCTCTCCTTAAAAAAAAAAAAAACTTGTCTTGTATGCATAGCCTGTAATAACCGGAATATGTGTGGACACTATTAACAAGCTTGGAACCTGCTATACAGTTTTCTCTACTTCATTGACATATTTGAACACTTGAATTATTCTTTCTCATTGGTTAACTGGTGTCGGTATAGCTTAATATAGCTGGCGTTGCTCGGGATCTGTAAAACAGGAAAACATAAGAGGAAAAGAGAGGGTAATACCCTACAGATACCTCGCAATTTAATGTGGCTTTCCCGTGGTCAGTGATTAGTTATTACCCTGTGGTGGAGAGAATTTTTTTATTTTATTTCCCCCCCCCCTATTTAGGGAGGGTCATGAGCAAATGCTAATATCTGAGTTTAGCCTCAGAAGTGGCCCCTGAGCAGTACTGTTGGCTTAACAAGTCTAAGGGTTAATACCTCCCTCAGCAACCCGAAAACTGAAGTAGTGAGACAGTAGCGAGACAGTCCACTATGCCCGGAAAACAGGGAGTAGAGGAGCAGGGAGCAGACAAACCAACAGCAGATATTGCAGGAAGGAGCTCAGGTCACACGCTCTGCAAAGAGCCAAGCGAGTCAAGCAAAGGCGGCAGCGGCAGCAGCAGCGGCAGCAGTAGCGGCAGCAGCAGCAAAGCTGGAGCGATTTGCTCAAAACACCATCTCACCAGCAAAACCCCAACAGCTAGCTCTAGCAGGAACCTCGGCGGCCAGGAAAAGTCAAGGTAGTGGCCAGGCACCGATACCTGCGAATCAGGCAGTAATATCAAATATAAAAACAACCAGTAACAAAGGGCAGGGGGCAGGGAAGGCGAATGTTACAACTGCAGTAGCAGCGGCAATAAGCAACATCAACACAGTAGAGCCGAACATGGCGGAGGGCACTGGAGAAAGTGAGGTAGAGCCCACAATGAGAGACCTTCTGCATGCAATTAATGCATGTAGGGAATCAATAATTGGCTTGGATACCCAGTTGAAAGGAATAAAAGAGGAGTTGGCGGTAATGGGGAGCAAGCTGAAAGAAACAGTTAAAAGAACCACTGCCCTAGAGGAAAGGCTAAGCGCAGTCGAAGATGTGTTACTCCCGCTCAGTCAAGACATTGCGGGGATGAAAAAACAAATGGATATGCAGGCCTCTAAAATTGACGAACTAGAAAATAGGAATAGGAGAAGTAACATCAGAATAATAGGCATGCCAGAACGAAGTGAGGGAGCTGACCCTATATCATTCCTGGAGGAGTGGTTTAAAGAAACGTTTGGGGCGACCTCTTTCTCATCTTTTTTCGGCATTGAGCGTGCCCACCGAGTTCCATTCAAACTCCGCCAGGGAAGTGAGCGCTCAAGACCAAGACCATTAATTTTAAAAATGTTTAATTACAGGGACAAAGAGATCATACTCCGGAAGGCCAGAGAAATGGGGGAAATCCAATATAAGGGGATAAGAGTTTCATTTTATCAGGATTTCTCCCCAGAACTTCAAAGGAGGTGGGCGGCCTTCATGCCGATCAAACGCACACTTCAGGAAAATAAGTTGGACTATGCACTTCTATACCCTGCCCGCTTACGGGTCTCAGCGTTGAATGACATACACTTTTTTGACTCCCCAATGAGTGTTGAGAGGTGGCTGGAAGATAATGGGAAATCCTCACAGAAGACGGCAGGGCAAGAAACGGGAGACTAATAGGACGCTGAGGGGGTTGCTTTCCCATTCCCCCCCCTTTTTTTGTTTTTGTTCTTGTCTTTGTTTTGTTTTTTTGTTTTCAGATAGGGAGTGGGTGGGGGGAGAGAAGGGAAATACCAAATAAAGCATCAGTAAAAGCACTTATTAAGGGGAAGGGGAGGAGGAGGGGGGAAGGGAAGGAGAAGGGAGAACACTAATTAGACTGAAATGGGGGAGTCTTGATAAATTTAACACAATAATGGGTACAAACATTAAAACACTGGAAAAATATAAAAATAAATAAATAAATAAAAAGTTAGGGGGGGGTGTGAGAACTTAGAGCAGGGGCACAGAGAGATGTATGACAGTGGGGAGTTGAGAGGGGATGAGTGCAGAGTAGAGGTCATAGGCAAAACCCCAAGGGTAGGCCCAGTTGGGCAGGGAGGGGGGGGAGGGAGGGTAAGAAAGGGGGGGTAGAGGTAAAAGGGGGGGAAGGGATAGGGGGAGAGGTAAGGGGGGGAAGGGGAGGGAGAGGGAGCTACATCACAAATGAATATGGGAAAATACCACAAAAAACAACACAAACATCACAAACACAAGGTTCGTTGTATACACATCACAAAAACAAGGGAATTTACTCTGAAGTATACTTAGGCACAACGTAGTTTTATTGGTATTCCATTAAGGACAGATTCATTTTAGAAGGGTAAAATGAATTTGGAATTATTATTATTTTTCCTTTTTTTCTTTATTGATGATATATGATAATCTTTTATTCTCGTAAGTACAATGGTTAATGTGAATAATAAGGGTATAGTTTTAATGACCTGGAATGTTAGGGGTCTGGGGGAAAAGACTAAGAGAAATGCAATGTTTAAATACTTTGATAGAATGAAACCCCAGATAATTTGTTTACAGGAAACACATATGTGCCCCGACTCTGTCCACCTTCTGCAGTCACGTAGATACCCGACACAATTTCACTCTATGTACACTTCATACTCCAGGGGAGTAAGTGTAATGGTCTCTACGGATATCTCCTTCGAATGCATTCAACAGAGGGTGGACAGAGAAGGTAGATACGTTTTTTTGCTGTGTAAGCTTAACGGGTTAGTGTGCATCATCGCCTCGGTTTATGTTCCTCCACCATTTTCTGCAACCCCTCTTAGAAGCTTGGCGCAATTTATGGCTCTGTCTCCGGATGTCCCGGTACTAGCGCTGGGGGATTTTAATAATACATTGGATATATCCCTGGATAGAATGTCTTTGACTCCAAGAGTGGCGAGGCGGATGACTGGTAGGACAGCCTTTGCCTCGCTGCTCTTAGAGCTTGGACTCTGGGATGTCTGGCGAGAGAGGCATGCAGAGGACAGAAGTTATTCATGCTACTCCGCTACACATGACGGACTCTCACGTATTGACATGGGACTAGGGAACGAGGCACTTATGCAGC
This sequence comes from Rana muscosa, assembly GCA_029206835.1. Lineage (NCBI taxonomy): Eukaryota > Metazoa > Chordata > Amphibia > Anura > Ranidae > Rana > Rana muscosa. The sequence continues at coordinate 1,246,879,086 of CM055122.1, forward strand.
GGGTAAGGGATTCAGCCTATGAGCCACGTGCGCTATCGGATCACTCCCCATTTTGGGTACGGCTGGACGATACGGTTATGTCGGGCCGCCTGCCGTGGAAAGTGAACCCTTTCTGGCTAACCTTGATCCCATCCCGGGATAAAACGAAGGGGGCAATACGGGAATTCTTGGACTTTAACAGGGGATCGGCTAGTGCAGCGATGGTATGGGACGCACTTAAGGCTTTTTTAAGGGGATGCCTAATTGGAGAGATAACGGGAATTAAAACCCGTGCGAGAGAATGGGAAAGCAGGGTACGGGAAGAAATGAAAATGAGAGAACAGGCTCTGATAGCTGACCTATCTCAGTCTAACCAGGATTCCTGGAAGGAGGCGCAATCTATGTATAACTCGGTTTTATTGACCGCGGCAGAGAAAAGGAGTTATTTTCAGCAACAGAGTTATTTTGAGGAGGGGGAAAATACTGGTCGACTCCTAGCCCTTATAGCGAGAGAGCAGCGGGAGTCCGCTAATATCTCAGCTATAAAGACAGAATCTGGGGAGATACATACGTCTAGTAATGATATATTAGATAACTTCCAGAGGTTCTACAAGGATCTATATTCCTCTAAAACTAGCTATACTCCATCTGACCTGGCTGTGTTTTTGCAAACATGCCCATTTCCACAGCTCTCTGAGGTTGACAGGGAAATGTTAAACTCCCCATTATGGGGAGGAACTTCTACCGCCTCTGTTAGAGGCGTTGGCGGAGGCGGCGGAAGTGGGCTTCCTGCCAGATAGTATGCAGGAGGCAACAATAATAGTACTTCCAAAACCGGGGAAGGATAAGCTTATGTTGGACTCATACCGCCCAATCTCCCTATTGAATGCGGACGTGAAGCTTCTGGCCGGTATTTTGGCTAAAAGGCTATCCCAGGTAATTGACAGACTGGTCCACTATGACCAGTCTGGCTTCATACCCACATGTTCCACCGCGGATAATATTAGGCGATTATATATGAATTTGCAGATGCCGGTGGACAATCTGGGGGGTAGGGCCATTCTGTCACTGGACGCCGCAAAGGCGTTTGACAGTGTGGAGTGGCCCTACCTCCTGGAGATACTGGAAAGATTTGGACTGGGGGACGGGTTCATTAAGTGGGTAAAGGTGTTATATTCCAGACCCAGAGCCAGAATCCGAATTAACAATAATATATCCCCCCCATTTGAGTTATATAGAGGTACCCGTCAGGGGTGCCCATTGTCCCCACTGCTGTTCGCCCTGGCGGTAGAACCTCTGGCTATACTGATCCGTAATGCTTCGGAAGTGGTGGGATTCCGCAGGGGTCAGAGGGAAGAAAAAATATCCTTATATGCGGACGATGCGCTTATATATTTAGGTGACTCTGCCGCCTCGTTGCAAGCAGCGATGCGGACAATCGAGGACTTTGGAGGCTTTTCAGGGTTCACTATTAACTGGTCAAAGTCAATTTTAATGCCTATAGATCAGGAGGTGGAACAGTTACCCGAGGGGGCGGAACAAATAGTTATAGCAAAATGTTTTAAATACCTGGGAGTGGTAGTAACACCGGAACCGGCTGAGTATATTCAGTTAAATCTGGGCCCACTGTTGGCTAGACAGAAAGTGAAATGCAACAGTTGGTGTAAGCTTCCACTGTCAGTGGTAGGACGAGCAAATTTAATAAAAATGGTGTGGGCCCCGCAGTTACTGTATGTACTCCATAACTCCCCCATGTGGATTTCTAATAAGTGGTTTAAAAAGATTGACACACTGATGCGGGAGTTAATTTGGAAAAAAAAAACAGCCAGGATTAGTTTAGCTACCCTGCAGTATGGGAAGGACAGAGGAGGATTGGCAATACCCCACTTCAAAATGTATTTTTTGACCTCACAGCTCCAGCAGATGACAGGATGGGGACGGGAGGGGAGGGAAGACCCGATAAGTAAAATGGGGACCGCATCGGCTCCAACATTGGTAGCGGCCTCCCATATGGAAATGGATTTGCAGAGTATACCAGACTCGGCACCCATATGTGTCCTTCTTAAAAAAGTATGGGCGGAGACCCGAAAAGCCATGAAGATAAAAGGTGTGTTGCCCTTTACCCCGATATGGCACAATCAGAGATACCCAGAGGTACAGGAACTGCAGGGTTTTACCTCATGGAGAGAGAAGGGGATCTGGTTCTTCGCACAATTATATGATGGGAAGGAGTTAAAGGCCTATGAACAGCTTTGTCAGGAATTTCAGTTGAGTCCAAAGGGTTTCTATCAATATCTTCAGATACGCCATGCCCTACAGATACAACAAACTACACACTCTATGACAGTGTCAATATCATCCATGCTGAGGGAAGTCCTTGGGGCAGATACCCGGAAGGGATTAATCTCAAAAATATATGGGGAATTGCTGTCCTCGGTCCAGGACCACACCTCTCTGAGAAGCCGAAGCAAATGGGTAGAAGATATTGGGAATATAGATGGGAATCAGTGGGAAATGGCACTTAACTCCATTCCTGTGGTATCGGTATCGGCATCACATAGATTATCACAACTATTTATCCTGCATAGAGCATATAGAACAACAGAGCAGCTATATAAGTGGGGAGGAAGAGATTCCCCTCTGTGCCCAAAATGTAAAGTACATAGGGGGGACTTTATACACTTAATATGGAAATGCCCAAAACTCCATAGGTACTGGGAGGAAGTCTCTCAGTGTATCACGAGACTAGCCCAGGTACCTGTCCCCCTAAATCCCCTAGTGTATTTGCTAGGAGCTATCGATACAGAAATGTTCCAAAGAGGAACATACTGTATGCTGAACAGATTAATGTATATGGCCAAAAAAGGAAAAAGAGCATATAGTAATGGGACACAGTAGTATGTATAGGTGGATAGGCACAAAAAAAAATAAAAAAAATGGAATGTCTCACTGGAAAACATGTAATAAGTGTCTGCACTGTAAGAATAACTTTTTCTAAATAAAAAGACGATGATTCAAAAAAAAAGATGCGGGTGCTGAGGCAATTGGGAATAATTCCTTCCTTGGTACTTCTCTCTTGGGACCCTCTGGGTCTTTTGCCATCAGAGAGGTCAACATCTCTAACACCTTGGACATTTGAGATTTCAGAGTGTCTACCTCTGAGTCTCTTTCAGGGGTCATCACTGGATTGACTAGCACCTGTGCGGGGACAACATTTGTCTTAATCATTTGCTGGTCCTGTTGTAGCACCTCCTCATCTCTGATGATTTTTATCAAGTCAGCATAAGTCAGTAACGTTCCTCCTCCCGAGGTTTTCAGGTGCATCCAGACTGGATCCGAAAGTAACGCTCCCTTTAAGACTTGCTTCATTCTTGCCGCATCTGTATCTTGGGGCTTCATTCCCTTCTTCAACACAATCTTGCACAGCAACCTGTTCAGTCTCCTAACATACTCTGAAAGTTTCTCCCTTGGCTGTTGGAAAGTGTGTTCAAATTGGTAGAACATCTCTGTCACTTTTTCCAATTGACCAAACTCCTCCTGTAGCATGGCTAGACAGTCTTGAGCCGTGCAATCTGCATTCCCAAACCAAAAGCTTTTCACTGCTTCTGCTGCTGCGCCTTTGAGGCTTTCTATCACTCGTTGCCTCTTCTGCACTTCAGGCACCTCCCATGCCTCTACTGCTTGTAATGCCTGCTCCACCCAGGTATCAAAATCTTCTTCCCCTGCAGGGACAGGGAGCTTCCCTGAGAATGTTTTCAGTCTCCGGTAGCTAGTCTCCACATGCACCGTGTTTGTCTTCTGACATTTGATCAGTAGATCCCCTATTGCCTTTATCAATTCTGGTGATATAGCAGTGGCAGGTGCGGGTGCTACCGGGGGTGTCACCCCACCTCCTCTTGCCTGCGGTGATCCCATCTGTGATGGTTCCTTCTTTATAGTTACTGCGGGCGCCAACCTATAGGTTCTATTGTCTGGCGTCTTTACACACTTGTACTTGCAAGCCTCTGGTATCCCGTCTCCGTATTCCACCAGTGCATACTGATATGAAGTGTCTGGGTCTGATTTTATATCTATCACCCATAGTGTGTGATCTGGGGACACTAACTTCATTAACTCCTCTACCATGTCAGTCTTCCATTCCTCCCCTGGGAGACTGATGACTATCGAGTTGTTTGGCTCTGCCCTAGAGGTTTTGCACCACTCTACTATTGCTTGCGGGTCCATGCCGGCACGTCTGGCGTTTAATTGCTGTATCAGGATCCCGGACGAGAACCCCCACGTGTAGTGATACCTTCTATTAAGAGGGCCGCAGATTAGTTAGGGCCCTGAAGACAGCTCCGCCAACCCCCGGCAATTTACTCGACCCCCTACTGGCACAGTTAGTTATGGCAGCAATATAATACTTATACTATATGATAAAACTCAGACACCAAGGCAATAATGAAAGGGGTATCTAGTTTACTTTAGATTTGTGGTAAAAAGGTTAACAGTGGTAACAGTTCACATAAAATAGGTTGCAGAGCCCTGCGGCAATAAACATACTTATACACTAATAGAATAGTAAAGGTGCGCCGCGTGGGCGACCGTTAATTAGGCGCCCTGTGGCGCAGCAACTATATGAACTAACTAGCTGGCCAGGCCTGGCTCAGATATCTAAAACTCAGTCTATAGGGGATGATGGTTTCTTCACCGGCAAGTCTTTAAAGGTGGTGCACATAACAGAATAACATTTGTAATTTAGTGGCAAGATTGTAATAGAATAACACTTGTGACAGCAGGAAGGTAAAGTCACCTGGTTGCATCCAGGGGGGTAGATATATTTCGCCCAGATTCAGGCTTTACGCCGACTTATACAACTAGGTGGAGAGTTGTATAAGCCCAGCTGAGGCTAGTGGGCTCATGGATGACTCATACCTCTAGGGAGAGTGTGGGGCGTCGTGCAGACAGGGAGTTGATGAGACCAGCTGAAGCTTGTCAGCTCGTTTAAGGCCTCTATAAAAACTCCCAGATTCATTAGGTGTTTGCTCATGCCTGGAACCAGACCTGTGTGGACTGTCTAGGGAGAGTGAACCCCTGTGCGGTGAGACAAAGCCTGTGTGGCTATTTGCTTGGACATTTAAAACCAGGGACTTAGGGACTAGGACAGCACTAGGCTGATCCCAGTTGTTAGTTAGGAAACCTGTATGTTTACTCAGAGGTCAAGTTGACCAGGATTTATTTTATTTATGTTTCTTTTGCTTTGCTGTGTTTTGTCACTGTAAATAGAGAATAAACCGCACCTTTTTGATTTTGAAAACCACAACCTCCGTTTGCTGGGCCTGTTTTTGTGTGGGGAGCCCATCCCGGGGGTCACACACACCCGCTGCCGAGCTAACCCCCTCACAGTTGGTGGAGAACCAGTGGCAGTTTTTTTAAGCCAGCATGGAGGAGATACTGAAACAGCTGGCTCTAGCAAATGCCAATCAACAGCAGACAAATGCAGGTTTGCAAAGGAGCCTTGCAGCTCAACAACAGAACTTCGCAGCCCAGCAGCAAGCTCATCAACAGAGCCTTGCAGCCCAGCAGCAAGCTCACCAACAGAGTCTGGAAGCTCAGCAACAAGCCCAGCAGCAATCTGAGGCCCGCTTCATAGACCTGTTACAGAAGCAAGAGCAGAGACTACAACAAATGGAAGCAGTAATGCAGCAACGTCCGCAGACCAGTGAGGAAAGCCGTCCCACTAATACCGCGTCCTTTGGGGTGAGTCGTTTATTGACAAAAATGACTGGAGAGGATGATCCAGAGGTATTTTTGACCACATTTGAAAGGACCGCTGAAAGAGAAAAGTGGCCTGAGGAGCAGTGGGCTGGACTGGTGGCTCCTCTGTTAACTGGTGAATCGCAGAAAGCTTACTATGACCTAGAGCCTAACCAAGCAAAAGACTATGTGATGCTAAAAGCTGAAATTTTGGCAAGGCTGGGTGTCACCCAGGCTGTCCGGGCTCAGCGTGTGCATAACTGGACTTTCCAGCTTGGAAAACCCCCCAGGTCTCAAATGTATGATCTCATTCACCTGAGCAGAAAGTGGCTACAGCCAGAGACTTTGTCCGCACCAAAGATTGTGGAACGTGTTGTAATGGATCGGTTTTGAGAGCTCTTCCTACTGCCATCCAAAAGTGGGTAAGCCATGGAGACCCAGAGACGGCCGATGGTCTTGTGGATCGTGTGGAGAAATACTTGGCTACAGAGAACCTGACGGCCTCTTCCAGAGACACTCGGACTTTCCACCCTAAGACCAGACCATCCCCAGGGGCGGATAAGAGGATTCCAAGGGGTGAGGGTGGAGAGAGTGAGAGGGTGGGAGCTCTACCCCAAGTTTGGCGAGAACAGCCTGGGAAATCAGCGGCTCAAGAGGCGGCAAGAAGGATCGTTTGCTACCGCTGCCGGCAAGCGGGACATATTGCAGCCAATTGCCCGGTTGTGGAGGAACCCATGCAGTGTGACTTTCTGACGGGCAGACGTCAGTCGCTGTGTGCGACAGTCGCATGCACTGCCATTCGAGGAACTGAGAAACATTTATGCAAAATGTGTGTTAATGGTAGAAATGTTGTGGTATTGCTGGATTCAGGTAGCCTTGTGACCCTGATAAAGGCTGAATTAGTTAAAACAGAGGTCTCTGGGAATAGCAAGGTAGCTGTTATTTGTGTGCATGGGGACACCCGAGAGTATCCAGTGACTACAGTGTGTTTCGAGACCCCCAAAGGTACCCTCTCTCATCCAGTGGGGTTAGTATCTCAATTACCGCATGATGCCATTGTGGGAAGGGATTTTCCGAAGTTCTGGGAACTGTGGGATGATCCTGAGCCCCCCACTGGTGCCCCTATGTACCAGGAATGTGATAGCCAGAACTCCTCTGAGAGTGGTGAGGACTCTCCAGAATTTCCCTTGTCAGTATTGGCAGGGGAGACTCAAGAAACTGGAGAGGAGCCCACCTCCTCAGACGAAAACCTACCGTCTGTGGAGTTTTCTGATCTGGAGGTTCACAGGGAAAATTTTGCCACAGAACAGTTAAAAGACCCCGCCCTAATAAAGGCACGGGAAAACGTAGTGGAAATAGATGGCGAGTTAGTGAACCCAGATAATACCTGCACTTACCCATACTTCAGCGTAGAGAAGGACCTACTGTATCGGGTGGCAAAAAGGGCAGAAGAAACCGTTGAGCAGCTTGTGGTGCCCAAACCTTACAGGAAGTTGGTGTTGGAGTTGGCCCATGGGCACATTCTTGGAGGTCATCTGGGGACAGAGAAAACCCGAGAGAGGGTATTACAGAGATTCTATTGGCCTGGGGTGATGAAGGACATAGAAAATTATTGTTCCTCCTGCCCTGTGTGTCAGAGGTCGGCCCCGATGCCACATTTCCGTAGCCCGCTGGTCCCTCTACCCATCATTGAGGTCCCGTTTGAGAGAATCGCAATGGATTTGGTAGGTCCTATAATCAAGTCCGCTAGGGGGCACCAGTACATATTGGTTATAATGGACTATGCCACCCGTTATCCAGAAGCGATCCCTCTCAGAAATACCTCGGCCAAAACCATAGCCAAAGAGCTATCTCTTGTTTTTAGCCGGGTGGGTATTTGTAAAGAACTGCTTACGGACCAAGGTACACCCTTTATGTCCCGGGTTATGAAAGAGCTGTGTAAATTGTTCAAAGTGACGCAATTGCGTACATCTGTGTATCACCCCCAAACCGATGGGCTGGTTGAAAGATTCAACAAAACCCTAAAACAAATGTTGAAGAAAGTGGTGGATAGAGATGGAAAGGATTGGGACTGTCTACTTCCTTATTTGATGTTTGCTATTAGGGAGGTGCCCCAATCCTCTACGGGATTCTCCCCCTTTGAGTTACTGTATGGGAGACACCCAAGAGGGCTGTTGGATATTGCCAAGGAAACTTGGGAAAGTGAGAGTTCTCCCCACAGGAGTGTGATTGAGCATGTCGCCCTGATGCAAGACCGAATTGCACAGGTAATGCCCATCGTGAAGGAACATTTGGCCCAAGCGCAGTTAGCACAGCAGAGAGTGTACAACCGTGGAGCCAAGACCCGTACCTTTTCCCCGGGGGATAGGATACTGGTACTTGTCCCTACGGTTGAAAGTAAATTCCTTGCCAAATGGCAAGGCCCCTATGAGATAATGGAAAAAGTGAGCGAAGTGAATTACAAGGTCAGACAACCAGGAAGGCGAAAGCCCGAACAGATCTATCACGTTAATCTGTTGAAAGCCTGGAGGGATAGAGAGTCCCTAGTCACAGACACTTGGTCACCAGCTCAAACTGGTTGCGTGATTCCTGAGGTTGGAATAGCAGCCACCTTGTCACAACCCCAACAACAGGAGGTTAAGGAGTTTGTGCTTCGCAACAAGGAGGTATTCTCTGAGCTGCCGGGACAAACATCTGGGGTAGAGCATGACATCATTACCCCGCCCGGTGAAAGGGTGAAGTTAAAACCCTATCGGATCCCAGAGGCCCGACGGGAGGCAATACGGGAGGAAGTACAGAAAATGCTGAACTTAGGGGTGATAGAGGAGTCCCAAAGTGATTGGTCTAGTCCCATTGTGTTGGTGCCTAAACCGGATGGGAGCTGGCGATTTTGTAACGATTTTCGTCAGTTGAACAAAGTTACAAAATTTGACACCTACCCCATGCCACGTATAGATGAGTTGATCGACCGGCTGGGAACAGCCCGATACATGACGACTCTTGACCTCACAAAAGGGTATTGGCAAATCCCCCTGGCCAAGTCGGCCAAAGAGAAAACCGCATTTGTAACCCCAGACGGGGCGTTCCAATATAAAAGAATGCCGTTCGGGTTACAGAATGCGCCGGCCACATTCCAGCGGAAAATGGACCAGATGCTGAGGCCCCATCGGAAGTATGCTGCGGCTTACCTGGATGACGTAATTGTCCATAGCACAGATTGGGCCTCACATCTGCCAAAAGTGCAAGCAGTCCTGGACTCTGTTCGGGAAGCGGGGTTTACGGCTAACCCCAAGAAGTGTACCATTGGGCAGGAGGAGGCCAAATATCTTGGGTACACCATTGGGAGGGGAGTAATAAAACCCCAACTCAACAAAGTCGAGGCCATCCAGAGTTGGCCACGTCCCAACAGCAAGAAGCAGGTACGAGCCTTTCTGGGAATCGCTGGGTATTATCGGCGATTCATTCCCCACTTTGCTTCTAAGGCTGTGCCCCTAACCAACCTAACGAAGGGGAAAGGGTCGGTCATGATTAAATGGACCCCCGAGGCTGAGGCAGCATTCCAATTCTTGAAACAAGCCTTATGTAGCCAGCCAGTGTTGTACTCACCCGACTTCTCTAAAGACTTTGTCGTACAAAGTGATGCGTCAGATGTGGGGTTAGGAGCAGTATTGTCCCAGGTCTGGAACGGGGAAGAGCACCCAGTCATTTACCTCAGCAGGAAGTTGAAGTCCCATGAGGTAAATTACGCCACCGTTGAAAAGGAGTGTTTAGCGGTGAAGTGGGCTCTAGATTCCCTTCGGTACTACCTGCTAGGTAGGCACTTTGACATGGTTACGGATCACGCTCCGTTAAAGTGGATGGCTCAAAACAAGGAAACAAATAGAAGAGTGAATAGGTGGTTCCTGGCCCTCCAGGAATTCAACTTCACAGTAAAGCATCGCCCTGGCGTTCAAATGGGGAATGTGGATGCTTTGTCTCGAGTACATGAATGCCTGATTGCTGGTGTTCCAACCCCGAGGTTAAAACAAGAGGGGGGGTATGTGACAGCAGGAAGGTAAAGTCACCTGGTTGCATCCAGGGGGGTAGATATATTTCGCCCAGATTCAGGCTTTACGCCGACTTATACAACTAGGTGGAGAGTTGTATAAGCCCAGCTGAGGCTAGTGGGCTCATGGATGACTCATACCTCTAGGGAGAGTGTGGGGCGTCGTGCAGACAGGGAGTTGATGAGACCAGCTGAAGCTTGTCAGCTCGTTTAAGGCCTCTATAAAAACTCCCAGATTCATTAGGTGTTTGCTCATGCCTGGAACCAGACCTGTGTGGACTGTCTAGGGAGAGTGAACCCCTGTGCGGTGAGACAAAGCCTGTGTGGCTATTTGCTTGGACATTTAAAACCAGGGACTTAGGGACTAGGACAGCACTAGGCTGATCCAAGTTGTTAGTTAGGAAACCTGTATGTTTACTCAGAGGTCAAGTTGACCAGGATTTATTTTATTTATGTTTCTTTTGCTTTGCTGTGTTTTGTCACTGTAAATAGAGAATAAACCGCACCTTTTTGATTTTGAAAACCACAACCTCCGTTTGCTGGGCCTGTTTTTGTGTGGGGAGCCCATCCCGGGGGTCACACACACCCGCTGCCGAGCTAACCCCCTCACACACTCTATTAAAGAACCTCTGAGTTCAGCTCTGATATGGATCTCCAGTGAGAGTATCAGATATAAACTTGTGGGCCACGGCAGTCTATAGGCACATCAGCAACAAACAGTATATGGTCTGAGCATACGCTCGCTCACCCCTCCGGACGCGATCCCAGTCCGGGAACTTCCACCGACTGTGTCCTCACACACAGTGTCTCCAGCGATCGGGTCCCCGATCCAACCAAGGCTGTAGATAAGCGAAGTCAGATGCCACCCAGGCTCGCAGTGGGGTGGAAGGCTCTTTGGTGCTGCGCAAGGCCTCAGGCTTCAGGCCTTGCACTCCGGCACATCCGCACAGGAGGATCAGTCCCTGAAGTCTCGTGTCCCAAAGAGGCCGAGCCCAGCCTCGCCTCCTCCTTTTATAACCCCTCCAATGAGTCTCTGGGGTGGAAACATTGCTGAAAGGGATTCTGGGTAAGGTAGTCCCGGGAGTCTTAAAGGGGACCCCGCTACATAAACAAAGCAAAACTACTAATTGAAAGTTGATATTTTTTATTTTTTATTTTTTTACGGCAAAATTATAATTTGGACAGATTCTCTGGCATTGGAATGGCCCCCCTACCCATGAAATAATCCACATATTTCTGCCTGATTGCACGGGCACTTTGGGGGGCAAGCCAGCACGGACAGGTTCCAGGCCCGGCAGGGCATTGTCCGCAGCAAGTCCTGGCTCGGGCCCAACTGTGGCCATATATGTAGGAGATTTCTTCCTCAAAAAATTGTGCAGTAGACAACAACAAAACACAATATAGTTCAATTTGTACTCCGCAAGATTAATAGGAGTCAGAAAAAGACGGAACCGGCTGGCCATTATCCCGAAGGCATTCTCCACAACTCTTCGGGCTCTGGCCAGCCGGTAGTTGAAGACCCTCCTCTCCGGGGTGAGGGTCCTCTGGGGGAAAGGCCTCATGAGATGCCGACCCAGGCCAAAGGCCTCATGAGATGCCGACCCAGGCCAAAGGCTTCATCAGCCAAAAAGACAAAGGGGAGTCCTTCCACATTCCCTGCATCCGGTGGCAATGCAAGGTCATCACTCTGTAGACGAAGGGAAAACTCAGTTCCATCCGACATCCAGCCATTCTTCCCCACATCCACATAGAGGAATTCATACTGTGCTGACACCACCGCCATCAGCACGATACTATGAAACCCCTTGTAGTTGTAAAAAAAGGAGCCAGAACGGGGTGGTGGCACGATGCGGATGTACTTTCCGTCAATGGCTCCTCCGCAGTTGGGGAAGTCCCACCGCCTGGCAAACTCCAATGCCACAGTCTGCCATTCCTGTGGCATGGAAGGAAGCTGGGGAATCAAACAAGATAAAAAAAATTAGTACTTTTGCAAATAACTTTGCAAGCAGATTAGACAAAAACATTCGTGGCCAACATAAATATAACATTTTGGTTAAGGATTATTAAAAAAAGAGAAACAAATTCACAATTCGCACATTGCTCACCCCCCTCTGATGGCCCATTTATTTTCTTTGGGGGGGCTAGATGTGTTTGGGACCCCCAAATTTCACAATCAGGAAAATTAATTAACAATTTGAGGGGGGGGGGACTACAAGGGATCTCAAAAAATACATTGTTAACAGACTAGGCTAGATGTGTTTGGGCCCAGGAGAGCATGCTGGAGAGGTAAGTAAAGGTAAAAATGCATGTAGGCCCAAAAATGACTTAAAAAAAGACAGCATGCATGGGGACAAAGGGGACATTCTCAGCATATTACAATCATGCTAATTAGGGAAGGATGAAAGAAATACAATGCATTATCATGCATTAAATACATAGAATGTGATATTATATACGAAAACTTACCCTCATATAGTCATCCTGCAGGACTTGGATAATAGCAGAACAGGTCTCTGGGATTATGATGCCCAGAGCCTGGGGGGAGATGCCTGTGGTGAACTTCAGGTCCTGCAGACTTCTCCCTGTCGCCAGGTAGCGCAACGTGGCAATGAGCCTCTGCTCAGCACTGATGGCTTCCCGCATAATGGTGTCCTGCCTGGTAATATAGGGGGACACCAAAGCCAACAGATGCTGAAATACGGGGTCAGACATCCGCAGAAAATTCCTGTAGTCCTCAGGATTATTCTCCATGATCTCCCACAGCAAAGGCATGTGAGAGAATTGGTCGCGCTGGAGCAACCAATTCTTGGTCCATGAACTCCTCCTCACCCTGTTCATAGACTCGTCTTGGTCCAATACAAGAAGACCAACAGACACACAAAGTTGGTGCACAACACGATCTCTACGATGAGAACGTATCCGCAACATGGCTAAGAACAGAACGAACTAAACAGAACGCACTGAAGAACAGCAAGGCCTATGAAGAACGACCTGAAAAACAGAAACGAGTGGACAAGAACGCACTGAAAAGCAGATTGACCTGACTACTCGCCCCGAAAGACAAGATACGAACCCACAAGCACCTACTGAACCGCAGAAAACGAACTGAAAGCACGAAGTCTGAAAAGCGCGAATCGTCTCTTCCCAAACTTTAACTAACACGCGGCAACACGAGATTAGCAAAATCAGCCCAAGGGAGGACGCCATGAAAATGGAACTTCCCCTTTATACTGCCGTCGTACGTGTTTTACGTCACCGCGTTTTTAGACTGACGAGATTTTGGAATGACAGTGTTTGCAAGCAAAGCTTCACAAGAATCTCGTCAAACTTGACAAGAAAACCGACGAGAAAAACGACGTTTGTTTTACGACGAGAAACTCGGCCGTGTGTACGAGGCTTTAGGGAAGAAAATTCTTCCCTTTATGCTCGTCTTGAAGATTTTGAAAACAGAGCTTGAAGATCTAATCTCTGGGTCCGTGGAATACCAGAGGCTATAGAGGACTTGCAATCTATCCTTACGGCGTTATTCCAGGAACTGGCTCCATCAATACCCATAGAACGCCTAGAGATGGACAGGATTCATAGAACCCAGGCCCCCCGAAAAGAGGATGGCCCCCCCGCAGGGATACTGTGATAAAACTGCATTATTTCCGCACTAAAGAGCAGTTAATGGAAGCAGCCCGCAATAAGGATACATTGATCTTCCAGGGATATCTCTACCAAATCTTTCCTTGTCAAATTTGTTTATAAAATTTTCAAAATTACAAGCATATATTGTCAATAAACATAGTCACTATAAATAGTAGCAGTTAAGGAGAACACAAATTAGATATTTATGTCAAGCTCCAGTGATTTTTGAAGGCAACAACAACAGAAGAGGAGAAAAAAAACAGTAATTTAAGTTTAACATATGTTGACCATTATCTGGAGACTTGCTAAAATATATGCTTAGTGTTGAATTTAGTAATTACAAACCAGATTTAGTAATAATATATAACATGTAAGGTAATATAAGGATTTATAAAGAAAAAATTAAGGGTCATAATTTCTAGACCTCATATAATGTTATTGTAATATATAAGGTTTGTATTGTTTCAAAGGAGCTCTAAAGCTGAAATATACTGATAAATAAAAAACATAAAAAAAAAAATAAATGTTGCTACCATTTTTGCATATAATAACAATATATGCTAAGAAAGAAAAAAACAACAAAAAAAGAGCTAAAGAGCGAAGATAGAAGAGAGGGAAGGGTAAGAAGAAGAAGAGAAAAAAAATAAAGATAGTAGGTAGAAAAGATAGAAAAGGTCGAAAAGGTCCCCGGGGTATCTTAAAATGTTGGTCTGATAATATTAGTATATTAAATAGCTATTAGTAGTTATATTACCAAGGTCTTAATAATGTGATGTCAAAGTTGGCAGGGAAAAAATTAGTCACCCAAGGATTCCAGATTTTTTCAAATTTTCCAATATTATCATTGGCAATGGCTTCCGTTTTTGAGTGGGTCATGGCTTGGTTTATTCTGGTTTTGGTTTCTGAGATCATTAATGTTGGGGTTTTCCACGCTTTGGCGATTGTCTGCTTTGCTGCAGTAGTGATTTGTAGAAGGAGTTTGAATTGAGTGTGGGAAATAGAAGTCGGTTTTAGATTTAGTAGTGCAATTGAAGGGTCAGGTTTGATTGTTTTTTTGAATAAGGTAGAGAGGATAAGAAAAACCTCTTTCCAAAAACATTTTGTAACGGGACAATCCCAAAATATGTGTATGTGTGATCCTAGTTCACCACAGCCACGGAAGCAGAGTGGGGAGTATTGCGGAATATATTTTGCGATTCTGACAGGAACCAAATACCAGCGCAAAAGTACTTTATAATTTGTCTCTAGAGCTATTATATTTTGTGAAGATGATTTTGTTGTGGTCCAAATTTTATCCCAATCGGATGGTTCCAACTGAAGTCCAAGGTCTCTCTCCCATTTTGCCACGTATGATGGTGGGTCTGCAGTAGGCAAAGTAATAAGGTGTTTATATATTATTGATATGAGACCCTTAGAGTGAGGTTCGCGTTTACATATACGTTCAAATTGTGTGAGTTCGTTGAGCTTACTCATATTTTGTATATATGGCATGAAAACATTTTTGATCTGCAGATATCGGAAAAGTTCTGATTGGGGGAGTTGATGCCTATCACATAGTTCAGGAAATGTTATAAGTGAGGTAGATGTCGATAAATCACAGAGTTGCGTTATGTCAGAGGAGATCCATTTTTTAAATGAATTAGGGAATGTGCAGGCTAGGTAGAATAGTGGGTTTCTAATAAATGATAGAAGGGGAACATGAGGAGATTGTAGTCCTTTGATAAGTTTAAATTTATCCCAGATAGTAACTGTGTGTTTGGTAATCTTATTTTTTATATTTTTATGATCTGAGGGTTTGGACCAAATTAAATTTGTTATAGAAAATGGATCACAGTCAATTGCTTCAATTGCAACCCAGAGTGGGGTTTCGTATTTTGCGTGATATTTGGGGATGCATGCTATTTGAGCTGCATGGTAGTAAGAGGCGAAATTGGGGAATCCTAGTCCACCTTTAAGTTTGGGAAGGTAGAGTGTGTGTTTAGATAAACGATGTTTTAAAGAGCCCCAGATGAACGCTAGTGTTTTGCGTTGAAGATTTCTAAGAAAGTATGCTGGAACTGGAATGGGCAAAACCCGAAATAGATATAGTATCTTGGGTAAAATAGTCATCTTTATTACGTTTATTTTACCAATCCATGAGATTGGTAAAGAAGACCATTGTTTAAGGAGATTGGTAATTTGCTTTAGTAATGGCGGAAAGTTAGCTGAGAAGAATTCAGTTAAATTGGGAGTAAGAGTAATTCCTAGGTAGGTCAGGTGCGATGTAGACCAGGAGAATGGGAGGGAAGTTTGTGCTTGTTGTAAAGTATGGGGAGGTAAGGAGATATTTAAGGCTGTAGATTTTTGAGAGTTGATAATTAGTCCAGATATCTGTGCAAAATGATCTAGCTTACTTATAAGGTTGGGAGCAGAAATATGAGGGGAAGACATAAATATTAGTATATCGTCAGCAAACAAACATAATTTGTGCTGATGACCAGCTAAGTCTATCCCTTTGATTGAAGGGTCAGATCGTATAGCCTGAGCTAGGGGTTCAATAAGTAGGGCAAATAAAAGTGGGGAGAGTGGACAAACCTGACGTGTACCTCTATTTATGTTAAAGCAACCAGATTTATATCCAGCATATTTAATATAGGCTTTGGGATTATTATATAGTGATGAAACCCAGTTAAGAAAGTGAGGACCGAACCCCCATTTTTGTAAAGCAAAATGTAGATAGGGCCATGATACTGTGTCGAATGCTTTTTTAATATCTAACGACAGAAGACACATAGGTATTCGCCGTGTTTTAGCTGCTTGGATTAATAAAGTTGCCCTGCGTACGTTATCAGCTGCTTGGCGAAAAGGAATAAAACCAACTTGGTCTTTATTTATTAATGAACCAATAATATTGTTCAAACGAGTTGCTAGAATTTTCGCTAGTAGTTTGATATCAAGATTAAGCAGGGATATGGGCCTGTAATTAGTACAAGATGAATCATCTGAATGAGGTTTGGGGATCATTGTGATTATTGCTGTTAAGGTTTCAGGACGAAAGGATTGGTTGTTCAGAAGTGAATTGAAAGCATCTGTCAGCAATGGCGCAAGAAGATGAGTACATTTTTTATAATATAGGGCAGAGAAGCCGTCAGGACCCGGGCGTTTATTTGGTTTAAGGGATTTAATGGCTAATTCAACCTCTGCAGTTGTAATGGGACTTTCAAGATGTTCATGTTGAGTTAAAGGAATCTTTGGAAGTTTGGTTTGTGAAAAAAATAATTCTGCAGCGGATCGGTCAAAAAATCCCTGATTGTTGTATAAAGATGTAAGGTGTTTGTGGAAGGTTTGTAGGATTTTTTCTGGATTACTGGTGTAAGTATTATGAGGTAATTTTAATCGAATCGGTTTGTATGGGTTGTTTATTTTTTTAATTGCTCGAGCGAGAAGAGTGCCAGGCTTGTTAGCTTTAATATAAAATTTATGCTTGGATTTGCGTATGGTTTTATCTGCGGATTCAGATAGGAAAAGATCAAGATTTAGGCTAGCTTCATCTAGTTGATTTTTTGTCACAGGGGTAGGATTCGCTTAAAAATTTGCGTGGCAAGTGTTAAATTTTGTTTCTAATATTAGTTGTAGCTTCTTTTTTTCTTTTTTAAGATATGATGCTTGGCGTAAGCAGATTCCTCGAAGGACGGGTTTGTGTGCCTCCCATAATGTTAATGGAGAAATATCAGAGGTTTTATTATTTTTCAGATAGTCTTTTATGGCTATTTCTAAGTCAGTAGAGTGTGATGGATGGGATAGGGTTGAATCATTTATGTACCATGTGGGGTCTTGATGTTTGGGTATGAGGGAAGTGAAAGTAGAAAGTATTGCACAATGATCAGTCCATGTAAAGGGTATTACAGATGATGTGAGCATTTCCGGGGACATACTAATAGAGATTAGTATATGGTCGATACGGGAAAAAGACTTATGTGGATGGGAATAGAAGGAATATTGACGTTTCGTGGGATTGATTTCTCGCCAGGAATCTAGCAAGGAATGTTGTTGTAGAAGTCTTTGGAACCTACGAGATTGAGAGTTGGAAGTGATAGGAATTGGGGACTTATCTAAATAAGGGTATAGAACTTGGTTCGAATCTCCACAGATCAAAAGTGTGCCCATTTTATGAGTCTCTATTACCTGGAACAAATGGGAGAGGAATGCTGTCGGATTTTTATTAGGAGCATAATAGGATACTACTGTGATTAGCGTATCACATAGATGCCCTGTAATAATGAGATAGCCACCTTCTGGGTCTTTGGTTTCTGTCAAAAGAGAGAAGGGTGTAGCTCTATGAAATGCAATTAGCACTCCCCTTTGTTTAGTTTTAGCTGAAGCAGTAAAAACTTGGGGATAAGCTGTACCAAAATATTTAGGTGTCGAGGTTTCAGTGAAATGGGTTTCTTGGAGGCAAATTATATGCGCCTTTGAAGAAGATAATGATCTAAAAACTTTGGTTCGTTTTTGTGGAACATTTAGACCTTGGACATTTAAGGTAAGAATATTTAAAGGAGCCATCATGAAATTTTATAGAAAATATTATAAGACATATCTAAAAACAATTGAAAATCCATACTTACCCCGGGGAGGAGCAAAGAGAAAAGGGAGAGTGGAGACAGAATGTTGAGAAAGAAAGAGAAAATGAGAGTCATTATTAAACAAATAATTAACAAAAAACGTTTGGATCTACCAAATCTTTCATGACCACTCACAGCAAACTCTCTTGAAAAAGAAAAGCGATGAAACCTCACAGATTCTTCAACATCACCACATTTCTTACCGCTGGAGCTTTCCTTTTGCCATTCGCTTTTCCCATAAAGGAACCTCCTACACCTGCAAATCTGTTGATGATCTTCTTGAAGTAATACATGACCTTCGCCTGTCAAAGCCTGATAATTCTGTGGAGGGATCCAAACACAGAGCGAATTCATGCTCCCCCAAAAGTTACAAGACACTCCTGACTCACAAGGACATTTCAGTACTCATAAAAGGAGTTGTTTTGCTTCACCACCTCCAGCCCAGGAAGAACAGATGGACTGATGTTTTCTCATAGGTGATGTCTGCCTTCAAAGTCTTGGCTATTTTATTTCACACACGTTGTGATAAACTTTACACTGAGACAGTCCTGATTTTACTGCTCAAATACAGGTTATTACCCTTAGGGTACTAGAACTTTTTCCTTTTTTCTTTTTTTCTTCCATCACCCTCCCCTGTGTATGCGGAGCGGGGTATCATAGCCTTGCTCGGTAGACACGGTAAGATGGGTACACATGGATATGTTAATTTACTGTTTTCAGCCAATAACCCAATCTATTACATTCTGCAGGGAGACTGATAACAAGTCTCCTTCTATTATATCCTAAGAGTTCCTTGCCTCTTGGCTTTGGCATTGATTGATTGATTTTAAAATTAATTAATGTTATCAACTTACCTGCAGAACACTCAATCCACCACCCTAGGATTTTAACACCCTCTTCTTTACCTTACCTAACGCTGTGTTCGTTTTGTTATCCTTCATTATATTATTAGTTACAGTAATGTTATTGACTCGCTTGTTATATTGTGTATATTGCTATAGATATTGCTGTCATAAGTCCCGGTGACAGTTCACTGCGTCTCTCGTTTGATCCTCGAGTACATTGTTGTTCGGATACTCTTTGGACTTAGGTACCCCTTGGTTGGTGTCTATTCACCACCCTCTGGATACACGCTCCATATAGGAGCTACTACCTTTTCACAACCAATAACTTCTCTTAACATCCCTAATTATCAGATATTACTTATACTATTTAGTTCCTACTAGAATTTCTCACAATTTTTTTTTTTTTAAAGACTTCCCTTCCTACACCTTTGCTTTTACAGATAATATTCTGTATAATCTGTACACACATAAACACTAGACTCCCTAGTCCTATATACACTAGATATAGATGGCGTTAACTATTTTAACACTTAATGTGCAGGGACTAAACTCCCCCCCAAAAGAACTAAGACATTCCAATCCCTTTCCGCACTCTCGGCACATGTAGTCTGCCTTCAAGAAACACACTTCTCTTCACAATCCTCCCCAAAAATTTTTGGTCGCCAATACCCCCAGGTCTATACAGCCTCAGCCTCTACCAAACAGAGAGGGGTTTTAATCGCTTTTCACCATTCTACACCATTTACTTTACATAAGGAGATCAAAGACCCTGAGGGGAGATACCTACTACTTACCGGTCTCTTACAAGATAACAAAATATCTATTATATCATACTATGCCACCAATAAAAACCCTTTGTTATTCCTCTCCCACCTATTCTCCATAATGGAATCTCATAAACAAGGTACCCTTATACTGTGTGGTTCTTCAAACCAAACAATATATCCACTCTTGGATAAATCACTAACATCCACAAATGCCCAATGTCTCTCTTACCAACAGCTTCTCGATCAACACTCCTTACTTGATACATGGCATGAACAAAACCCTAAAAAGAAACAATACACACACTATTCTCATCCCCACAAACAATTCTCCTATAGACCAGGGGTCGTCAACCCCTGGGCCACGACCCACTACCGAGCCGTGGCCTTACTACAGATGGGACGCGGGTGCAGGCGGGCGGCATGAGAGAGCCGGCGGCGGCCGGTATGAGACAGCCGGGCGGCCGGGATATCAGCGCTAGGTGGAAGAGATAAGTGAGCGGGCGGGCAAGCAGACATGACATCATCTCTCTCTGCCCCTGCATCGCTGCTCTTCCGCCCTTTCAGGGTCAATATCAGAGATGCGCGGGGAGAAGAGAGATTACATCATCTCTCCCCGCCCCCCCCCCCTGCATTGCTGCTCTTCCGCTTTTTCAGCCTCAATGTCGGAGGTGCGCGGGGAACAGAGAGATGACATCATCTCTCACCGCCACCCGCATCACCGCTCCTCTGCCTTCACTCAGCACCCACCACATGGACTAGTGCTGCAACCAATGCAGTGACAATTCGCATCTGGTGGCAGGTGATGTGGCAAGTTACATTCCGCATCTGGTGACAGGCAATGTGGCAAGTGACATTCCACATCTTGTGGCAGGCAGCGTGGCAAGTGACATTCCGCATCTGGTGAAAGGCAACGTGGCAGGTGATGTGGCATGTGACATTCCGCATCTGGTGACAGGGAACTTGGCAGGTGATGTGGCAAGTGACATTCCACACCTTGTGGCAGGTGATGTGGCAAGTGACATTCTGCACCTTGTGGCAGGTGACGTGGCAAGTGACATTCCGCATCTGGTGACAGGCAACGTGGGAAGTGACATTCCACATCTGGTGGCAGGCAACATGGCAGGTGACGGGGCAATTGACAATTCACATCTGGTGACAGGCAGCGTGGCAGGTGATGTGGCAAGTGACATTCCGCATCTGGTGACAGGCAACGTGGCAGGTGATGTGGCAAGTGACATTCGGTACCTGGTGGCATGCGATGTGGCAAGTGACACGCTTAGGGCTCCCACGGATTCTGCATTATGGTGAGTTGAACTATTTCATTTATTACTACAATGTAATAATAGAAATAATGCGCTGACAAATTGCCCGGGAAAAATCGCTTAAATTTGATCAAACACATTTTGATACCCTTCTTGTCATGAACCTTGGAATACTGAAGTATTTCTCCTTTGAATCTATTACACAGTGGTGGGTCTTTTGCCCTGTCTTAAGGCTAACCCCCAATCCCCCCCCCCCTCCAGATGGCTCTATGGTCTGGAAGAAAAGCATTGTTCTGTGTTTGACTGTTTGTTTATGTACTTTAATTACCCCCTGGGGCTTCTGTGTCAATACACATCTCAGTCCTGCTATTCAAGCTATCGGACCAATCCCTGCTGACCCTGTTTCAAGTCCTCATTTGCATGGCCAAGATAACCTAATTGAGAACTACAATGTACTTTACAATTGACGAATAGGAAAGTGGTTGTTGGGGGCAGGGTGTTCAAACTGCTATGTATAAAAGTCTGTGTGCATCCAATAAAAGAGTTTCCTGTTTAAACTTATATACAGCCTGCCTGGTGTTTGTTCTGAGCTATCACAAATGGATTAGAACGGCACATAGCTGTAGTTTGAATCCCGGAGCATCGGATGACCGAACCATCAGACGTTGCAATCTGATCCAATAGTAGCAGAGGAGTGTCGGGAGAGTGGAACCGAGCAAGCAAGGGGCTCGTTACATTGGTTGGCAGCGGTGGTATTTGCTCTCCAGTTACTAGGACACTCCAAACCACCACAGTGAATGACCAGCTATGCAGCCTGCAGGAGAGCCATGCTGAAAGACTTACTTGAGAGCCGTGAAGGGAACGGTGGGACAAAGAACAAGGCCAATGAATCAGTGAGCTAGCCAAGATGGATCAGAGGGATGGTGATGCAGGTCCCCGGTCAGTTGAAGACTTGTTTCAGCAACAAGTTCGAGAGCGGTTGGCATTATATGGTGCTAACCCATCAGAGACCGCCATACAGAATGCCATTAGAGACATCCAGCTGCAGGATGAGCGACAAGACAGAGAACTAGAGCGGCAACATGAGCGGAGTATGGTGGAAATACGGCAATCGGAGACAACACCTAAAGATGTAGCGCCTTTCCGTAAGTTGCCCTTTTGGGCGTTCAAACTATTTAAGGAAGGAGAGGAGGAAATTGAAGCGTTCCTGCAGGACTTTGAGAGACTATGCCAGATACTTACTGGCGAGTAATTTAACTGGCAGGGCGGCGGATGCGTATCGGGCCCTGGAGGACGAGGACGCTAAAGACTATGACCGGGTAAAAGAAGCTCTGCTAGCCCGATTTGACATTACACCCGAAGCCAGTCGGATTAAGTTTCGAGAATCCCGGAAACAAACCAACATAACATATGTGGAGCGGGCACATTGCCTGCAGCGAAACCTTTAGGGCTGGTTCCAGGGAAGCCACGCTCATACCATAGAGGACATCACCCAGCTAGTACCCTTAGAACAGTTCTTTAATCACACCCCTCCGGTAGTACGGGATTGGGTGCTAGATAAGCGACCACGGACTGTACATCAGTGGCTACTTTGGCCGATGAATATCTGGACTCTCGAAGGTCAGGCGAAAGCGAGCGCTATCCACTATCTCGGCCCAGTTTACCAGCCTCTAACCCAACTTCAGTACCTCAGTGGTCTGGCTCTAGACCCTCAGCCCGACCCAACCCTCCTACCAGACCTAAGTGCTATACCTGTAACCAAACTGGTCATCTGTAGCGATATTGCCCTACCCGATCCACGAGGTACCGAGAGACTGCTCATTCATCCAGACCCTCAGCCCGACCCAACCCTCCTACCAGACCTAAGTGCTATACCTATAACCAAACCGGTCATCTGCAGCGATATTGCGCTACCCGATCCACGAGGTACCGAGAGGCGGCTCATCCATCCAGACCAGTGGCTCATCACTTCCAGAACGAGCCCAACCATCGTGATGTTCAGGAAGAGTGCAGCAAACTTTTTGAGGCTGATCCTGTCCAAGCTGCTGCCGGAGATAATCGGCAGCACCATCGTCAGGCAGTATGGGTTAATGGGCAGCCGGCCCAGGGACTCCGCGATTCTGGGGCTACGATTACCCTCATCCAGCCTCACATGATTCCCCAGTCG
This sequence comes from Rana muscosa, assembly GCA_029206835.1. Lineage (NCBI taxonomy): Eukaryota > Metazoa > Chordata > Amphibia > Anura > Ranidae > Rana > Rana muscosa. The sequence goes on from CM055122.1 coordinate 1,246,902,118, forward strand.
GCCCGGACCGGCCAGACTGTTGCTGTCAGGGTAGCAGGGGGCAAGGTGCTACGTTTATCCACCGCCCAAGTCCTCTTGGATTGGGGCTCAGGGGAGCGACAAGTGCGAGTTTTTATTTCTACGTGAGTTACCCGCAGAAGTACTTTTGGGGAACGATTTGGGGCATTTAACTTCCTCATATGCCCCAGAGGCTGCCATGGCCGTGACCACCCGACGTCAGAGCCAATTTCAAGGCAACTCCACTCCTATGGGGACCCAGACGCCTCCATGTTCGGGCTGGGAGCTGTACTAAGTCAAGTTGGTGATGATGGGAAAGAGCACCCGGTGGCGTATTTCAGCCGCAAGTTGTTACCCCGTGAAGTTGGATATGCTGCCGTGGAAAAAGTGTTTGACCTTAGTCTGGGCTTTAGAGAAATTGCAGCCCTACGTGTATGGACGCTCTTTTACCGTCATGACGGACCACAATCCCTTGATATGGCTTAACCGGGGGGGCGGGAGAGAACGGATGATTACTAAGGTGGAAACTGGCTTTGCAACCATACAATTTCACCAGGGCCTTAAAACGGGAATGTGGATGGGTTATCCCGGCAGACGAACCTGGAACCTTAAGACTACTTTTCCAACATCCTCGCGTTGACCCGTTCGGGGGGAATATTGTCATGAACCTTGGAATACTGAAGTATTTCTCCTTTGAATCTATTACACAGTGGTGGGTCTTTTGCCCTGTCTTAAGGCTAACCCCCCCTGCCCCCTCCAGACGGCTACATGGTCTGGAAGAAAAGCATTGTTCTGTGTTTGACTGTTTGTTTATGTACTCTAATTACCCCCTGGGGCTTCTGTGTCAATACACATCTCAGTCCTGCTATTCAAGCTATCGGACCAATCCCTGCTGACCCTGTTTCAAGTCCTCATTTGCATGGCCAAGAGAACCTAATTGAGAACTACAATGTACTTTACAATTGACGAATAGGAAAGTGGTTGTTGGGGGAGGGTGTTCAAATTGCTATGTATAAAAGTGTGTGTGCATCCAATAAAAGAGTTTCCTGTTTGAACCTACATACAGCCTGCCTGGTGTTTGTTCTGAGCTATCACAGATTAATTAGAACGGCACATAGCTGTAGTTCGAATCCCGGAGCATCGGATGACCGAACCATCAGACGTTGCGATCTGCAATCTGATCCAATAGTAGCAGAGGAGTGTCGGGAGAGTGGAAACGAGCAAGCAAGGGGCTCGTTACACTTCTATCCTCCATTCAACTCCCCTCTTTATCTGTTTAAAAAGAAAATCTTGATAAACCAATCACTGATTTAGAAGTCCGTGCAGCAATTAAAACATTGAAACCACACAAACGCCCAGGCCCAGGTGGCTTCTCAGCAACCTATTATAAGCATTTTAATTTCAATATTTCTTTATTGGTTTTTATCATATCAAATCAAATCAAATTGCTGATACAATAGTAGTAGGCATGTGAAGTCATGACTTCACTGTAATAGTACACATCATACAGAGGGTTATGACGCTGTTACATAACAACTTACAATCACATATCCTTTAAAAAAAACTTGTGATAACTATCTACCATATCAGCAAACCGTAAGGAACAACAAAAGGGTTAAAAGTACAATTTTGAAGCACGCGCGCTTAATGGAACTTTGCGCAAACAGACATACACTAGCTATACATCACATTCAGCGTAGACCAGAAAATTGTTTCCTCATTGAGTAAGCGGAGTAGTGTCGATTCCCAATGGATCTCTCATAACAATCCGACCATAGTTTCCATCGCAGGCCAGCTCTATGGAGCTGGCCCTGCGTGGAAGCAAACAGCAGCTCATATGTGGCGTGAGTGTGGGTAGTCATTATTATTTCTTGTATAGTAGGAGTTCCTTGATCTTTCCAGTGGCGGGTTAGCACCAGTCTTGCGCTCAGTGGGACATGAGTGGCTACTGTTCTTGCTTCTACAGGGAGTGACTCGATGGATAGAAATAAAAGAGCCAGACCTGGAGATAAAGGGATTTTGATTTTTAAGATTCGTGTGAGCAGTTGAAACACTGCCGTCCAATATTTAGTTAAAGCTGGACAAGACCATAAAATATGATTAAGTGTTCCAACCTCCCCACATTTCCTCCAGCATAGGGCAGAAGAGTGTGGGGCAAATTTTGCAATCCTATATGGGGTTAAGTACCATCTAAGTGATATTTTTTGGGTTAATCCTCATAGGTTCACACTTTTAGTAGCCGCATATGATACTCTGAAAGCCTTTTGCCATTGGTCAGGGGTATAAGTGATCCCTATCTCTCTTTCCCAGGCAGACATTGCGGACGTTTTAGTAAACACGTCTTTGTTGTTAAGCATCATATAAAACATAGATATACCTTTAGTTTTAGTATTAGGACTAGAGTAAAATTGGGTTATGTTCCATGGTAAAGATATAGCAGTGAGTGAGTGTGAGCGAAGGAAATGGTTAATTTGTAGATAAGTATAGTATTCATGGGAAGCGAGGTCAAACTCTATTTGAAGGGATCGAAAAGTTTTTGGGAAAGGACCTATCATTATGTCCTTTGGCAACCCACCTCCCTATGTTCAAGTCAGGTATAACAGCAGTTAAACTTTGTAATGGTAGTGGCAATATAGAGTTTGTGGTGAGTTGAAAAGGGAAAGTTATAAGTGTGTCCCAGGCTTGTAGGGATGCTAAAACTGTGGGAGATAATGCTTTGTGCTGCACGATGCTGTAGCGGCTTGTAAGAAGAAGGTGGTAGAGACTAGGGATGAGCCGAACACCCCCCTGATCGGTTCGCACCAGAACCTTCGAACGGACCGACCGTTTGCACGAACTTTAGAACCCTATTAAATACAATGGACGTGAACGTTCGAAATCTAAAGTGCTAATTATAACGCCTAATATGCATGTTATTGTCCTAAAAGGGGTTTGGGGACCCGGGTCCTGCCCGAGGGGACATGTATCAATGTATAAATAATCTTTTAAAATGGTTGTTTTTTCGGGAGTAGTGATTTTATTGATGCATAAAGTGAAAAAAAAAGTGAAATCATACCTGGGGGGTGTCTAAAGTATGCCGGTGAAGTGGCACGTGTTTCCCTTGTTTAAAACTGTCCCTGCACAAAATGACATTTCTAAAGGAAAAAAAGCCATTTAAAACTGCTTGCGGCTTTAATGTAATGTCTGGTCCCGGCAATAAGGATGAAAATCATTGAGAAAAATGGCATGGCTACCCCATCACACACCCCTACCCCAGCCCATTACCAGCCCCTTTGGGTCTTGTATGGATATTAACGGGAACCCCGCACCCAAGATAAAAAAAGGCCCTATATACTCTGAACAGCAGTATACAGGCGGTGCAAAAAAGACACGGACTGTAGGTCTGTTCTTAAGTACAATCTGTTTGTAATTTGGAACAGGTACATTTTTTAAGTGTAGCTCCAGCCAAAAAATAAATTTTTAAGCTTTTTGGAGAACATAGGGAAGGGTTATCACCCCTGTAACATTTGTTTTGCTGTCTGTGCACCTGTTCAGAACATTTCACCTCACTTTCCATCCCAATGACAAATGTTTTTGGAAAATTTGTTTTTTTTATTGAAACAAGGATAAAGCATAAGTGGAGAGGAGACACCTTTTTTCATATATTAACTCTTACAGGAGAGAATTTTCCTTCCTAGGGGAAGATTTCCTCTCACTTCCTGTTGTCTCCTTCCGTTTGCAAGTAGGAGTCGTTTGTAAGTTGGATGTTTGAAAGTAGGGGCCTGCCATATATAGTCTCCAGAAATTTGGCCCTTAGGTGTTGGTGTTGCCACAACACTGTAAGCCCTCACAGTACAGCTGGAACGCATTTGGAACGCATGCAGCGTATACCAGCCGGTACTGATCGTTGCTCACATCTGAGCTAGGGACTCTGTTTTTGTTTTTGTTTTTCTTGTTTTACTTTCTGCTGTGCAGCTTGTCTATTGTAGACTTGCTGCAGTATATTTTAATAAAGCCAGAAGTTTTTTTACCTGCACTATGGAAGCCTCTTTTTGCTTGTACCAATGAGGTAACTGAGAATCCTTCCTGCCACGGAATTCCACAACATACATACAGAGGAACTTGCCCAGCTGACATCTCCCTCTGGACGTGTGATCCGGATATCCCTCTATGCTGTTTACCCCTGTGGGGGAGATAGGATCTGGTGAGTGGGGGCACATGTGGGGGATGCACTGCATATCTAAGTGAAGAGCAGAACGTTACTTTTCCAGCCTTATGAAGAGGACTGTGTGTGGTTTTTCTTGCCATTGTATTTTTGTATTTTTGTGTTTTTTTCAGTTTTTATCCTGCCACATTTTTTTATCTATATCCTACTGCCTGGCAGAGTTAGGCAATCTATAGTTACAGACTGGTGCCTTATTTTGGAGCAAATTTGCACTATTACTATACTTGGACCTATCACTGTGTACAGTTTTGTTGGAATAAGCTGTGCCATAGATGAGTCATCTACCTGCATATACACAATCCCTTATTGTCTGTGTAGCTGGTAATGGTTTCCGTAAGCAACACAGAGATAGCCTGACACTTATATTAAGTCTCAGTTGCCACCATGCTAATTGTGGGGTGCACCTGACGTTTGTTTTTGATTCTGTTATTTTATGCACTTAGTGGCACTACCACTGCTGAAGGGTGGTTAAATCACAATAACATTTTGTTTATATAATTTTTGTTTATCACATTAATCACAAAAGAGTACTGATCCATTACAGGATTAGTGAGCAGCGCCGTACCCCAAATAAATTCACTATCTTCACTCTAAGCCCTCACAGTTATTCTTGGTGGGCGCTGGAACGCCCTGCTGTCAACTATTATATCAGGAATTGTATTTACATGCCACTGTTGAACAGTGGTAGGAAAAATTGTGCCTTTGGTGGTGGTGCTGGTGCCACAACACTGTAAGCCCTCACAGTTACTCTTGGTGGGTGCAGGAATGGGCCCTGCTGTGAAATATTAGATCAAGAATTGTAATTGCATGCCCCTGTTGAACAGGGGCTGAAAAATTGGGCCTTAGGCACTGGTGCTGGTGCCACAACACTGCAACCCCTCACAGATAGTGTACTTAGAGCGCAGCAATGAGCCCTGTTGCAAAGTATTGCATCAAAAATTTAGGCTTTAGGTGAATGCTATGCAAAGCACACAGTAGTACACTAAGTGAAACACTGACTGTCTGCAGCTAGCACAATCTCCGGCCTGCCTGTCACAGTATAGAGTATAACTGTATCCAGGTGAGCTTTAGGTGATCGCTATGCAAAGGACACAGTAGTACACTAAGGCCCCTTTCACACTGGGGCGGTTTGCAGGCGCTATTGTGCTAAAAATAGCGCCTGCAAACCGAGCCTAAAAAGCGGCTGCTGTCTCTCCAATGTGAAAGCCCGAGGGCTTTCACACTGGAGGGGTGCGCTAACAGGACGTGAAAAAAAGTCCTGCTAGCCGCATCTTTGGAGTGGTGAGAGGAGCGGTGTGTTTACCGCTCCTACACCACTCCTTCCCATTGAAAGCAATGGGAAACCGCGGTAATACCGCCGGCAATGCGCCTCTACAGAGGCGCATTGCCGGCGGTATTAACCCTTTTTTAGCCGCTAGCGGGGGTTAAAACCGCACCGCTAGCGGCCGAATACCTCCACAATTCCGACGGTATAGCGCCGCTATTCCAGTCAGCCTTATATAGTGTGGGGCGTGTACTAAACCCCCTGAGCCATAATTGGCCAAAGCCACCCTGGCTTTGGCCAATTACGGCTCTCCGTTTTTTCCGCGCTGTGATTGGCCAAGCATGCGAGTCATAGTGCATGCTTGGCCAATCATCAGCCAGCAATGCACTGCGATGCCGCAGTGAATTATGGGCTGTGTCGCGCAACACGAATTTATCGCGAACGGACCGTAAAGTTCGTTCTTCGTCGAATGATCGAACGGCCGATGTTCGAGTCGAACGTGTGTTCGACGCGAACGCAAAGCTCATCCCTAGTAGAGACTATGTTCATGAATTTAGGAGCTTTCTATTTCTGTCCATCTATTCTTTTTAGACGTAGGGAACCATGCCTTAAGCTGAGCTAGTATAGTATGTAATAGTCTTTCAAAATTACCATTCCTACACCTCCTTCTTTTCTGGTCATAACCAGTCTTGAGAAGGCACACCTTGCTTTCTTACCTTGCCATATGCATTTGTTGATTACTGACTGGGCAGTGGTGAAAAAAGAGTTAGGTACTGGAATCGGGTGAGTTCTAAATAAATAAATTAGTTGGGGTAGGATAGTCATTTTAAAGGCCGCCAATCTACCAGACAATGAGAGTTCTACTTTAGCTACATCTTGGAGTTTCGACCTTAGTTTATCTACGAATGGGGTATAGTTAGCCTTGTATAGATCTTCTGTTTTGGGAGTTAGGGTGATACCAAGGTATTTAATCCCTACACTTTCCCATGAATACGGATACGCTTTGGCCAGTTTCTTTTGTACTGCAGTAGGAACATTTAAACCCAGTATATAAGACTTGGATTTGTTCACTTTATAATAGGATAGGCAGCTAAACATTTGTAACGTATGGTGTACCGAAGCGAGGAATTTTTCCACATCCGTGAGCATTAAGATAACATCATCGGCAAATAGGCTGATGGTATGTGAAGAGTTATGCGTTTTAAACCCTGAGATGTGGGAATGACTACGAATGTGGCACGCCAAGGGCTCCATTAGTAAGTTAAATATCAATGGTGATAGTGGAAAGCCCTGACGTGTCTCATTCGTAATAGTAAACAGGGTTGAAAGGACTCCAGACGTGTACACCTGGGCCGTAGGGCTGGTGTAAAGGGCCATGATAGCAGAGAAAATAGGGCATGTGAAGCTAAAAGCGGATAGTACCTTGGCCAGATACCCCCAGTGTATGCGGTCGAATGCCTTCTCCACGTCCAAGGCCAGGAGCAGAAAAAGCGTTCCCGTCTGGTTTGCATTGTGAATGATGTTTATTAGGCGCCTAGTGGCATCTGTAGTCTGGTGCCCTTTAGTGAACCCAGATTGATCAGGGTGAATAAGATCAGGGAGAACATCTGTTAACTGCTGTGTGATGAGTTTTGCATACAATTTCAAATTAGTATTAAGAAGTGAGGTAGGCCGGAAGTGTTATTATCAGCGCCTTAAGCATTTCTGAGGGGAAAGAGGAAGAGGCAACAGCATCATTAAATAAGTGAACCAAGTGAGGTGATAGGATCTGTTTAAAAGTTTTGTAATATTCCCCTATAAATCCATCAGGACCTGGGAACTTGTTGGGCGGTAGTGATGCAATAGCTGTATTAATCTCCAAAAGACTGAAGGGTAAATTCATCTGTTGAAGTTCTCCTGTTGTTAGCTGAGGAAGGGACAGTTTGGCTAGGAAGTCAGCTATCAGCTCCGGATTAGGTTGGTGAGTAGGGATGATCTTCGAGTTCGAGTCAAACTCATGTTCGACTCGAACATTGCCTGTTCGCCCGTTTGCCGAACAGCGAACAATTTGGGGTGTTCGCGGCAAATTCGAAAAGCCGCGGAACACCCTGTAAAAGTCTATGGGAGAAATCTAAAGTGCTAATTTTAAAGGTTTATATGCAAGTTATTGTCATAAAAAGTGTTTGGGGACTTGGGTCCTGCCCCAGGGGACATGTATCAATGCAAAAAAAGTTTTAAAAACAGCAGTTTTTTCGGGAGCAGTGATTTTAATAATGCTTAAAGTGAAACAATAAAAGTGAAATATTCCTTTAAATTTCATACCTAGGGAGTGTGTATAGTATGCCTGTAAAGCAGCACTTGTTTCCCGTGCTTAGAACTGTCCCTGCACAAAGTGTCATTTCTGAAGGAAAAAAAGTCATTTAAAAGCTCTCGCGGCTATAATGAATTGTCGGCTCCCGGCAATACAGAGAAAAGACATTGATAAAAAAAAATAACAAATGCGCGGGGGTGGGTCCCCCCAAATTCAATTACCAGGCCCTTCAGTTCTGGTATGGATATTATGAGGAACTCCACGCTAAATAAAAAAAAATGGCGTGGAGTTTCCCCCAAAAATCCATACCCTTCAGGTCTGGTATGGATTTTAAGGGGAACTCCACGCCAAATAAAAAAAAATGGCGTGGAGTTTCCCCCAAAAATCCATACCAGACCCTTTATCCGAGCACGCAACCTGGCAGGCCGCAGGAAAAGAGGGGGGACGAGAGAGCGCCCCCCCTCCTGAACCGTACCAGGCCACATGCCCTCAACATGGGGAGGATGCTTTGGGGGTCTGTGACCCCTCAAAGCACCATGTCCCCATGTTGATGGGGAGAAGGGCCTCATCCCCACAACCCCTGGTTGTGGGGGTCTGCAGGCAGGGGGCTTATCGGAATCTGGAAGACCCCTTTAACAAAGGGGACCCCAGATCCCGGCCCCCTCCTATGTGAAATGGTAAGGGGTACATTGTACCCCTACCATTTCACAAAGAAAGTGTGAAAAATTGTAAAAAAAAAACACACAGACACCGTTGGGAAAAGTCCACTCTCGGTATCCTGCGATGGGTGATCTCCTCTCCGGGGTCCAGAGATGGATGATCTCTCCTCTCCGGGGTCCAGCGATGGATGATCTCTCCTCTCCAGGTCCAGGCTCCAACGATGATGTCCAGCGCAGCGAGGAACAGCAAGCATTTTGTCTCCACCGGAGACACACCAGGAATCCCAGCAGCCTGACAGGTCTCCTATGTAGCTGAGGGCAGGTCTCCTATGTAGCTGTAGCTGAGGGCGGGGCCACCCGTAACATGACCCCGCCCCCCTCTGATGCAAGGGGAAACCCGGGCTTCCCCAGTGTCGTGCGGGTGACCCCGCCCCCCTCTGATGTAACGGGGTGTCTCCGGTGGAGACAGGATGCTTGCTGTTCCTCGCTGCGCTGGACATCATCGTTGGAGCCTGGACCTGAAGAGGAGAGATCATCTATCGCTGGACCCCGGAGAAGAGATCACCCTTCGCAGGATAACGAGAGTGGATTACCACCGCTGGAATCTTTTGTTTATTTATTTTATTTTTAATAAAGGACTTTTCCCAACGGTGTCTGTGTGTTTTATTTTTTATTTTTTACACTTTCTTTGTGAAATGGTAGGGGTACAATGTACCCCTTACCAATTCACATATAGGGGTCGGGATCTGGGGGTCTCCTTTGTTAAAGGGGTCTTCCAGATTCCGATAACCCCCCCCGCCCACAGACCCCCACAAGCACCGGGCAAGGGTTGTGGGGATGAGGCCCTTGTTGAGGGCATGTGGCCTGGTACGGTTCAAGAGTGGGGGCGCTCTCTTGTCCCCCCCTCTTTTCCTGCAGCCTGTGTGCTCAGATAAAGGGTCTGGTATGGATTTTTGGGGGGAACTCCACGCCATTTTTTTTAAAATTTGGCGTAGAGTTCCCCTTAAAATCCATACCAGACCCGAAGGGTCTGGTATGGATATTTGGGGGGAACCCCACGTAATTTTTTTTTAATTTGCTGCAGGGTTCCCCTTAACATCCATACCAGACCTGAAGGGCCTGGTAATTGAATTTGGGGGGACCCACACGCATTTTTTTTTTATTTTTATCAATGACTTTTCTCTGTATTGCCGGGAGCCGACAATTCATTATAGCCGCAAGTGCTTTTAAATAACTTTTTTTTCCTTCAGAAATGACACTTTGTGCAAGGGATAGTTCTAAACACGGGAAACAAGCGCTACTTTACAGGCATACTAGACACACCCCCTAGGTATGAAATTTAAAGGGAATATTTCACTTTTATTGTTTCACTTTAAGCATTATTAAAATCACTGCTCCCGAAAAAAACGTCCGTTTTTAAAACTTGTTTTGTTTTTGCATTGATAAATGTCCCCTGGGGGAGGACCCGGGTCCCCAAACACTTTCTATGACAATAACTTGCATATAAGCCTTTAAAATTAGCACTTTAGATTTTTCATGTACGAGTCCCATAGACTTTAACGGTGTTTGGATGAGCAAATTTATTGCCTGTTCGCAAGTTCTGGTGCGAACCGAACTGGGGGGTGTTCGGCTCATCCCTATTGGTGAGTAAGGGGATCTTTCTCTAAGTTGTAGATGGTTCCATAGTAGTTACTGAAAGCATCAGCAATATCCTTAGGATGATAATGTTTATCATTAGTGGTAGGGTGGACTATGTAAGGGATTCTAGCTTTGTACCTGCAGCCACGCAGGCGGTAGGCGAGAGTCTTCCCCGCTTTATTGCCATTGGCATAATAAGTCATTTTTAGTCGTCTGGTAGACTTCTCAAAGTCCTCCAGAAGACAACGTCTGAGATCCTATCTGATTTGTGATAGTTTGTGGGATATGGAGGGCAAGGGATCCTGTTTGTTCTGGGTTTCCAGATCATGGATGCTGTCAGTAAGTACTTTTATACGTCTTTGCCTCTGCCTCTTTACCCCTGCTCCTAGCTTGATAAAAATGCCTTGCATGAACGCTTTGTGGGCGTTCCACATGGTAGAGTAGTTTTCCACAGAATCTACATTGTCAGCAAAGTAATCATTTAGCTGAGTTTCTAGGATTTTCCTGGTATCCTCTCTCTGCAAGAGGGATGAGTTTGCTCTCCAGACCGGATTGGCCCCGGATGAGAGGGAGTCTGCTATAGTAAGAGTGACAGACGTGTGGTCTGACCACGTAATAGTGTTTATAGTCATTTTGGTTGTTTGGGATAGGAGGCTTTGGTCCACTAGAAAGAGATCTATGCGGGAGTAAGAACGGTGGGTGGGGTGTAGAAAAAAAAGTGAAGTTCCTTTCACCCGCATGGTAACAACGCCATGCATCAAACAAGCTGTGTTGATGCAGTGTGTTCAGAAGATAAGGGCCTTTACGAGTAGATGTAAAGGTTGAGTCTATGGTTTTATCTGGAGCAAGGTTAAAATCTCTGCATATCACCAGGGCCCCTCTTCTGGGTAGCTCTTTTGTGAGCATTTGGGCTGTGCAGTGGCTCTTGAATTGTAAGGCTTCAGACCACAGTGATTTGCGTTTAGCTGGGTGATTGAGGCCTTTTGAGTTAATAGATAGAAAAGTCACCCCCATGTGGACAGTTTAAAGATGCTATGCTGTAGTTCCTTTAAGAGGAGAGCTGAATCTTGTGGCGAGTGTTCCCCCCAGTGGTTAAAGAGAGAATGTCTTTTGTAGTGAATAGAGTGTGTAGAAACTTTGGCTGAGGTACTCACGTTCTGATGATGCACCGTAGATGGGCCTGTGGGTAGATTGGCTGTGCTTTGGTGTAGGATCTTGAAGTCAGCACTGTGTCTCCTTCGGCATGGGAATTGATTGTGTAAAAATTCCTGAATGCGACACTTAAGATGTTGCCATTTATTAGTTGGAGCAGACTGTGATGATTAGGGAGAAAAAATTATAAGAAAACACGTAACAAAAAAAATGATATAACACAACTGAAGTTCAGATTCCTGAGAAAAATGGAACATGTTGGACCCAAGGGTTAACTGCCCGGGACAAAACGATTTAACTGTTCACTCGAATGCCACTGGCTGCTGCTCAAATGTAATTAAAGGGGTCAAGTTTGTGGCTGAAAGGGCTTCCCCTCCTCCCCCCACGACTTGTAATTCCCGGACGTGCCTACCAGGTTCAGGCGTGTTTCCTATGCCACGTACACACGACGACCGTTTTTCATGACGAGAAACATGCCATTTTTTAAATTGGTCGTGAAAACCGGTCGTGTGTAGGCTCCAGAGCATTTTTCTTGGTGACAAAAATGCCCATTAAAAATTTAGAACCTGCTCAATTTTTTCCCGTCGTTTCACGTCAACGTTTTTCTCGTCGTGAAAAACGGTCATGTGTACGCTTTAACGACGGAAAAAAACGCACATGTTATGAGACGGGAGCGCTCGTTCTGGTAAAACTAGCGTTCGTAATGGAGATTGCACATTTGTCATGCTGTAACGAACTGAAAAGCACAGAGACTGAAAAACGCGAATCGGCTAACACCAAACTTTTACTAACACGCGGTAACAGGAAATCAGCAAAAGCAGCCCAAGGGGGGGCGCCATCCAAATGGAACTTCCCCTTTATAGTGCCATCGTACCTGTTGTCGTACGTGTTGTACGTCACCGCGCTTTGCTCGAGCATTTTTTTTCACGATAGTGTGTATGCAAGGCAGGCTTGAGAAGAATCACGTCGAGAAAAACATAGTTTTTCTTCCATGACATTAAAAACGGTCGTGTGTACGCGGCATTAGAGTTTTTTTCAGTGACCATTCTCCATTCTGACTCCACAGGTTGCGCTTTTTTCGGAGGATTGGAGTTATTGTCCAAGTCAGGGACAATGTGCCATTCCTTGAGCAAGGATAGGCCTTTTTCTAGCGATGTCACAACGTGCATGTTCCCATCTTTGGTGATAGTGGTATTGGTCGGGTACCCCCACCTGTAAGATATCTGGTGGTTCCTGAGTGCCTTGGTGATGGTGACCAAGCTTCTCTTTTTTTTCAATGTATACTGCGACAGATCTGCATAAAATTGCAGGTTCTGGTATTGGGGTGAGATGCGTTCCTTGGTACGCATGGCCGCCATGAGCTGCTTTTTGGCGTGGTAAAAGTGTAATCTCAGAATCACATCTCTCTGTATTTGATCGGGGAGGTAGGATGGTTTGGGGAGGCATTGGATCCTATCTATAGTGACATCTAGCACGGTCAGATCAGGAAGAGTTCTGTAAATAGGGTAGTGACGTAGGCCCTCAGATCCCCCTGTTGGACGGACTCAGGGATACCTCTTATTTTCATGTTGTTCCTCCTGCTCCTGTCCTCCATGTCTGACATTTTTGCCTAATGCCCTCCATCTTGTCCTCATTCTCATCCTGGGCATCCACTAAGTAATTTATAGTGGATGCGAATTCCCCCATTTTACATTCGATGTGATCCACCCTTGATTCCCAGTTCTGTATGTCTGTGTGAAACTTTTGCATGCAGGACATCATGTCGGCCTGTATAGTGCTTCGTAATGAAAGCAGCATATCTTTCAGCACAGTGTCCATGACAGGCTGATTAGTGGTGGGGAATTTCTCAATTCTGTCAGGTAATTCCCTAGTGTCCCCCCCTGAGTCAACCTCTGGCCCTGTCACCGGACTGCATCCAGGGCCATCCATCCTGAATCTAGCCTTAGTTGGGCTGGCTGATTGTGGTGTGTCAGGGCAGGATTGGGGGCTCACAGGGAAACCACCAGTTTTGCTGCAGGAGGTGGATGAAGGTGGAGGGGAACGAGTGTTATGGGCTGGGGTTGATGAGGTGCCGGTGCCATCTGGCTACCTCCTTGCTGCCGATATGTGTAGAACTCAGTAATTTTTTGCGGCTTTTTGTTCTCCTTTCGCTTTTTGGTCATGGTCATCCGGTCGTGGAGGGTGTCTGCTGCCAGGCTGGGGTATGTGTGTGTCCCCTGGGAAGCCATTCTGTGCCGCTGTGTGTCCCGTTGTTGAGGAGCTCCGCTCTCAAGCAGCCATCACGGTCCACGTTTAGCCACGCCCCCTATTATAAGCATTTTGCTACCATACTGTCCCCCCTCCTGGCTGAAGCCTTCAACTCCCTTCTTTTAAGCCATTCCTTTCGTTCTGAATGTCTCCTGGCATCCATAGCTCTGATACCTAAGCCGAATGCTGATCATACATCTTGGTCTAATTATAGGCCAATATCCATACTTAATTTAGACATTAAGTTACTCGCTAAAATTCTGTCTAACCGACTTAACCCAATTATAGGAACCCTGATACATAAAGATCAGACTGGGTTTATTCCATCTAGACAAGCGGGCGACAACATAAGACGCGCTACTCTCTTAGCACATATGGCACGTTCCCGCCACATCCCTGCCTGCTTCCTCTCCATAGACATACAGAAGGCTTTCGATTCTCTTTCATGGCCCTATCTTACATCCGTTTTATGTCGGTGGAGTTTTGGAATGCATTTTCTAAGTTGGATATCCTCCTTATATCAAAACTCAAAAGCATTTGTTTCCTACTCTGGATACCGTTCAGACCCCTTTGTCATTGAAAGAGGAACTAGGCAGGGGTGTCCTCTTTCCCCTCTGCTCTTTGCACTGGCAATTGAACCCCTAGCCCAATTGATACGCTCTAATTCAAATATTAAAGTCCTAGAACTAGGAGGTCACCAACATAAATTGTGTATGTTTGCAGATGATGTCCTAATATTTCTCACCTCACCCCTCATATCAGCTCCGAACCTCATTGACATTCTTACCAAAATGGATCAATTTTAGGGCTCAAAATAAATCCCCAAAAATCTAAAGCTTTAAACATTTCAATTCCACCGGATTTACAAACTCAACTGCAGGAATCCCTTCCATTTACCTGGTCTTCAACACAAATAACATATTTAGGTATCACATTTACAGATAATCCAGCTAACCTATATACTGCAAATTACCCACCAATGCTGACTTGATTTACCTATTTTATGAAGAACTGGTCTTCTTTACCATTAGCATGGTTGGGTAGAATCTCAGTAATCAAGATGTCTATACTCCCTAAGATTTTATATCTCTTCAGAGTACTCCCAATACAGGTTCCGGCATATTATTTACAAATCCTACAAAGAAAAGCTCTCCAATTTATTTGGGGTAAACTTAAACCCCGTATTCCACAACCAACACTATACACACCCTGTATCAATGGTGGAATAGGGGTTCCTAATTTCTCCAAATACTATTATGCAGCCCAACTAGCTCAACTCCCTAAATACCACGCCACTAAAGAAATTCCCCTTTGGGTTATGATAGAATCGGTTGATTGTGACCCTCTCTCCATAGCAAATCTCTTTCGCCAACACAACGCCAAACAGTAACGAACCCTACCACAAAACATAATCTCTCAAACTGGGATAGATTAAGATCTCGTTTTGGTCTTCAATCAAAACATAATCCTCTTCTCTCCTTTCTCAATAACCCTTCTTTTTATCCTGCCTGGACATTTCTATCATCTTTCAAAATCTGGTCAAAGTTAGAACTTATACGAGCCCATAATTTTTACAAATCCACAACAATAACTTATTTTGCTAAACTTCAGGAAACGAATGCTTTGCCACATAATGAAACTTTTATATACCTTCAAATAAAAAAAATTCTATCCCAGAATGCCTCCTCAGATCCTCCTACCCCAAGCTTTACGACCTATGAACAAGCTTGCCACTCTGATCCACATAGACGTAGACTAATTTCTAATTTGTATGCACTGCTGCTTTCACACACAAATTCTTCCCCCTTATCTTACATTACAAAATGGGAAACTGATCTAAACCTCCAAACAGACACGCTAAATTGGCCTCAAATCTGGCAGGCTACTAAAGCAGCCACTCCAAACATTACTGCATTAGAGACCAATTACAAGGTACTCACCAGATGGTAACTAGTACCGGCTAGGATATCAAAATACCTCCCCCAAAACCCCTCACATTGCTTTCAAGGCTGTACTGACCTGGGTACACACCTACATATCTGGTGGGACTGCCCCATAGTCAAAACGTTTTGGTCTAAAATCTTCAACATCCTTTCCAAAACCACCTTGCCACCTGACCCAGCGGTTGCAATCCTGAATAATAAACCACAAACTTTATTGCACTGCCAATTCAAACTTCTACTCCTAGTTACTACAGTGGCAAAACAAACTATTGCAAATGCCTGGAAAACAAATACGTTATGCACAGTATCAGTTAAACACAGAGTAACTCAATGATTCATGTCAAAACGGAGGCACTCCTACTTGATAATTTACCCAAGTTTGAGTCACTATGACTCCCATGGATTGAACATTGCCTACCACCTGGTCTTGATTTATCCCTAATATTAACCTGAGACTATATACCCATCTCATATTCCATCTTTCATATGATACCCTGGAATTACTGACCGTTGACCCATTCTGGCTACATCTGCCATCCACCACTTTTTATTTTATTACAAGCCCTCCCTACCCCCCCCACTCCCATCCCCCTTAACGACTTATTGGTTCTTCACATACTACAACTTAAACAAATAGTTAATTAAAGGGGTTGTAAAGGTTCGTTTTTTATTTTCTAAGTAGGTTCCTTTAAGCTAGTGCATTGTTGGTTCACTTACCTTTTCCTTAGATTTCCCTTCTAAATATTTTTTTTCTTTGTTTTCTTTGTCTGAATTTCTCACTTTCTGTTCCTCCTCAGTAAGCTGTTCAGTAAGCTGTTCTGGCTGACTCCACACCACTCGGATGATGGTGTGAAGTTTAGTGAGGAGAAACAGGAAGTGAGAAATTCAGACAAAGAAAAAAAACATTTAGAAGGTAAATTAAAGGAAAAGGTAAGTGAACCAACAATGCACTAGCTTAAAGGAACCTATTTAGAAAATAAAAAATGAACTTTTACAACCCCTTAAAATATATCTTAGATAGTAATTAAACTTAGGAGACTTTGGAATGGCTCGTTTATTAGTTGCTTTCACTAGGATATACCAAGCCACATGGTTGGATCTTGGTCCTGGATTTGAAATACAGTTGAACCTCGGATTACGAGCATAATACATTCCAGGAGTATGCTCGTAATCCAAAGTACTTGCATATCAAATGAGTTTTCCCATTGAAATCAATGGAAACTAAAATAATTTGTTCCCCATTAACTTCAATGGGATGCAATACCGAATTCGGCGAGAGGTGGGGGGCGCCAGAGAGCGCCGAAAACAGACGAAAAGGCCCGAGGACACGTCGGCTGACCTCGGCAAACATCGGAAAGGCACGAAAACTGAGTATTTCCGTGTATTTCCGAGCATTGCCGAACGGCGGCGATCGTCGCTTTTCGGCTCTGCTCGGCTCCTGCGCCCCCGTACCTCAGGCCAAATGCGGTACTGCAGGCCTATTTAGGCTCTGTTCGGCTCCTGCGCCCCCGTACCTCAGGCCAAATGCGGTACTGCAGGCTTATTTAGGCTCTGTTCGGCTCCTGCGCCCCTGTACCTCAGGCCAAATACGGTACTGCAGGCCTATTTAGCTTGAATTCTGCTCGTCTTGCGAGTCAACACTCGCAAACCGAGTCAGAATTTTTTTTTTTTATTTGCTCGCAAATCAAATTGCTCTCAAACCAAATTACTCTTAAGCCGAGGTTCCACTGTATGTTTATCCCCACTATCCCATATTTAACTTTTTTTTTTCATCAACCTTATGGAAAACCTAGTCTCCTCCAGACATAAAATTGTTATTATTTTATATTACCTATGTAGTGGGTGTCAAATTTAGTGGGATGTATCTGGGCTATAGATGGCCCAGATACATTGATTTTTAGGGATTTATGGACACTTTGGCGTGTGGGAGGTATGAATGGTGTCATGTTCCCTGCGGTCCCTGGGACCGGGGTTGAACTGCCATTCTAGAGCCGTGCCCTTTTTGTCCTGTCACGGCAGTAGTACGGCGGGGCGGGGAACCCGCTGTGCCTGCTGGGAGAGGATATAAAAGGGGGCGGACATCTTGCGCACGAGGTCCATTCCCCAGGCACCTTCGGCCTTGGGGCTGCTGCGGTTCGTCTGTGCCCAGGCACCCTCGGCCTGGGCGCGTGGAGTCGAGTTCCACCCCAGGCACCTTCAGCCTGGGGTGAGGTACTTTACCAAGAGGCCTGGGGCCCAGTACCTTCGACTGGGTCCCGCGAGGGTGAAGCATTCCTAAGGTGCCCCTGGTATTGGGTGCCTGAATCCAGGGCGTAAGGGACCGGAGACGGTGGAGGCCTCTGGTGACCGTCCGGATGGATGTCTTCCTCTGACAGGGGTCGTTTATTCTAAAGGAGGTAATTCATGTTCTCATGGTCTGTGGCAGGGACCCATCTTCCCCAGGTCAGTGGCAGGCCTCATCCAAGGCCTGTGGCAGAGGCCTCAACGTTCACCCAGGTCAGTGGCAGTGACCAAATTCACAGTCGGTGGCAGCGACTGTGCGCCAAGCCTGTTTGCACTAAACGGAACAGGAGAAACTCTATTCATTTTGTTGTGCCTGGACCTACTCTTCCCCACACAATGTCTGTTCTTTTAAAGTTCAACCTGTCTACCTATTGATCTAAGCAATAAAACAGAGTTGGACTTTTTATGGTGTGGAACTCGTGTTACTGGAAGCTAAGTGTCCCTGTCAGTGACAGTGGCAATCATCCTCCACAGTGGAAGCTAAGGCTCCAGCCTAAAACACAGACCCGAAGGTAAACGGTTTAGCTCATATCTCTGCATCCTACATCAGAGATCCGAGCTGGTGGTGTGCATCTTTCCCCTTCTCCCAGATAACCCTAGACGAGTAAAACCAGCCGTGAAGAGAGGGGAGAAGCTGGGGGAGGACCGCTACACCTAGATAATAAACTTTTCCAAGTTTACCTTATATGTTTTCTTTATTCTAATGATATATTTCTTGAATTAAACATGGAATTATATAAGTTTATGGAAATATCAATTTATTGTATAAGGTATTGAAAAGCCTTGTTTCTCACATTTGTACTTATTTTTCTGTTTATACTACAAATATTTGTCTGAGGACTGTACTGTATTTCTTTCAATAAAATGTTTGAAATGGAAATATAGTAACACCTTTAGTGAAAATACAAGTTAACAGTCCCAAAATGTCCATCCAAGTGAATGATCCACTTAAAATACCTCCGGTGAGTTCCATGCCACACCCAGCCTCTTACCAAATAAAAAGACCCCAAATTATAGGTGGTTTAAATGTGCTTTTTAAAGTGCATGGACTCTGCTGCAGCCAATGCATCCAGCAATAAGGGAACCACAGGGCACGCCAACAGGAAGACTCAGTTGGACCACCTCTTTTGCTCCCTAGATGTTAATCCGGCAAAAGAAACAAATAACAGTCTCCAATAGTGCAAAACCACTTGCTTTATTATTATTATAAATACTGTGTATCTACTCAGATTCTATCCTGCGGCATGTCCCCGGAGCCGATGCCAGTGCCTGGCAGGCGCAATGACCGCCGGATACCCGGGATCACTCGTGACAGAGCGAGAACCACGATCTTTGTGTGTAAAGCAAAAAGTAAAAGATATTGGGGGTTATTTACAAAAGGCAAATCTACTTTGCACTACAAGTGCACTTGGCGTTAGACATGTGCGCCGTCAATAAATTAGTTTTGTTTTGTTCCATTCCGTTTCGTATTAGCCGTTAATTCGTATTTCGTGTCCGAAATCCAATTTGGATCCGTACGAAATATGAATTTTCGTTAGGTTCGTTAACTTTTCGTAACAATTACGAACGTTCGTTATGATGAATTTTAAAAGCAAAAAATGTCTTTCTCAATATGGCAGTCGTCGACTCATTATTGCTCATTATGAGGGGCTTCCACCATCCCTGTTATGTGCGAATGTTCGTAATTGTTCTGAAAAGTTACCAAACCTAAGGAAAATTCGTATTTCGTACGAATCCAATTAGAATTTCAGGCACAAATTACGAAATACGAACTAACGGGCTACTATAAACCCAGGAAGTCAGCACAGCACAGGGATGGTGGGAGCCCCTCATAATGAGCACAGCAGGGGTACAAACCCAGGAAGTCAGCACAGCACAGGGATGGTGGGAGCCCCTCATAATGAGCACAGCAGGGGTACAGCCCCAGGAGGTAGTCAGCACAGCACAGGGATGGTGGGAGCCCCTCATAATGAGCACAGCAGGGGTACAGCCCCAGGAGGAAGTCCGCACAGCACAGGGATGGTGGAAGCCCCTTATAATGAGCAGGGGTACAGCCTCATTATGAGGGGCTCCCACCATCCCTGTGCTGTGCTGACTTCCTGGGTTTTTAACTTCAACATAACAAATAATCGTAATTATTAAGACAATAATAAAACTATATTAATGAACATTCTTATTTTGTCCAATTCTGAATCTCCCATCGACTACCAGTACCAGTCTCCCCCTCCCATATTAAAAAAGGTAATTTTCCCAACCCTCACTCAGCAGCAGAAGAAAACCTCTGATTGGTCAACAAAACACCAGTCACGTTTCCGTTGTAACGGAATTTAGATCTGAAATTCGTCAACGAAATTTCGTATTTCATATACAATTCGGAAGCATAGAAATTCGTATTGCGGATGCTTCCAAATGTACGAATTTTCGGAAATTCGTACGAATTTTCGATTCAAATGAAACGAACCGCACATGTCTACTTGGAGTGCAGTCGCTGTAGATCTGAGGGGGACGTGCAAGGAAAATAAAAAACAGCACTTTAGCTTGCACATGATTGCATGATAAAATCAGCAGAGCTTCCCATCATTTCAGATCTTCCCCTCAGATCTACAGCGACTGCACTTTCAACTGAACTGCACTTTCAACTGCACTTTCACTGAATAATATTTGTGGCTATTTTCTGTCCCATAACACACTCTAATTTATTTATTTTTTTTGCAAGATTATACATGCCTTTGTCTCTTCCTATTACAGTGTTGCCTAACCAAGCTGCCTACATGCTGTTCAGCCACTGAGCAATAATTTTGGTTATAATAATACACTCTAATTTCTATTTAAATATATACCTGTCTTGTCTCTCCCTCTTAAATTGCAGCCTAATCAAGCTACTCAAATACTGTGTAGCCACTGAACAATATTTGTGGCTAGTGTCTCTCAAATAATATACTCT
This sequence comes from Rana muscosa, assembly GCA_029206835.1. Taxonomy (NCBI): domain Eukaryota; kingdom Metazoa; phylum Chordata; class Amphibia; order Anura; family Ranidae; genus Rana; species Rana muscosa. The sequence continues at coordinate 1,246,922,739 of CM055122.1, forward strand.
AATGTTTATTTCAAAATAAAACCTGCCTTGCCTTACATTACAGTCTTACCAAGCTACTAACGTTCCGTCTGGCCAGTGATCAATATTTGTGGTTACTGTCCCTCAAACTAAAAAAAAATATTTTTATTACAAGTGTAGCGGGTATTTGAATTTAGGGGAGGCATCTGGGTGGTAGTGTAACCCAGATGCACTGATTGTTAGGGAATTTGGGACCATGGAGGACTCTGGTGGTGTGAGGTTCCCTTCGGCCTGTAGGTGGCGCTGTCGCACTGGGCCGGGGTTGAACCCTCACTGCAGTACCGTACCCTTTTTGTCCTCTTCCGGTGGTTGTACTGCAGGGAGAGGAGATAAAAGGGGGTGGACGCTCGGAACAAGGGGTTCAGAGTCGGAGGTCAGAGTCGCGCCCAGGCACCTTCAGCCTGGGTGCCGGGGTTCCGGAGTTCCGTGCCCAGGTGCCCTTGACCTGGCCGGAGCGGGAGATGGAGTCCATTCCAGACACCTTTAGCCTGGGGTGAGGTACTATTGAGGAGGCCTGGGGCCCTGTGCCTTCGACTGGGTCCCGCAAGGGTGGAGGAATCTGAGGGGGCCCTAAAGCCTTGGGTGCCCGAGTCTGAGATGAGGAGGCCAGGGAGCGTAACCCCTCCGAACAGTCCGGTGCAGCATTGCTGGTGATGGCCGGGCCTCTGGTAACTCTCTTGGATGGATGTCTTCCCTCTGACAGGGGCTGCGCTTAGCGAAGGTAATTCACTCTCTGTTCTACACAGTCGGCGGCAGCGACTGTACGCCATAACCCTTGGTGACACCACAATGGTTGGTTCTATCTAAGGATTGTGCCTCGACCTAGTCCCTACCTATACTGAACTGTTCTTTGGTCACAACCTGTCTGTGCTAAATGACGATTGCTGTTGGAGAATAAATACGAGTTGGACCTTTTCAGTGGTGTGGAACTCCAGTTACTGAGAGCAGAGGGGGTCATTTACAGAAAAGACTTGGCTCTGGGTTATGCACACGACCCGATGGTAAAATAGGTTCTGGCCCTCACCTCTATCCAAAAGAGGACATGGACTGTGGTGTATCGCATCCCTCCTCCCACACTCCCCCCTAGACGAGACAACAAGCCAAGAAGAAGAAGGGGTGAGGGGCGTGAGGTCGATACATGTGGCGGCATCGTTCTGGGATGTGTGTTTTACATATGGAGCTGACAATGTCTGAATTTGAACTTTGCTGCCCGGAGGAGTTCCGAGTAGGTCGGCCATATTGGCTAGCGCCCCACGAGGCACACCATAGCTGCGCAGTTCGTGGGCGGGGAGAAAAGAAAGCCTGTGAACAAGTGCAGAGTATGGGAGGAGTCTGGCCATGTGGAAGGACACACGTGGAGATTCCGGCGAAAATTGGTCAGTGCGCAATGGAGCAGCAGACAGTCGAGATGACCTCAAGGGAGCAGAGGGGGTCATTTACAGAAAAGACTTGGCTCTGGGTTATGCACACGACCCGATGGTAAAATAGGTTCTGGCCTTCACCTCTATCCAAAAGAGGACATGGGCTGTGGTGTATCGCATCCCTCCTCCCACATTCCCCCCTAGACGAGACAACAAGCCGAGAAGAAGAAGGGGTGAGAGGGGTGAGGTCGCTACACAAGATAAAACCTGACTCATATTCCCTTCTTTTATTGCAGCCTAGCCAAGATGCTTACATACTGTCCAGTGAATGAATATTATCTGTGCCTATTTTCTCTCAAAAAGTGCACACTGATTTTTAACTGCAAACAAATACGTGGAGTCCATGCATATATAGATCTATAGATATATATATAGAGATATATGTATAGATATATATATCTATATATACAGTATAGATATATATATATATATATATATATATATATATATATATATATATGTAGCGGGTATTTGAATTTAAGGGAAGCATCTGGGTGGTAGTGTAACCCAGATGCACTGATTACTAGGGAATCGGAGACCCTTTTTTTATTTTTTTCAAAAGATTTTATTGAATTTTTCATTCAGATTAAAAAACAGTATATGAAGAACATAACACAAGTCTGTATAAGGGTAGATAAGATATAAGATACAACAAACCAAGAAAATAACTTGCATATAATGGATAGCAGGAAGGAGTCTGTAGTGGATAAGTCCGGAGATTACAAGGTAACATTATATATAAAAAAAAATAAAAAATCGTTAGAGGAGGGAAAGGAAGGGAAGAGGGAACTGGGGCAGAGGGGGGGGGGGGTGCACACCAAGTCGGAGGGGGGGGTGGCACCAAGGCATTAGCCGAGACCCGAGATAATCAATCGCAGTAGTTGGGGTAGTAGAAGATGAATCGATGATGACGTAGTGGACATCTTGGTGAACGATCGGAGATGTTTAGGATCCAGCGTACGTTTGATGGTTAATTTGCAGAGGGGGGGTCCGACCCCTGAGGAGGTGGGGGGAGGGCCCCAAAGTATGAGTATGAGAACTTGTCAAAGTTGTTACGTTCCTCCAAGGATAATGTCAAGTCCATGAAAGCTTGCCATTTGGAGAAGAAGCGATCCTTGGATCCTTTGTGTTCGAAGTCAGTGTTAAGTCTATCCTTATAGAGTAGCTGCAGGAGTTCACGTTTGACTTGAGAGGTGTGTGGACATAGGGGGATGGTCCAATTTTTCAATATGGTTCTTCTCGCTATTAAGAGGCAGATCAGAGACCAGTCCCGGCAAGGAGGGTAGGCGTTGGGTGACCAGGGTAGCAGCAGAGGATCCCAATGCCCGAAGATGAGGAGCAAAGGGTCCTTGGGCAGTTTCAGCAGGGTTACATCAAATATGTAGGATATGACCTGGTCCCAGAAGGTGGATATGTATGAACATGACCACAAACGATGAGTTAGGGTGGGTCTTGGGAGTTGGCAGAGAGGGCAATTGGCGTTGCCCGGGTTCTTTTTGTCTGAGAGAAAAGGTATGTAAGCACGGTGAAGGATTTTTAATTGGGTTTCTCTCCATGATTCATTAGGAATCAGTTGGTGGACTTTGTTGAGTCCTTGTAGAAGTTTGTCTACCAGCTCCGCATCCGGGAAATCCCTTTTCCAGTTAGCTGCTGAGGAAGATGCCAGTGTAGGGGTGGTCTTTTGGAGAAAGGGTTTGTAAATATCTGAGATGGTATAGGAAGTATCCAGGAGCAGTTGGTCCATGAAGGCTAGTTTAAATCGTTTACTCTCCTCTCTGCATGAGTCCTTCAAAAAGCTGATGCATTGCCCAAAGTGAAAAATGTGGGATTGGGGGAGTGAGAAGGTCTTGGCTATGGTTGAGAAATTGAGAGGGCGCCCAGTTTCCACATTGCATAGAGTAGAGAACTTTGTGAGGCCTTTCCGTAGCCAGATGGAAAAGGCTTTGTGTTCCAATCCGGGTGGGAAGCTGGGGTTCCCTTGTATTGGTAGGTATCTGGACAGGAAAGGGGAAAGTTTGAGGCTCTTCCTAACCTCTCGCCATGCTATAGCAGTGTCCCGCAGCAGGAGATTATGTTGGAGTAGAGGTGGGACAGATTTCCATTTGCAGTGGAGTAGTGCCGCCAGGGAAAAGGGTTGAGCCATTATAGATTCTAAGGAGTAGTTCGAGTACCGGGAGCACTGGGATATCCAGTCGAGTCCTATCCTCAGTAGGCACGCCAAGTTATAAGCTCTGATATTTGGAAGGCTGATACCCCCTTCGCGTCTGGGAAGATATAGTTTTGCGAATGCTATGCGTGGTCGTTTGCCTTGCCAGATGAATTTAGATATGGCCTTGTTGAGGGTTTTTGTATCTTTGTGGCGGAGGAGCAAAGGTATAGTTTGGAGTGGGTATAATAATCGCGCAAAACTGACCATTTTCACCAGGTGGCATCTTCCCAGGAGCGAGAGGGGCAGGTCCATCCAGTTTTCCAATTCGTGTGTAATTTTTGTGATCATGGGTGGATAATTGAGGTGGTATATGGATAAGGGTATTTTCCCTATTTTGATTCCCAAGTAGGTAATGTGGGATTTTGCGACCGTGAAGGGTGATTGGAGGGCCCAGGGTGGGTTAGATAGAATGCCTAAGGGGAGGATTTCACTCTTACCATAGTTTATACGGAGGCCTGAACACAACCTGAATTCATCGAAAATCGTTTTGATCGTGGACATGTCGGAGGAGGGCTTCGCTGAGAATATGAGTACATCATCAGCGAAGAGTGATGTGCGCAATTCGTGGGAGCCCGCCTTGATGCCATGAAGAGGGGCATTTTGGATTAAGTGTCTGGACAGAGGTTCCAAGCCAATGTTAAAAAGAAGTGGGGATAAGGGACAGCCTTGTCTGGTGCCCTTATGGAGGCGGAAATCATCCGAGAGGAGACCCGCTGCCACCAGCCTGGCCGCAGGAGAGGCGTACATGGCGTCAATGAGATGGGAGAAGGGCCCAGTAAACCCCATTTTCGACATGGCCAGGGATAGCCATTCAAAGCTGACATTATCAAAGGCCTTCTCCGCGTCCAGAGTGATGATAGCGTGGTCCCCCCCCCCGGATTAGATTTGGCATATTCTAGGGCCATCATTACCTTTCGAATATTTAGGGTGGCTGTTCTACCTCTCACAAATCCTGATTGGGCAGGGTGGATTAGAGAGGGTAAGATGTCGGCTAGTCTGTTGGCTATAATTTTAGAGAGGATTTTGACATCCAGATTCAGCAGTGATATGGGTCGGTAAGAGCCTGGTTCTTGGGGGTCTTTCCCCTTCTTGTATAGTAATTTGATGATGGCGTGATTCCCCGTGGGTAGATAAGGGCCGCCAGGCCAAATGCCACAGTAAACTTTATGGAGAGTGGGTTCTAAAATCGTTTTTAAGGTCTTATAGAATTCGCCTGTGAAGCCATCGGGACCTGGGGCTTTAGAGGGTGCTAGATTGTTGATGGTAGTAGATATTTCGTAGAGGGTTATGGGTGCGTTCAGGGTCTCAAGTTGGGAGGGGGTTACCGTAGGCATGACAACATTCTCGAGGAAGGATTGGGCTTTTAGTTTGTCTATAGGGTCTAGAGCATACAATGAGGAGTAATATTGTAACATGACTCTATTAATGTCCTGCTGCATGGAGTGGGCAATGCCCGAGGCGTCTCGTAAGGAGGTTATGTACGTCGGGCGGAAAGGGCCTTTGCAGAGTCTAGCTAACAGTTTTCCTGCTTTGTTGCCATATTTATGGAGGGTGGCATCCATATGTGCCTGTTTTGTCAGATCGAGGGTGTCACTTTTTCCTATTGTCTGGTGAGTCCATGGAGTATAAAGAGCGTTGTGCCTGGTGTAGCCTAGAACTGGCCAATTTGTAGTTTGCCAGAGTGTTTCTCTTGAATGAAGCCGCATAGGAAATGACTCGACCCCTGAGAAAGGCTTTGCCAGCTTCCCAAAAGAGATTTGGGTCGTCAGAGTGTGGTGCATTAGCAATGGAGAATTCCGACCAAGCCTTCTCCAAGTACTGCTGGAAGTCAGTATTATTTTGGAGGTAGGAAGGGAAACACCAGATTTTGGGGTTGGGGTGAATGTCGGGGCTATCTAGTGTCACCGAGATGGGGGCGTGATCAGAAATGGCGATATCGTGGACATCAGCATTGGATATCATCGGGACCAGATTGTCTGAGCAGAAGATGTAATCGATTCTAGTGAAAATGTTGTGTGGTTTAGAATAGAAAGTGAATTCCCTATCAGCCGGGTGTAGGAGGCGCCATACGTCTTGGAGGCAAAGGGATTCTATAGTAGATGCGAAGAGTGTCAGATCGCCGGAAGCATATGTGTTTTGTAGGCGTTTGGGAGAGGATCTGTCATCTATCGAGTGTAGAATGGTGTTGAAGTCTCCGCCAATTATGTGTGGGAAATGTGGGCGCCGGAGTAGCCAGGAAGATAGTTCTCCAAAGAACTGCCTACCTGGGCTGTTAGGAGCGTATATGTTGGAGACCATAAGATCCCTCGTCCCTATTTGAAGGTGTGCGGAGAGAAGACGGCCCTGACTGTCAGAATCGACAGCCACGACCGTAGAAGGGAGGGTTTTACGTATCAAGATGAGGACCCCTGCTTTGCGTCCAACGGCTTCAGAGCCGAGAACCGTGCCTACCCAAAGCTTTTTCATGCGATGGAAATCGAGGGCGGATAGGTGAGTTTCCTGGAGTAGAGCAATGTCAGTTTTAAGTCTTTGGAGGTGCCGAAGGATCTTTATTCTTTTATTAGGGGACCTGAGTCCCTTTACGTTCCAGGAAACAATTTTTATAGTGAGGGAATCGTTAAGGGGGCTTGGGCCGTTGGTGTATGATTATCTCTGGGTATTGTGTGGTGAGATGCTACTGCTAAGTTTCGGGGTAGAGTATAGTACTCATGATAGATGGTTGGTGTCTGAGTGCCTGGTGGTGTGTGTGCGCGGGGGGAAAGGGGTGAGAGGGAGGAGGGGGGAGGTGCGGAGAGGTACAAACAGGAAGCAAAAACAGGAATGCAAACTGGAAGAACTTCACTTTTTTCCGCATGGAGTCACTGTGTAAGCAAGCTCCCAATGCAGACCCATGTAGAGCGGCATATATGAGCCCATGCATCTATGAAATAACAGGAACAGCCGGGACGTGTATGGGAGGAGATGAAGGTAATAGACAGTGAAATCATTTGGGGCAATGTCTGAGAACCTTGGGCTCAATAAAAAAAAAAGAGGAAAAAGAACGATCAGAGCATAATATAATAACATACAACATAATGACATGAATTGGCCTACCATAAAGTTGGCGATTGTAACGGCAAAAGGAGGTAAACATAGGTTAGAAAAGATGCTGCCTGAGATAAACTCGTGGGTAGCTTAGTGTGCCCAAAGAGGATAAAAAACCTGAGTTTACGTTAACTGTGTTAGTGCGGAGAAGGGGGCTGATGATCCGTGCCGGATGGCCTGAAGCATTTTGGAGAGTCTTTACGTGGGCTCCTTTGGTCCAGAGGGCGGTTAAGTGGTGCAGACCTTGAAGTGGGGCTCGGGTGCGGACCCGCGTGAAGTGTACGTATGAAGGCCGCTGCATCGGAGGGATCCTGGAAGGAGAGCCGATCGCTGTTGGGGGCCTTGAGACGGAGTGTAGCGGGAAGGGCCAGGGTGAATTTAACCTGGCGTTGGTACAGTTCCGTGCATATATGCTGGAAAGCTTTTCTCTTTTTTGATACTTCAATGGAATAGTCAGCAAAAATCAGGACCCTCACGCCGTCGATTTGGAGAGATCTGGATTGACGGAATTTCTGTAGAATGGTGGTTTTGTCAGCATAGTTCAGATATTTAGCAATGATCGGCCGAGGAGACTTACGATCAGTGTTGAAAGTCCCCATGCGGTGTGCCCGTTCCACTGAGCAGGGGCCTGAGAGGCCTAGGGCTTCAGGTACACGTCTGGCGCAGAATTCAGTGAGGGCAGCTGCTTGTAAAGATTCTGGGACACCCACAAAGCGCAAATTGGACCTTCTGGATCTGTTTTCCAAATCGTCCAGCTTTTGTAGCATATACTGATTTGTTTTGTCTTGGGCCTGTTCAGTGGCCTGAGCTTGGTATAGCTCTTCTTCAACATTAGATAAACGATGCTCCAGTTCATTCAATCTAGTGCTGTGCTCCCCCAGTTGTGCTTTAATCTGTTGCATTCCTGCATGGACTGCTCTCTCCACAGAGGCAGCTATTGTGGGGGTGAGGAGAGCTGCCACAGCCTGAGCTATGCGCTCTATGTTATTATACCCATCCTGGGATGCTGAGGAGACACCTTGAGAGGGAGGGGGGCCGAGCATCCGCTCACCTCCATGTCCGGGGCGTCCACTAGGGGGACCAGGAAGGCCGAAGCCGGGGCCTCGATTTGCGGCTGGGCCGCGGGGATCGGTGCGGCCGTTTGTGAACGAGTGCCGTTTTTGACCACACAAAACGGTCCATGTATGTGTGGGGGAGTCCCGAGGAGGCTGTAGGATTGCGGGGCTTGCTGGGCTGGTTTTCTATGCCGGTTTTTGGGTCGCGCTGCGGTAGCTGAGGAGAAAGCAGCTACTCCATGCGGCGCCGGAACCGGAAGTCTTTTTGGTTCTTGGAGGACTCTGGTGGTGTGAGGTTCCCTGCGGCCTGCAGGTGGCATTGTCGCCCTGGCCGGAGTTGAACAAGACTGTGCCTTTTTGTCCTTTCCTGGCGCTGGTACAGCGGGGCGGGGAACCCGCTGTGACGCAAATGGAGAGCGGATAAAAGGGGCGGACGCCCTTACCACAGGGTTCAGAGTTCAGAGTCGGAGGACACCGCCGCACTCAGGCACCCTCAGCCTGGGTGCTGGCATTCCGGCGTTCCGGGCCCAGGTGCCCTTAACCTGGCCGGAGCAGGAGATGGAGTCCATCTCAGGCACCTTTAGCCTGGGTTGAGGTACTATGGCGGATGCCTGGGGCTCAGTACCTTCAACTGAGTTCCGCGAGGGTGGAGGAATCCGAGGGGGCCCTTACTCCTTGGGTGCCCGTGTCTGAGGTCGAGGAGACTGGTGAGCGGAACTTCTCTGGAGAGTCCGGCACAGCATTTGCTGGTGACAGAGAGGCCTCCGGTGACTCCCTTGGACGGATATCCTTCCCCTGACAGGGGCTGTGCTAGTGAAGGTAATTCATGTTCTACCTCATTTAGTCAGTGGCAGTGACTATTCGCCATTGGTGACACCACAGTGGTTAGCGATACTTTAAAGGATTGTGCCTCGACCTACTCCCATTAATACTGAACTGTTGCAAAGGTCCCAACTTGACTGTGCTGTATGTTTATTCGCTGAGAAGAATAAAACTGTGTTGGACCTATTCAGTGTGTGGAACTCTGGTTACTAGGAGCAAAGGGGAGTCAAGGACGGAGGAAAGGATTTGACTCTAGGACACCTACACAAGGCTCGATCTTTCTGGCCTTCACCTCTTCACTATGGAGGACATGGGCTGTGGTGTATCTCATCCCTCCCCCCGGTACAAAAACCCCTAGACAAAGACAGACAAGACGAGAATGAGAAGGGGTGAGAGGGGTGAGGTCGCTACACATTTGGGCATCGTGTCCGGGATGTGTATGGTGTCTGAGTTTGAACTTTGCTGCCCGGAGGAGTTCCGAGTAGGTCGGCCATATTGGCCAATGCGCCACGAGGCAAATCATAGCTGCGCAGTTCGTGGGCGGGGAAAAGGAAAAGCCCGCAAACAAGTGCAGAGTGTGGGAGGAGTCTGGCCATGTGGACGGACACACGTGGAGATTCTGGCGCGAGTGGGTCAGTGCGCATTGGAGCAGCGAACAGGGAAGATGACTTCAAGTACCCTGTGGATTTCTGCTTCTTCATTCACGGAGATGACTTCTCTAGCTGCTCCCATTATGGACACAGGAATCAGACTAAGGCCCCGGGGGCGATTGGCTCTGTACACCTGCAGAGGCATGGAGGCCCTTGGAGTGATCTGTCCCGGCTGTTCAGGACTGGTGGTCCAATTGAAGCCATTCGGGCGATGTGAGGTCTGCAAGGAGTTTCTTTTCGAGGTGGAGCCATCCACAGAAAGGCCTTGCGCCTTCCACCTCAACTACCACACAGGTACTGCCACTCCGGAGGGAGAGATCAATGCCATGGCGGGCATTACTGTGCGTGCTGACCAGGGCGAAGTGACTGCCCAAGCGGAGATTAAGAGAGAGAAATCCGAGGATGCTGCCTCGTTTACCAGCAGCTCCCTGCTCCGATTGCCGAAGAGGAGAGTCGGCCTGGTACAGGCCTCCTGTGGTCGTCGAAGAGCTTCGCCCCATCGCTTGCCTGGCCTGGATGGATCCGGAGGGAAGAGCCCTGGACATCCCTGTTCTTCTGAAGGCCTAGGTGAGCCAGGGGTTGGGACTGTGTGTGTGGTTGGAGGTGTCGGTAGCCCACTGTCGGTGGAGGCCGTCAAGGGGAATGATTCCGTGACTGGGAATTATCTACCCGCTGAGTGTTATGACACCTCCGACCTGGATTAATTGTCTGACAATGGCAATGATGGGGAGATAGACGAGATCTTCCACCGGAAGGGATGGGACAAGATGAAGCTACCCTCGTCCCATGTCAAACGGGACCCACCTATGTCCATTGGGGATAGTACACCCCGGGTGGAGGCCTCGGAGCCTGGGGAGGAACCTGGTCCACTGTCTGTAATCCCTCTTCTGGATTCAACTTCCATTTCACCTGCTCCTGTTGCGGGAGTGCAACGCCAGTCACTGCGGGCCCCTATGCCCAAGTCTGCCGAGGTGGTGAACGCACCTCGCTATCCGGAAGCTATTGTTTTACCTGGAGAAGGAGACAGTGTCACGATGCCACCTTTATCAAGGCTGCAGTGTCTCTTTGGCCAGAAGGTTGCCCAAGAGTATGGGTGGGAGTACCCATACCTACCTCGAGAATTGCTCTACGAGGTGGAAGTTTTTCGCCAGAGGTGGTACGATACTTTTGTTTGGGACAAACTCAAGGTACCTCAAGCACGCCGATACCTTTCATGTTCACCAACGGTCACCAAAAAGTTTCGGGACTGTAAGGCTAAGTGGATGCTGGGAAGGCATATCCATGCGGACAGAGTGGTAATTTGTCGCAAGGATGGAGGAAATGTTGAATATAACGTGGAGGCTTTTGACAAGCATTTGAAGCCTGTGTTCCTGCCGCATCCAAAGTTTTATTTGTAAGAGAAAGAGACTCTTTTCATTACTGCTAAGTTTTCCTGAAGCGAGTGCTGGAACACAGAGACTGTGCCCTCTATTTTTCTGGGTGTTTTTTCTTGGGAGAATGGGAACTGTTGCCGTTTGTTTCCTTTTCCTTCCCTCATCAAGAGAAATCAGTGACTTTGGGGTTTTAGTCAGTGTAGGGCCACAGAAGAAAAAAAAAGAGAGCAAGAGAGAAAAGTTCATCTGGATTTGATAAGTGTCTTTACAGCGGCATTACCACCAGGTGGCAGTGTTGCGCAACAATTACTGTTTGTTTTTTTGTACATTATGCAACACTCATTGGAGTGAATGGGTTTCTTCTCGGATAGACCCATTCGTTCCAAGCAAACACATATATTTTATTAGGCTGTGTGTTTCTTTTTTTTTTTTCCCTTCTTCCCTCTGCAGGAGACTCGTCTATCAAGGCCGCTGAGAATGGGGTGGTTCTTAGATAGTCAGCAGGGGGGGAGAAATGCAAATATGTGAAATATTTAAAGTATTTTATTAAAAAAGTTTATGGTTTTATATTACTGTTTCCCTTTCCTGTTTTAGGTCCTGGCACAATTCCTGATCGAAATTTGTTGAGTTTGGATTTATGTGAATGTTGTCTCTGGGTTGAACTTATGTTACCACTTTCTGGGAGACATGGGTGTGCACCAGACACTGGGGACCAGTGTCAAATCACCAGGGGGAGAGTGTAGCGGGTATTTGAATTTAAGGGAAGCATCTGGGTGGTAGTGTAACCGAGATGCACTGATTACTAGGGAATCCGAGACCCTTTTTTGGTTCTTGGAGGACTCTGGTGGTGTGAGGTTCCCTGCGGCCTGCAGGTGGCATTGTCGCCCTGGCCGGAGTTGAACCAACACCGCAAGACTGTGCCTTTTTGTCCTTTCCTGGCGCTGGTACAGCGGGGCGGGGAACCCGCTGTGACGCAAAGGGAGAGGGGATAAAAGGGGCGGACGCCCTTACCACAGGGTTCAGAGTTCGGAGCCAGAGGACACGGCCGCACTCAGGCACCCTCAGCCTGGGTGCTGGTGTTCCGGCATTCCGGGCCCAGGTGCCCTTGACCTGGCTGGAGCAGGAGATGGAGTCCATCTCAGGCACCTTTAGTCTGGGGTGAGGTACTATGGTGGATGCCTGGGGCTCAGTACCTTCGACTGAGTTCCGCGAGGGTGGAGGAATCCGAGGGGGCCCCAACTCCTTGGGTGCCTTTGTCTGAGGTCGAGGAGACTGGTGAGCGGAACTTCTCTGGAGAGTCTGGCGCAGCATTTGCTGGTGACAAAGAGGCCTCCGGTGACTCCCTTGGACGGATATCCTTCCCCTGACAGGGGCTGTGCTAGCGAAGGTAATTCATGTTCTACCTCATATAGTCAGTGGCAGTGACTATTCGCCATTGGTGACACCACAGTGGTTAGCGATACTTTAAAGGATTGTGCCTCGACCTACTCCCATTAATACTGAGCTGTTGCAAAGGTCCCAACTTGACTGTGCTGTATGTTTATTCACTGTGTGAGGGGGTTAGCTCGGCAGCGGGTGTGTGTGACCCCCGGGATGGGCTCCCCACACAAAACAGGCCCAGCAAACGGAGGTTGTGGTTTTCAAAATCAAAAAAAAGGTGCGGTTTATTTTCTATTTACAGTGACAAAACACAGCAAAGCAAAAGAAACATAACCAAAATAAATCCTGGTCAAGTTGACCTCTGACTAAACATACAGGTTTCCTAACTAACAACTGGGATCAGCCTAGTGCTGTCCTAGTCCCTAAGTCCCTGGTTTTAAATGTCCAAGCAAATAGCCACACAGGCTTTGTCTCACCGCACAGGGGTTCACTCTCCCTAGACAGTCCACACAGGTCTGGTTCCAGGCATGAGCTAACATCTAATGAAGCTGGGAGTTCTTATAGAGGCCTAAATGAGCTGACAAGCTTCAGCTGGCCTCATCAACTCCCTGTCTGTACGACGCCCAGCCCTCTCCCTAGAGGTATGAGTCATCCATGAGCCCACTAGCCTTATACAACTCTCCACCTAGTTGTATAAGTCGGCGTAAAGCCTGAATCTGGGCGAAATATATCTACCCCCTGGATGCAACCAGGTGACTTTACCTTCCTGCTGTCACATACCCCCCCCTCTTGTTTTAACCTCGGGGTTGGAACACCAGCAATCAGGCATTCATGTACTCGAGACAAAGCATCCACATTCCCCATTTGAACGCCAGGGCGATGCTTTACTGTGAAGTTGAATTCCTGGAGGGCCAGGAACCACCTATTCACTCTTCTATTTGTTTCCTTGTTTTGAGCCATCCACTTTAACGGAGCGTGATCCGTAACCATGTCAAAGTGCCTACCTAGCAGGTAGTACCGAAGGGAATCTAGAGCCCACTTCACCGCTAAACACTCCTTTTCAACGGTGGCGTAATTTACCTCATGGGACTTCAACTTCCTGCTGAGGTAAATGACTGGGTGCTCTTCCCCGTTCCAGACCTGGGACAATACTGCTCCTAACCCCACATCTGACGCATCACTTTGTACGACAAAGTCTTTAGAGAAGTCGGGTGAGTACAACACTGGCTGGCTACATAAGGCTTGTTTCAAGAATTGGAATGCTGCCTCAGCCTCGGGGGTCCATTTAATCATGACCGACCCTTTCCCCTTCGTCAGGTTGGTTAGGGGCACAGCCTTAGAAGCAAAGTGGGGAATGAATCGCCGATAATACCCAGCGATTCCCAGAAAGGCTCGTACCTGCTTCTTGCTGTTGGGACGTGGCCAACTCTGGATGGCCTCGACTTTGTTGAGTTGGGGTTTTATTACTCCCCTCCCAATGGTGTACCCAAGATATTTGGCCTCCTCCTGCCCAATGGTACACTTCTTGGGGTTAGCCGTAAACCCCGCTTCCCGAACAGAGTCCAGGACTGCTTGCACTTTTGGCAGAGGTGAGGCCCAATCTGTGCTATGGACAATTACGTCATCCAGGTAAGCCGCAGCATACTTCCGATGGGGCCTCAGCATCTGGTCCATTTTCCGCTGGAATGTGGCCGGCGCATTCTGTAACCCAAACGGCATTCTTTTATATTGGAACGCCCCGTCTGGGGTTACAAATGCGGTTTTCTCTTTGGCCGACTTGGCCAGGGGGATTTGCCAATACCCTTTTGTGAGGTCAAGAGTCGTCATGTATCGGGCTGTTCCCAGCCGGTCGATCAACTCATCTATACGTGGCATGGGGTAGGTGTCAAATTTTGTAACTTTGTTCAACTGACGAAAATCGTTACAAAATCGCCAGCTCCCATCCGGTTTAGGCACCAACACGATGGGACTAGACCAATCACTTTGGGACTCCTCTATCACCCCTAAGTTCAGCATTTTCTGTACTTCCTCCCGTATTGCCTCCCGTCGAGCCTCTGGGATCCGATAGGGTTTTAACTTCACCCTTTCACCGGGCGGGGTAATGATGTCATGCTCTACCCCAGATGTTTGTCCCGGCAGCTCAGAGAATACCTCCTTGTTGCGAAGCACAAACTCCTTAACCTCCTGTTGTTGGGGTTGTGACAAGGTGGCTGCTATTCCAACCTCAGGAATCACGCAACCAGTTTGAGCTGGTGACCAAGTGTCTGCGACTAGGGACTCTCTATCCCTCCAGGCTTTCAACAGATTAACGTGATAGATCTGTTCGGGCTTTCGCCTTCCTGGTTGTCTGACCTTGTAATTCACTTCGCTCACTTTTTCCATTATCTCGTAGGGGCCTTGCCATTTGGCAAGGAATTTACTTTCAACCGTAGGGACAAGTACCAATATCCTATCCCCCGGGGAAAAGGTACGGGTCTTGGCTCCACGGTTGTACACTCTCTGCTGTGCCAACTGCGCTTGGGCCAAATGTTCCTTCACGATGGGCATTACCTGTGCAATTCGATCTTGCATCAGGGCGACATGCTCAATCACACTCCTGTGGGGAGAACTCTCACTTTCCCAAGTTTCCTTGGCAATATCCAACAGCCCTCTTGGGTGTCTCCCATACAGTAACTCAAAGGGGGAGAATCCCGTAGAGGATTGGGGCACCTCCCTAATAGCAAACATCAAATAAGGAAGTAAACAGTCCCAATCCTTTCCATCTCTATCCACCACTTTCTTCAACATTTGTTTTAGGGTTTTGTTGAATCTTTCAACCAGCCCATCGGTTTGGGGGTGATACACAGACGTACGCAATTGCGTCACTTTGAACAATTTACACAGCTCTTTCATAACCCGGGACATAAAGGGTGTACCTTGGTCCGTAAGCAGTTCTTTACAAATACCCACCCGGCTAAAAACAAGAGATAGCTCTTTGGCTATGGTTTTGGCCGAGGTATTTCGGAGAGGGATCGCTTCTGGATAACGGGTGGCGTAGTCCATTATAACTAATATGTACTGGTGCCCCCTAGCGGACTTGATTATAGGACCTACCAAATCCATGGCGATCCTCTCAAACGGGACCTCAATGATGGGTAGAGGGACCAGCGGGCTACGGAAATGTGGCATCGGGGCCAACCTCTGACACACAGGGCAGGAGGAACAATAATTTTCTACGTCCTTCATCACCCCCGGCCAATAGAATCTCTGTAATACCCTCTCTCGGGTTTTCTCTGTCCCCAGATGACCTCCAAGAATGTGCCCATGGGCCAACTCCAACACCAACTTCCTGTAAGGTTTGGGCACCACAAGCTGCTCAACGGTTTCTTCTGCCCTTTTTGCCACCCGATACAGTAGGTCCTTCTCTACGCTGAAGTATGGGTAAGTGCAGGTATTATCTGGGTTCACTAACTCGCCATCTATTTTCACTACGTTTTCCCGTGCCTTTATTAGGGCGGGGTCTTTCAACTGTTCTGTGGCAAAGTTTTCCCTGTGAACCTCAAGATCAGAAAACTCCACAGACGGTAGGTTTTCGTCTGAGGAGGTGGGCTCCTCTCCAGTTTCTTGAGTCTCCCCTGCCAATACCGACAAGGGAAATTCTGGAGAGTCCTCACGACTCTCTGAGGAATTCTGGCTATCACATTCCTGGTATATAGGGGCACCAGTGGGGGGCTCAGGACAATCCCATAGTTCCCAGAACTTTGGAAAATCCCTTCCCACAATGGCATCATGAGGCAAGTGAGACACCAATCCCACCCGATGAGAGAGGGTACCTTTGGGGGTCTCAAAACACACTGTAGTCACCGGATACTCTCGGGTGTCCCCATGCACACAAATAACAGCTACCTTGTTATTCCCAGAGACCTCTGTAGTAACTAATTCAGCCTTTATCAGTGTCACGAGGCTACCTGAATCCAGCAATACAACAACATTTCTACCATTAACACACATTTTGCATAAATGTTTCTCAGTTCCCTGCATGGCAGTGCATGCGACTGTCGCAAACAGCGACTGACGTCTGTCCGTTAGAAAGTCACATTGCATGGGTTCATCCACAACCGGGCAATTTGCTGCAATATGTCCCTCTTGTTGGCAGCGGTAGCAAACAATCCTTCTTGCTGCCTCTTGAACCCCTGACTTCCCAGGCTGTTCTCGCCAAACCTTGGGTAGAACTCCCACCCTCTCACTCTCTCCACCCTCACCCCTTGGAATCATCTTACCCGCCACTGGGGATGGTCTGGGCTTAGGGTGGAAAGTCCATGAGTCTCTGGAAGAGGCAGTCAGGTTCTCTGTAGCCAAGTACTTCTCTACACGATCCACAAGATTATTGCCCGTTTCTGGGTCTCCATGGCTTACCCACTTTTGGATGGCAGTAGGAAGAGCTCTCAAGAAACGATCCATCACAACACATTCCACAATCTTTGGTGCGGACAAAGTCTCTGGCTGTAGCCACTTCCTGCTCAGGTGAATGAGATCATACATTTGAGACCTGGGGGGTTTTCCAAGCCGGAAAGTCCAGTTATGCACACGCTGAGCCCGGACAGCCAGGGTGACACCCAGCCGTGCCAATATTTCAGTTTTTAGCATCACATAGTCTTTTGCTTGGTCAGGCTCTAGGTCATAGTAAGCTTTCTGCGATTCACCAGTTAACAGAGGAGCCACCAGTCTAGCCCACTGCTCCTTAGGCCACTTTTCTCTTTGAGCAGTCCTTTCAAATGTGGTCAAAAACACCTCTGGATCATCCTCTCCAGTCATTTTTGTCAATAAGCGACTCACCCCAAAGGACGCAGTATTAGTGGAACTACTTGCCTCACTGGTCTGCGGACGTTGCTGCATTAACATTTCCATTTGTTGCTGTAGTCTCTGTTCTTGCTTCTGTAACAGGTCTATGAAGCGGGCCTCAGATTGCTGCTGGGCTTGTTGCTGAGCTTCCAGACTCTGTTGCAAAGTTGCATTTGTCTGCTGCTGGGCTGTAAGGCTCTGTTGATGAGCTTGCTGCTGGGCTGCAAGGCTCTGTTGATGAGCTTGCTGCTGGGCTACAAGGCTCTTTTGCAAACCTGCATTTGTCTGCTGCTGATTGGCATTTGCTAGAGCCAGCTGTTTCAGTATCTCCTCCATGCTGGCCTTAAAAAAACTGCCACTGGTTCTCCACCAACTGTGAGGGGGTTAGCTCAGCAGCGGGTGTGTGTGACCCCCTGGATGGGTTCACCGCACAAAAACAGGCACAGCAGACAGTGGTAGGAGAAAACAAAAGGGTGTGGTTTTATTTGAACTATATACAGACAAAAAAATACAGCAAAAACAAAAGAAACATGAAAAGAAATCCTGGTCAACTTGACCGCTCACTACACACGTTGGTGTCCCTGACTAACAACTGGGTACAGCCTTGTGCTGTCCCAGTCCCTAGCTCCCTGCTTTTTTGAAGTTCTTAGCAATAACCACACAGGCTTTGGCTCACCGCACAGAGATCACACTCCCCAGACTATCCACACAGATCTGGTTCCAGGTTTGAGCATCTCCCTTAGCATGCTGGGAGTTCTTGTAGAGGCCCTAACGAGCCCACTTACTTCAGCTGGGCTCATTAACTCTTCCCCTGCAAGACTCCCCGCACTCCCCCTAGTGGTATAAATCGGCATAAAGCCTGAATCTAGGACATATATACCTTCTATCCTGGATGCAACCTGGTGATTTTACCTGCATGCTGTCACAATATATATATATATATATATATATATATA
The DNA here is from genome assembly GCA_029206835.1 of Rana muscosa. Taxonomy (NCBI): domain Eukaryota; kingdom Metazoa; phylum Chordata; class Amphibia; order Anura; family Ranidae; genus Rana; species Rana muscosa. Next base: position 1,246,940,528 of record CM055122.1, read on the forward strand.
TATATATATTTGGGGTTATAATGGTTGGGAGGGGGTTTTGGGAATCTGGGGTTTTAGTTATGTGTTTTTATACACTCTGTTTTGAAATGTGATTAAACTTTTAAGATAATGCAGTGTGGTACTGCAAATAAATCTGCTTACAAACTATACTATTATGTCTCAATTACACTTGCAGTAAAGGGATGGTAAAACCCTGTGGTTGAGCTGTGTTTTTATCACCCTCAACCACTCCTCCACTTTTTCTGCAGAGGCAGCAGCAATAGGTATACTCATGCCACAGCCGCGATGCTTTACTTTGCGGTTGGGGCAGAAATTACACTCCCTGTCATGCTCAGCATTAGAATAATTTTTATACTTAGTATAATTTCCCTTCAAAAAGTGCTGCAAACAAAAGGTAGCTTTAGGATCAACAGCAAACACCTAAAGAAATTAAAACCCCCAATTTTCTAAAGGGTAGCAATGCAGCAGTTTCACCTAAAATTAAGGCAAAGAACATTATCTCCCCAAACAAGGCCCCTTTCACACGATCAGGCCGCTCAAGTCCGCCTGTCCGTTTTTCAGGCGGATCTGAGTGGGCCACCTATTCACTTCTATGGCCAGGCCGATATCAGTGGAGACGTGTCCGCTGAACCCCGCCTGCCATCCGATGCCATCTAGTGGGTCTTTAAAGGCAACTAATGAGAAGACAAATAGATATCAAATGACAGATTTTATTAATACAGATATATAAAAGGTGTATATATCACTAATAAAACATATATAATCAAACAACATATATAATGATTGTTGTAGCATTCATGGTCTTTCTTCTATGTACTCAATGCGTTTCGGGACAGTCCCTTCATCAGGAGTAAATATACATAGAAGATTACAAAAAATTATATTGCATTCTAAAAGAGAGCATTCGTATTAGTCAGGACATATGACAGGGAAACAAACATAATATATCTGAGATAGCAAAAAGTATATTGACATACCAACAGAACAGTCAATAAAGGGTCAACTGTAATCTAAAAAACGGAAGTTACTGTGCCATATATGGGAGAATTCTATTAACCCCAAAGGGGTAAGGGAGCTGAGACAAAAGGCCCCCAAGATTCCACACAAGGATCCCAAAGTGAACCCGCAATTGCGGAGCTGGTGGTGTTCTGCGTCTCAGCCAGAAACTGACAAGATGGTCTCTGGACATGAAAAAAGTGCAATCAATCATTAAGCAGGTCACCCATATGGAACAGAGAAGTACAAACATCCCATGGGGACACCCTGCACCACTACATGGACGCAGCAGCATCCACTAGGAAGGGGCTGGCAGTAAAACAGAGCTGAAACGCCCCAGCAGTTCTAGGTGAGGATTATAACCATATTCATACTTTTCTAAGGGGATTGTAGCAGCATACAACGTCCCGGGATCCCGGCAGCGGCCCATTAGATCGGGGCCACCGCTTTAAATGGGATCACCATAACCAACATAATCGCGTCACTCATGACACTTGTGCAGTCGCGTCCCACCGGAGCGTACTGGACAGCGCAGGCGCCATGCGGAGGGAGCAGGCAAGATGTAACTTCCCTCCCACATCACCACCCCACTCCGATGCATAGCAACGGTGCATGCAGGAGGGATCCCTCGGATCACGAATGCACGGCGCCACCCCCAAATGTGAGTCAATGGAGGAGCGTCATGCAAGGGCAAACCACCGAAACACAATAGATGCCACGTAGGAGAGGAGAAATCCAGAAGCATAAAGTAAAAAAACGGGCATTGAGAGATATCCCTTCCCCCCAGGGCCACGGTAAGCCACCCACCAAAACAGGAGGCCTTTGTGCACCGGGTGGGACTCAAACAGGCCCCATACCCAAACAAAGCACTCCCATCGCACAGTGATGATATCCAAATATAGGAAGAGAAGGACTGTGGGTACACTAAGGTACCCTGGGACTTTTTCGGTGCTTAATAAAGAAAGACACAGAGATAGAATCATAAAAAATGAAATGTTTATTACAATACGAGTACAAAAATATATAAAATAACCATCCTTGCAGATGTGTGGCCAAGAAGTGCGATTCACTGCTAGTTCGCCACTCTACTAGTTTCGCTACATAGAGCTTCCTCAGGAATGTTTAAGACTGTAGCAGATTACATTGAAAGCACAGAATACACAAAATTAGCATATGGATTGGTTAAGTAAATACATGCGTTAACAATAGATTTGTTTGAAGATATTGTGGGGGAATGCATTTCTAAGCATGACCCAATTAGGATAACAAACATTTTTTTAAAAGGAAAGTGTTGACATGTGTAGCGGGGTATTCCCCTATATTGGGAAGAAACTACATTACCCATAACCCCATTCTTCAGATGTTCCACCGCAGAGACTCATGGGAGGGGTTATAAAAGGAGGAGGCGAGGCCGGGCTCGGCCTCTTTGGGACACGAGACTTCACAGACGGATCCTCCTGTGCGGATGTGTCGGAGTGCAAGGCCTGAAGCCTGAGGCCTTGCTCTGCACCAAAGAGTCTTCCACCCCCCCTCTGCGAACCTGGGTGGCATCTGACTTTGTGCGCTACAGCCTTGTCGGATCGGGGGCCCGATCGTTGGAGAGATCGAGTGTGTGTGACACGGCCGGTGGAGGTTTCCCGGACTGGATCCTTAGTCCGGCGGGTGAGAGGGTGTAAGCCCAGCTAAGATACTGTTACTGTATATAGGCCTATAGACTGCCGTGGCCTACAAGTTATTTTCATACCCCTATTGAAGAGCCTTGTCAGAACTGAGCCTGCGGCTTTATTTAACCAAGTTCTATACCCCTTGGATTACAAAGTTATACTCTGTTTAAAGTGCACCACCATTACAGACCTGCCGGTGAAGAAAGAAGGACTAAGTTAAATATTAGAACCAGGCCTGGTGGGGATTCTAGCGTGTTTGATTACTGCGCCATAGGGCACTTAGTTAACGGTCGCCCGTATGGCGCACCTGTAGCGTGTGTTACTATATAGTGTGTTAGAGTGGCAGGACGCTGCCCTTAGGAGTGATTATCTTGAACTGTGATTACTGTTACCCCTTTATCCATATTGAGAAAATGAGTAAAACACTTTACCTATTACAATTCATTACTGTGTCCTTGCTTAGTTATTCTATTGCATAGGACATATCATTGATTGTTAGTACTAGCTGTGCCAGAAGGGGGTAGAGCCTATTGCCGGGGGTTGGCTGAGCTGCACTCAGGGCCCAAATCTAATTCTGCGGCCTCCTTAGTTGGAGGTATCGCTACACGTGGGGGCTCGTCCGGGATCCTGATGCAGCAAGCGAACGCCAGAAGTGCCGGCATGGACCCCATGGATCCAAGAGTGGTAGAAGAGTGGTGCAAAGCCGCTAATACAGAGCCAAAACAGTCGATAGCCATTAGCCTCCCTGGGGAGAAATGGTCAAGTGAGACGGTAGAGGAACTAATGAGTTCAGTGTCCCCAGATCACACACCGTGGGTGATAGACATGAAGACAGACCCAAACATCTCATATCAATACGCATTAGTGGAATATTGGGACGGGATGCCAGAGGCTTGTAAGCACAAGTGTCTGCGGATGCCAGACAACAGAACATTTAGGCTGGCGCACGCAATAACTGTAGAAAGGGAACCATCCCCTACGGGATCGCCACAGGCTGCGGCCCGAACTCCACCTGAAAGAGAAGACAGGGCGACACCCCCGGTGGCACCTGCACCGGCCACTGCTATATCACCAGAACTGATAAATGCAATAGGGGATTTGCTAGCCAAATGTCAGAAGACAAGTACGGTGCATGTGGAAACTAGCTACCGGAGACTAAAAATATTCTCAGGGAAGCTCCCTGTCCCGGCAGGGGAAGAAGATTTTGATACCTGGGTGGAGCAGGCATTACAGGCGGTGGAGGCATGGGAGGTGCCGGAAGCACAGAAGAGGCAGCGAGTGTTAGAAAGCCTTAAAGGTGCAGCAGCAGAAGCAGTGAAAAGTTTCCGGTTTGGGAATGCAGGGTGCACGGCGCAGGACTGTCTAGCTATGCTGCAGGAAGAGTTTGGTCAATTAGACATGGTGACAGAGATGGTCTACCAGTTTGAACACACTTTCCAAAAACCAGAGGAGAAACTTTCCGAGTATGTCAGAAGGCTAAACAGGCTGCTGTGCAAGATTGTGTTAAAGAAAGGGATGAAGCCCCAAGATGCCGATGGGGCAAGAATGAAGCAAGTCTTAAAGGGAGCGCTACGCTCCGATCCAGTCTGGCTGCACCTGAAAACCTTGGGAGGAGGAATGTTGCTGACTTATGCTGATTTAATAAAAATCATCAGAGATGAGGAGGCGCTGCAACAGGACCAGCAGAAGGATAAGACAAGTGTTGTACCCGCACAGGTGCTGGTCAATCCAGTAATGACCCCTGAAAGAGAGGCGGAGATAGACACCCTAAAAACTCAGATGTCCAAGGTGTTAGAGATATTGACCTCTCTGATAGCAAAAGACACAGAGTGTCCCAAGAAGAAGGAAAGTCCAAGGAAGGAATTGTTCCCGATTGCCTCAGCACCCGAACCTTTACAAGAATGGGGAGATATAGTCTGCTTCAACTGTGGGGGAGTTGGCCACATTGCAGCCACATGTTCTAGTCCGAAGAAGAAGAGACCAGACAACCGCAAGCCGGCGGGAAACTCCAGAGGGCCCCGGTGAAGGAGTCAACCGGGTGCCCATCATCTTCAGTAAACTCCAAGCTGAATGCGAAGAAAAACAAAAAGAGAGATAGAACACCAAAGGGGAAACGCAATACCCCTCAACAAAGCTATACTCCAGGAGAAAGGGGGGAGACCCCTCAGGAGAGGCACAGCACTCCCCAAAGGGGGTGCCCACCAAAGAAAAATAATAGTACCCCTCAGCGGGTTCCTACACCCATTAAAAGGAGGGAAGTCAGTGCATACCAGGCTCAAGAAAGGTTCAAGTCCAAAGGGAATAGGACAAGAGAGAGTCCAAAGGGAAAAGGTCTGAAGAAGGCGGCTCCTGCCGGACCATATCCAGAGAAGCTGGTAGGCCCATCCCCTATAGTGCCCATTCAAGTGGAGGGAGTCTACACCAGGGGCCTCCTGGATACCGGGGCACAAGTGACCCTACTATACCGGGACTTCTACGACAGGCACCTGAGTCATCTGCCTATCCAGAAGATAGAAGAGCTGGAAATATGGGGAATTGGAACCCAGAGTTTCCCTTACGACGGCTACCTTCCCATCAAAATGACCTTTGACCCATCCGTGGCTGGGAAGGCCGAAGTGTTTGACACCCTGGCAGTTGTGTGCCCTAGGCCGCCTGGAACCAACAAGAATTCCCTTATAATAGGGACAAACACGGACCTGGTCCGAAGACTCCTGACCCCTCTCGTGACAGAAGAAAGACAAGCAGCTACCAAGATCCATCCCATGCTGAAGACAGCCTACCAACGGCTGGTCCAAGAGCGGGAGACCCCTGGAGAGGAGATAGGGAAGGTGTGGAGACTTGGAAGAGAAGGGGTAGTGTTGCAGCCCGGTGAAGTAACCTGTCTCAGGGCCACTGTGAAGCTTACTTGGGAGCAGCCTGGTCCCTTTGTCATGCTGGAGTCAGACCCAAGGGGTGAGTCCTCAGGCCTGGAGGTGATACCGGAAGTGATTCCGCTGAAGGTCCTGAAGAAGGCCCATTATAGAGTTCCAGTGAGTGTTAGGAATACTACCAAAGACCCCATGGAAATCCCAGCCAGAATGTTGCTAGGCCAGGTGAGCCCGGCGGCCCCTGTTACCCTGTCAGAAGTGAAGAGGACAGGTGGAGGAGGGGATGTTTGGGAGAAGCTGACCATGGAAAACCCGAATCTGTCCAGGGCTTGGAAAGAGAGAGCTAAGGCCCAGTTGAATAGATGGGAGAAGATCTTCTCTAAGGATGAGTTTGATGTGGGGTGTGCAAGGAGTGCCACCCATCGGATCCGCCTCCAGGAAGATAAGCCCTTCCGAGAGAGGGTCAGGCGGGTCCCGCTAGCAGATCTGGAGGATCTGAGGGAACAACTTGCAGAACTCAAGAGGACTGGTGTGATACGGGAGTCCAGAAGCCCCTATGCCTCTCCCATAGTGGTGGTCCGAAAGAAGAATGGATCATTGAGGCTCTGTATCGACTACAGGACTCTCAACAGGAGAACCATCCCTGACCAATACACCACTCCGAGGATAGAGGATGCCCTACAGAGCTTGTCTGGAGCCAAATGGTTCAGCGTTATGGATCTCAAGAGTGGGTACTATCAGATTCCGATGCACCCAGCAGACAAGGAGAAGACAGCTTTCATAACCCCAGTGGGGTTCTTTGAATTCGACCGGATGCCCCAAGGTCTGTCTGGAGCCCCAGCTACTTTCCAATGCCTCATGGAGAAGACAGTAGGGGACATGAACTTGATCGAAGTCCTTGTATACCTGGACGATGTCATTGTCTTTGGGAGAACCTTGGAGGAACATGAAGAGAGGCTGGAAAAAGTGTTGAGAAGACTCAGTGAGGAAGGACTTAAGCTTTCGCCTGAGAAGTGTCGGTTCTACCAGTCTTCTGTGAACTATCTGGGGCACATAGTGTCTGAAGAAGGGGTGGCCACAGACCCTGAGAAATTGGAGGCAGTTACCTCCTGGCCACGGCCCACCACAGTAACAGAACTCAGATCCTTCTTGGGCTTCTGCTCCTACTACAGGAGGTTTGTGGAGGGATTTGCCCGAATTGCTAGACCATTGAATGAGTTGCTCAAGACTGAAGGAGAAGAGGATGGCTCGGGGCCCAGGAGGCCAGGAGAGTCCATCAGAGATCAGTGGAATCAGAAGTGTGAAGAGGCTTTCCAGGAATTGAAGAGGAGCCTGACCACTGCACCAGTCTTGGCCTACGCAGACCCAACCAAACCCTATGAACTGCACGTGGATGCTAGTCATGACGGTCTGGGAGGAGTACTTTACCAAGAACATGAGGGGCAATTGCGGCCTGTTGCCTATGTGAGTAGGAGCCTGACCCCCTCTGAGAAAAACTACCCCACTCACAAGCTAGAGTTCCTGGCCCTCAAGTGGGCGGTAGTAGACAAGCTCAAAGACTACCTGTATGGAGCGGAGTTCACTGTGAAGACCGACAACAACCCCCTTACCTACCTGTTCACCACGGCCAAGCTGGACGCCACTGGACACAGGTGGCTGGCCGCACTGTCTGGATTCAACTTCAGCCTTAAGTATAGACCAGGAGTGGGGAATCGAGACGCAGACGCTCTGTCCAGGAGATCTCATTCCCCCACCATTGAAATAGAAGATTGGACCCAAGTGGCACCGGACGGGGTGCGAGCCCTTTGTCAAGGAGCTGAATTCCAAGCTCGAGGAGGCTCCAGAGCAGAGGAAATAGGAGTTACCACGGTGGAAGTCCCCAAACACTACTGTGGAGTAGCTCAATTGGAAGAGGACAACCTACCAAGACTGTCCAAGAAGGAATTGAGGTGTGACCAATTGGAAGACCCCATGGGGAGATTGGTCCTGGAGGCCTTGAAAAATCAGGATCCAAACAGACTCATGCGTCAACCTTCAAAAGAAGCTCGCCTGCTGAGGAAGGAGTGGGATAGGTTGCAGTTACATCAGGGAGTGGTCTACCGAAGGGGCCCCTCTGATGACTCAGAAGATAAGTGGCAGCTGTTCCTCCCAGAGAAACATCGGGAGACTGTTCTGATTGCCCTGCATGACAATCATGGCCACCTAGGGGCTGAAAGGACCTTTCAACTTGTCAGAAGTCGGTTCTATTGGCCCTGCATGAGGGCAGAGGTAGAGGAGTACTGCCACTCATGTGCGCGATGCATCCAGAGGAAGACTTTGCCCCATCAAGCTGCCCCAATGGGCCATCTACAGAGCCAAGGGCCCATGGACCTGGTGTGCATTGACTTTCTCTGCCTCGAACCCGACCTGATTGGACTAGGAAATGTTCTGGTGATAACCGACCATTTCACCCGGTATGCCCAGGCTTTCCCCACCAAAGATCAGAAGGCCTCCACCGTGGCCAAGGTACTTATGGAGAAGTACTTTGTCCATTATGGGCTGCCACAGAGACTCCATTCAGACCAAGGGAGGGACTTCGAGAGTAAGCTGATCCGGAAGCTCTTGGATTCTTTGGGAATTAAGAAGACTCGAACTACACCTTACCATCCTCAGGGAGATGCTCAGCTGGAAAGGTTCAACCGAACCTTGCTCAACATGTTGGGGACTCTGGAAAGCGAGAAAAAGCAACATTGGAGCAAACACATAGCAGCCATAGTACATGCTTACAACTGCACCATCAGTGATGCTACCGGCTACTCCCCATATCGACTCATGTTTGGGAGAGAAGCGAGACTACTGGTGGACCTGGCTTTTGGCACCTCACTGGACCATTCCTCAGCCACATCCCACAAAGGATATGTGGACAGGCTCAGACACAGCCTGAAAGTAGCCTATGAACAAGCTCAAGCGGCCTCAGATCAAAGGGGAGTTCGGAATAAAAGAAATTTCGACTTGAAGGTCCGGGTACAAGACCTACAGCCCGGGGATCGAGTACTGTTGCGCAATCTGGGAGTCCCCGGAAAGCACAAACTTGCAGACAGATGGAGATCTGAACCCTATGTCATCTGCAGGAAGTTGCCGGGCCTACCTGTCTACAAGGTGAAGCCAGAGGGAAAGGTAGGCCCACTGAAGACATGGCATCGAAACCACCTGCTCCCACTTGCGGAGGCAGTTAGAATACCTTCCGTGGGAGACTCCCCTGCACCGGCCTCTATCTTGAATACTCCTAGGCCGAACACTCGGTCACAGACCTCCCGAGCTGAAAATGGAGAAGCCTCCCAACTTAGTGGAGATGAAGAGGGAGAGCTTGATTGGCTGTGGTCTTCCCCAACTCCAGGAACTTCTATCATAGATCTTCCAGTCACCCAAGATACCACAGATGAAACACTGAACCCAGAGGCTACAGAGTTCATCCCCTTTAGTCCTTCAGCAGATTACTGGGAAGATGCCCATGATAGTTGCTCCGAGGAAGAGGAGCCTGTGGCGCCAGAGCCAGAGATTCCAGGAGAGCAAAGAGCTCGAAGAGTCATTCGACCTCCTAAGAAGCTGACCTACTCTCAGATGGGGAACAGTTCGGAAGACTCTGTAGTCACTGCTAGGAGAAATGCTGAGATTCCGGATCCCTCCACTGTCCATTTGGTGGAGGGCAACCCCAGCTCACTCTCTGGCACAGTTAGGCAGGCCACCCATGATAATGTGACCTGTGGGCAAGGGAATTCAACCCCTCAGTTATGGTGGGAATCCCCTATCCCAACATCGTTTTCAGAATTGTCCAGTGTTATATATAGTTGTTGTTAAAATTTATCTTTGGGGACCAAAGAGTTTAAGTGGGGGGAGTGTGTAGCGGGGTATTCCCCTATATTGGGAAGAAACTACATTACCCATAACCCCATTCTTCAGATGTTCCACCGCAGAGACTCATGGGAGGGGTTATAAAAGGAGGAGGCGAGGCCGGGCTCGGCCTCTTTGGGACACGAGACTTCACAGACGGATCCTCCTGTGCGGATGTGTCGGAGTGCAAGGCCTGAAGCCTGAGGCCTTGCTCTGCACCAAAGAGTCTTCCACCCCCCCCCCTCTGCGAACCTGGGTGGCATCTGACTTTGTGCGCTACAGCCTTGTCGGATCGGGGGCCCGATCGTTGGAGAGATCGAGTGTGTGTGACACGGCCGGTGGAGGTTTCCCGGACTGGATCCGTAGTCCGGCGGGTGAGAGGGCGTAAGCCCAGCTAAGATACTGTTACTGTATATAGGCCTATAGACTGCCGTGGCCTACAAGTTATTTTCATACCCCTATTGAAGAGCCTTGTCAGAACTGAGCCTGCGGCTTTATTTAACCACGTTCTATACCCCTTGGATTACAAAGTTATACTCTGTTTAAAGTGCACCACCATTACAGACCTGCCGGTGAAGAAAGAAGGACTAAGTTAAATATTAGAACCAGGCCTGGTGGGGATTCTAGCGTGTTTGATTACTGCGCCATAGGGCACTTAGTTAACGGTCGCCCGTATGGCGCACCTGTAGCGTGTGTTACTATATAGTGTGTTAGAGTGGCAGGACGCTGCCCTTAGGAGTGATTATCTTGAACTGTGATTACTGTTACCCCTTTATCCATATTGAGAAAATGAGTAAAACACTTTACCTATTACAATTCATTACTGTGTCCTTGCTTAGTTATTCTATTGCATAGGACATATCATTGATTGTTAGTACTAACTGTGCCAGAAGGGGGTAGAGCCTATTGCCGGGGGTTGGCGGAGCTGCACTCAGGGCCCAAATCTAATTCTGCGGCCTCCTTAGTTGGAGGTATCGCTACACATGCATATTGTATCATGGCCCATAGTGAACATCAAGCGCATACAAAAATTATATGTGCACTCACCAATTTGCAGATTGATAAATCATCAAGGGAACAGAAATGGAAGATTGATCCCTTCAAAAACCTCTAAATCAGAACCAACGGCATTTCCACAGTCATTCAACATTCAGCCACATCCAGTGACCCATCAGTAGTGTTGCAACCATAGGGGTAAAGAGCAAAATGAAGCTAAGCCTGTAAAGATAGTGATAATAGTAGTACAGGGGACAAGGGGCTACAATCAATGAGTCAGTTTGAAAGAGACCAACAAATGAAGAGAGAGGGAAGGATGGTAAATCCTACCTGAATGCATAAGTAGCTAGGATCATAAACAATATGCCAATGTTGTAGTAATTGTATTTTGTATTGGTGATATAGACCAAAGGAAATGTCACTTCTGATAATTCAATAAAGAATGGTGAACTGGCCTGGTTGAGAGTGGTTAATACCACCCTCAGCAGGTGAAGAAAGTTGCAGACTCACTGTCAGCTGAAAGAGAAAAAGAGGGAAGAGGGGGGAGCATGGTGAAAACAGAGAATCAGAGCGGGTGGGGATTATCCATTAAAACACCTACCTCAATGTTAGTGGTTAAACGAATGACCCATCTGGGGAAGATACGTCCAGTTCCCCTAGTGTAGGGAGGGATCCTGACAGATTGTTGGCGATGAAAATCGCGCTGTATATACCCCCACCGCGGCGACGTCTGACGTCATCGCCGCGGGGCGGACGAAATCAGCAGCCTGTGCTTCACGCATGCGCTGCCCAATGAAATGGGCTTTCGCATGGATCATCTGATCAGCAGACAGTGTGGCGCGTCACACGTCCTGGAGCGTGTGCGTCACCATTCCCCATGCTGCTGAGCTCAGCCGCGCCATCTTTGGAAAGGGAAAGCCCAAAATAGAAACCTATTACTAATAGGAAAACGTGTGTTACAAAATAGGTTGGAAAGACAGGGATGGGACTGAGGATTGAAGAACAGGCCAGCTAGCAAAGGGCGCCCCAAAAAGTCTGTCGATTGGACGACAGGGATCTTGATGGGAGCCCCGGGCGTCCGTATGGTTGCACTAAAGAGGGTCAGAGAATGAGACTGAAAAAGGAGAATGCACAGCGGAACAATCAGCTAAGTGAATGACAATCAAATAAATGACTATCTCTGGATATGGTCTCCATCAAACAATATCGCTGCTGGGAAAAAAGGAAAGGGGGAAGAAGGGAACAGAGTCAAAAAATCTTTAAAAGTTACCTAATTTTCAATCTAAAAAAATCAGTGCAAATTGGCGAATTTCAGAAGCACAAAATGGGTCATGACACTGGTTTATAACATCTGTTAGTCATGAGAACTCTATCAGCCCATGAATCATTGGCATAGCGGATACATACTGGGAATTCTTTACATGATAATAATAAATATCAAACGTGATGCAAAGTAGAGATATTGAAGAAAAAGACAAACAAAGGGAAAGATATATGGAGCAGAAAAAAATAAATAAATCAATAAATAAATAAAGGAAGCACTCCATGTAGATGAACTCTATAAAAAAGGCTTGAAGCTGAAGGCATCATTCAAGCCGGGATGCTTGAGGGCCGACAATCTATAAATCCATCTAGCCTCCTTTTGGAGTAGAACCTTGTCGTAATTGCCCCCTCTCTCACCCGGGGGGACATATTCAAGTGCAGCAAAGTGCATCACTGTACTGTCAAACTGATGGAACAAACCTATATGACGACTAATGGGTGTCTCCATTTTCTTCTTTTTAATCAAAGAGACGTGGTCTCGGATACGGTGAAAAAAAGGCCTTTTAGTCTTTCCAACATAGAAAGCATTGCATTGACATTGCCTAAGATACACAATGCCCATCAACTGGCAAGTCACGGAAAAGATTGGTCTATGTATACATCCATTAGGGAGAGTGACAGTAGGTGAGGAATGAATATATCTGCAAAAATTACATTTATGACATGGTTTGGTACCCTTGAAGGTGGAATCACAAAGTGATGGTACAGAAAAATTACTGTGTACCAGAGTGTCTCGTAAGGAGCGAGCTCTCCTATACGTGATCTCCGGATATGGTTTGATGTGTTTCAAAATTTGATCATCACTGGTTAATAGGTACCAATACTTTTGTACAATTGAACGCACTTGTTGATGCTTATTTGAGAATTTCGTAATTAAACGTATTCCCGGGTTCGATTTGACTTTCTTGGGACCGTGTAGGAGGAGACTCCTGTCTTGTTTTTTGGCTCTAGCAAATGCCCTTTTGAGACATTTATTGCTATAGCCTCGTTCAAGGAACCGAGCCCTAAGTAGTTTAGCCTCATATTCAAAATCCTCTTGGTTACTACAGTTGCGACGTAGTCTGAGATATTGCCCGTAGGGCACACTGGAAATTAAGGATTTAGGATGTGAGCTTCCTGCATGTAGCAGGGAGTTCCCAGCTGAAGCTTTGCGAAAAAGGGACGTACTAATTGTACCGTCATTTTGAACGCAAATTTTAAGGTCCAGGAAAGTCAAATTGGTTTGGTTCACCTCAAAAGTGAATTTTAAATTAAAACTGTTGGTCCTCAAGCTATCAAGGAAGGCGGTTAGGGCATCTCTGGTGCCGGTCCAGATGAAAAAAATATCATCAATGAACCTTCGCCACACTGGAATGTGTTCCAAGTACATTTGTAAGTCCTCCCTAAAAAAAATATCTCTCTCCCACCCTCCCAGATACAAGTTGGCATAGGAGGGGGCACATTTGGTCCCCATTGCCACCCCTTGTATCTAGAGGTAGTGGGAGTCTCCAAACAAAAAAATTTTGTTGCATAAAATAAATTCAAGAAGGTTGAGAATAAATGTGATATAGGCCCGAGAGATGCCCCGATCCTCGGTGATGAAGCCCTCCACGACCCGCACACCAAGATGGTGAGGTATGGAGTTATAGAGGGCCTCAACGTCGAGCGCCACCAGCCATGATCCCATGGGTAGAGAAATGCCATCAAGAGTCCTTATAAGGTCAGTTGTATCTTGTAAATATGAAACTAGCCCCTCAACGTATGGTCTGAGGAAGTCATCAACAAGTTGACTGGCAGTTTCCGTCAGGGAGCCATTGCCGGAGACAATAGGGCATCCCGGAGGAGAGGACAAGCTTTTGTGAACCTTGGGTAATGCATATAAAGTGGGAGTTCGAGGACTGGTAACATTTAGGAACTCCCAGTTTTTTTTTGTAATCAGTCCATCATGGTAGGCACTGCCAATCAGATGTTTGTAGCGACTAATGGTCAAATTTAGGTGAGTGCTTGAGACTTTGCGATACCAGTCTTTGTTGGTCAATAGATTCATGACCATCTGCTCGTAGTCATAAAGATTCACGACTACCAAATTGCCCCCCTTATCGGAGGGCTTGATAATTATGTCTTTATTAAGCTGTAGGGATCGCAATGCCTCCAGTTGATTGTCGCTAAGATTGGATTCTGCCTGTGATTTCCATTTGGATTGATTTATTTCCTGAGTAACCTGCTTGGTGAAAGCCCAAATGTTTGGGTTCCCCTGTAGTATTGGGAACACATTTGACTTGGGTTTATATTCTCTCTGAACAGATTTGATGCATGGGGGGTTAGAGGAAAGTGGGGCCAAGGGAGGCGGGGAGATCGTACATTCCCCCTCTAGGGCAGATGCCTCCTCAAGGTCCGTAAGATCGATGTTTCCCTCCTCCGAAAGCTCCATAAGTTCGTCAAGAGCTTTGATGTCCTCCAGACTCATCTCCTGCCAAAGGGGATTGGCAAGAGTGGTAGTCTGTGGTGAATTTTTAGGTTTATCATATAGAACTCTGAATAGTAGCTTCCTAGAAAAAAGATTCAAATCCTTGATGAATTCAAACTTGTCAATTTGTTCAGTGGGGCAAAAAGTAAGACCCAATTTCAGAATCGAAATCTGATCTGGAGTCAAAACGTATGATGACAGATTTATCATCTCAAGTTCGACTTGGGAGGTTTTTGGCTCAAGGGATCTGTATTTATCTGCTTCCTTAGGTCTGGAGCTTGTGATGGAAATATTTGAGCCGACCGAAAATCCGCCTGGGTTGGAAGGGGAGAAATGAGTGAATGGCTTACCTGTGCCGTTGATGAAGGAGTGAAAGCCATGGAGGAAGTGAGAGTGCTGGGTGCGTTATCATGATTAACCGGTGCGGTAGTTGGAAGATTCTTGGCTGAAGTTGCTCTGGTGTTAATGGGTGCCCGAGAAGAGGTCATGCATTGGGAGGGGGAAGGTTTGGTAGTTGCCTTACCATTACGTGCCTTAAAGAAGCCATGCGTTTTGGGCCTGTTTTGGGCGATCAAGTGCCTGTGAGGAAGAGAGAGAGGAAGCAGAGGAATCAGATTCACTGGGATCATGAAAAGCTTCATTCAGTTGACGTTTGGCATTTTGAAAACGTCTGCGATTTTTTGAATTTGTACCCCAATTGTAAGCTTGAGTGTTGTCATAGGCTAGCTTGTCTCTGATAAAAAAAAATTCCTTTGTTTTAAGAATGTTTGAAACAAAGGCCTCAAGATCAGCCTTTAGAGTAGTTTCCCTAGCAGGGAAAGATTCATCAGAGACAATGGACATATTGGCCTTATACAAATCCTCAATTTCCCCGTCGATGGTAGTCAAATCAAGAGTATATTGTTTATTTAATGCCTCCATCATATGGATGGAACAAATTTGAAGGTTTCTCTCCCATTCCACTTTAAAATTAGGTTCAATCTGATTGAGCGTTGGAAATATTTGAATTCTGAGGCCCCATGGGACAATATTGTCCTCTATGTATTTCAGGAAGTACCACCTGTTCCAAAACAGTCTGGACTTCCTTTCCAACATCTGTTGTAGTCTCAGAATAAAGCGGTCTATGGACAAACCCCCACTGGCTATATTTTGAGCCTTGTGGATTTTGTCCATGTACCCCTCAAATGCATTTCCACAATAGCTGGACATGCTGAGCCCTGTCAGAGATTAATACGGGATGGGTAGGAAACAACTTACTTAAAGATACCACTATATGGCCAAGCAGAAACAAAAAGGAAAAGAAGAAAAAAGAAGAAAAAAAGAACATGAAAACATATCCAAAGGTCACAAGGTGTACAGTGAGCAGAGACGGACCTGTCATCCGCCTGCTCAGCGGGGATCAACGGAGCGATCCCCCGCTGAGCTGGTGGAGTCTGTTCAGCAGATCTGCTTCATGTAAAGGGGCCTAAATATCACTTCCTAAAACAAAAGCCTGTTTTTATTTTAAAGTGAAACCTTGCAGACAAAAAAAAAAGTTTACTATGAACAGGGAAGCAGCTAAAGGCGGAAGCTGACCTAAAAGGTGAATTCTAAAAAATTGTCTGGGCAGGAAGGGTGTGATACAGTCCAGTCCTGAAATGGGTAAAGTATCGTTTTAACTGACTCTGATCTCTCTCAATGCCATTTGTCAGTTTTCTCTACAGTAGTTTCCAATACAATGACACTAGGTTTGCTCTTTTCCTTACCCTTTTATAATGAGAGGGATGGCTTTTCCAAAAGCCCCTTTACCATCCTTTTTACATTTACTAGCCATGAAGTGTATAAGGGTATAAAAAAAATATTCCACATGATCTGGCCATGAATTCACCAGGACCTCATCCCTTATCACAGCTTTCATGTGAATATAATTCTTTATCTTCTGTTTCAGTGTGTTAGCACAGTAAGACCTTCTTAAAGTGGTTGTAAAGGCTTCAGGTTTTTTACCTTAATACATTCTCTACATTAAGGTAAAAAAATAATAAAAATATGTGCAGCTTCCTCCCAGTCTGCCCTAAATACTTACCTGAGCCCAATCTCAATCCAACACTATGCCCAAAAGCAGCCCCATTGTTTTCTCTCTTCTTT